>MQTX01000107.1:1721833-1765459 GCA_009735665.1 Angiostrongylus cantonensis | reverse complement strand
TCCTGAACAGGATTGACAGAACACTGGACGAAGGACAGCCGTGCGAGCAAGCAGGGTTTCGAAAAGGATTTAGTACGATGGACCACATTCACACGTTAACAAGGCTCATTGAAGTATCGCGAGAGTACAAAAGACCGCTCTGTCTCACCTTCATCGGCTTACTGAAGGCCTTTGACTCAATTGAGATAGAAGCAGTCATCGCTCTTCACACGTTACCTGTCTAAATGCAAGGTCCCTGGCCAGTGGAAGACTAGCAAGACCTTGTTGTTGTTCAAGAAGGGCGACCAACACGATATAGGCAACTATCGCCCAATCTGCTTGCTGTCTGTCGTCTACAAACTTTTCACCCGTGTCATCCTAAACAGGATTGACAGAAAACTGGGCGAAGGACAGCCGTGCGAGCAAACAGGGTTTCGAAAAGGATTTAGTACGATGGACCACATTCACAAGTTAACAAGGCTCATTGAAGTATCGCGAGAGTACAAAAGACCGCTCTGTCTCACCTTCATCGGCTTACTGAAGGCCTTTGACTCAATTGAGATAGAAGCAGTCATCGAATCCCTTGGTAGTCAAGGAGTTCCTACTCAGTACATAAAGATTCTTCGTGAGCTGTACAAAAATTTCACAACCAAGATTGCACCATTCTACAACGATATTAACGTTGACGTCAAGAGAGGAGTTAGGCAAGGCGATACAATCTCGCCAAAATTATTTACAGCCATCCTCCAGAACGTCATGCGAACATTGGAATGGGATAATATGGGAGTGAAAATCGATGGTCGGCAGATACACCACCTTCGCTTTGCTGATGATATCGTTCTTATAACACCAGACATTACGCAAGTGGAACGTATGCTTGCGGACATTGCTAAAGCTTGTGGAAAGATTGGTCCTTGACTAAATCTTACAGCCTAGAAGTGAGATATGATGCTCGACGAGTCCCTAAAGCGAGGAGAACCCACTGGGCTACTCTTGCACGCGATAGGGAAAAATGGAGTATTTACTGGCGCTCGCTCGAATCACTCGACGGTTAACGGGACTACAGGTGATACAGGTGATATCGATAGGGAAAAATGGAGTATTTACTGGCGCTCGCTCGAATCACTCGACGATTAACGGGACTACAGGTGATACAGGTGATACTGAGGCACACCGAATATGAAATTACTCCGCAAAACGTTTTATGAGGGACTAGTTGGTAATAATCCAATGGCTATTTTATTCCGAATTTTTTTGCCAACTACCTTCGAAGTGACGGAGAGCCCGATTCGATTTCAACGTTGTTCAAGTCAGTTACTGGTCGCAGCTGTCTCAGATTTCAACTTTCTATGGGGTCTAAAGAAATTTCTTTGCAGAATTGTATCCTCCCTTCGTACGGA
Organism: Angiostrongylus cantonensis; assembly: GCA_009735665.1. NCBI lineage: Eukaryota > Metazoa > Nematoda > Chromadorea > Rhabditida > Metastrongylidae > Angiostrongylus > Angiostrongylus cantonensis. The sequence continues at coordinate 1,764,080 of MQTX01000107.1, read as the reverse complement.
TCGCTTATTCTGACTGAGAGAATGCCTCGGGCTTTGATGACCCACTGTATTTTTAGCCTAAAAAACAGAAAGAGGTGTTGATTTAGCTAATTTGGTTGTCTACTCATGAGAAAATTGGGCGCAGTTCCAAAGATATATATTGTTCGAAGATACTGAAAGGGACTAATAGGAGTAGTGGGCTACCATAGAACATGACAGTATTTAAAGGAAGCCATTCTTTTTCAAACCTGAAAAAACTCTCTAAAAGGTTTATCTTTATACAACGCAGTTTTTGGTGATAAGGAGATTTTTCAGAAAAAAAGAGAATCTTATTGGAGGTTCCAAACTAAACCGCAACCACGGCTTCAATCGACGGCAGCCTTTCATATGCATTATCAGCGTTGATCATCCGCTAACTACAGTTCTACCGCTCTTTGTCAATGAAAGTTGCAGCAGTAAGTTGCAGTAGCAGGCTTTATGGTACCGAGAATGCTTAAACGAAGTGAAAGACGACAGGCTTAGTTGGTTGCCACAAACTCCAAGACCTTTTCACGAAGGTTCGTGAGAGAATCTGGCTGCGGTGAGCTTCACAAAATTTGCATGCAACCATCGTCCGTTGGAAATAAGGAATTTTCTATACTGTTAAAGTCTCAGCCATGTGAAGAACTACCGAACTTATCAGACTTCAGCGAGCGTTTGCAAAAAAGTGACATGGTTGATGTCCTGTCTTTCACTTCGAGATGTACAATGGAGCACATTACGGACAAATCCTGGTGACAAAACACTGACGTTCATTGCATTCACTGCTGCATGTACTCTAATCTGTGAAGCTCTTTTTCCAGCCCAATTTGATGAAGAAAAACATTCAAGACTTATAATTAAAGGCGTAAAAGGTAAAGCGTCCAGCTTTGAATAACTTCGTGCGAAAGTTCATTGCTAATCCATTCAAGTCATGCTGTCAGCGCAAACAGAGTAGACCGGATGCTCATCACTGAATGACAAGAAGTTGATTCGTCTTCGATTGCATATCTCCTCTAAGGCTCCTCTATGTTCTGCAGATTTTCCATATATTCTAGTACTTTGGATATACGGAATCATCTCTAGGATAGAAGTAAAAAGCTTGTTGCTTAGGCTAGTATGCAGGATGCTTGCAAAGTATGCCAAAGGTCTTTATGCTCATGTGCTATATTCATCGAGCAGAAAGAGTAGTTGTTAGAGACGCACTATTCAGAGGCAAATCGATAGACTCTGGCTCGATCCCATGCTAGATCAACAGAAGCAACCATCATCTGGGTTCGAAAAATTAGTGCCCGGAATGTTAGGGATTTTCCGTTGCCGATCTAAAAATGCTGAAGATGCGTAACGTAGCTATCTCAAGATTAAATCGAGAGTCAATTCAAACAGCATTGAACGACATTCATGGATAAGACGCAACCTGAAGTGGTAGCCAAATCCACAAACAAATCTGCAAAACTCTTCGGACAATGGGTCTAAAAAAACGAACTAAAAGAAGGAAGTGCTGAGATCCACATAAATTTTGAAGACGAGTCGTGAAGACTAAATTAAAAAGTGAAAAGACAGGTTCCTTCGTCACCTTTTTATCTTTAAATAGCATTAACCTAGACCACTAAAGAAAAACCTTACATGATTCAAAAATTCATCCACATCGGTTTATCACTGACGTTGAATAGCCTTCCAAACAACAAATAAAACAAAAAAGAACTTGCAGAAACAGCTACCTCCATTGACACATAAACACTGAATGAATACTAAACAAATAACTCAAAAGGCCGACTTTCTATAAACCTCGGCATAGATAGTTGATACATTTATTTATATGATCTTGTAAACTGATCTTCAGCTGATGCGGGGTTGCTATAAGTCATCGTTGTTGTTGTCGTTGGTGCCGTCGGCCGACGGCGGACGCTTCGGCGATTTCGCCTTCCTTAGAGCTTGGACGTATTTCATATTAGAATACTTTAATTATTCGGTGGAAAAAGGTTAAAGTATTAATAAAGATCAAAATTTTTAAATAGATGGTGGGTTAGGATGCTACGGTCAAATGTAGGTCTACACCATATTGAACAGAAAGGCTACTCACCGTGATGTTACGAGTGGGACTGACCCACGCGTTGTTCACACAGGGCCGCGAGCAAGACACAACCCGGGGTCAAAATATCATTTTGAAATAGAGCGCCAGGTCACATGTGATAGTTGATAGTGATACATGTGATAATCATTCGTATTTCCAGTTCATTTTTGGATTTTTGAAATTTATCCAAAACGCCTCAAGAGTTTTGCGCGTTGATGTTTTCGATTCCTGCGCTAGGATCCGCACAGTCACTTCAAAATCATCGCCGTTGTGCTTTTGTGTCCTATGCGTACCTAGAGGAGTGTTTTGATGTATTTTAGCTTTCCCATCTAGATGTTCTTTTATGCGGACACAGAGTGGTCTACCCGTTTCTCCGATATATTCCTCACCACATGCGTTGCATGAGATCGCGTTTATTATACCTGAACTCATGCAATCCCCGTATCTCCCATTAGAGCAGATCATACAGTTCTCTGAGCTGCACAAACGATCACAGAGATGGTTGCGAACTAACTGACGGCGTAGGATATTGGTTGGGATGTCAATAATCCTTACATGATTTTCAAGAACACTTTTTCTTAAGCATCTCTTAATGGTGTAACTTACTTCATTATTTCAAGATTCGGTGTGATATTATGAGCAAATTAAGGTAGAAGCTTGAAGATCTATCACGCTGCTCAAAAAAGTCAAATCAAAGGACCGCCGATGGCCAAATTCTAAGTAAAAACCCTGAAATAGACTACGCACCAAGAACAACTAGAGTTACTGTGCTAGGAGGTATAACGCTTTCAAAAAATGCTCGTTCATTGTTAGAATTGGGTCCGAGTTACGCGCCTAGTCAACCCATCTCTAAACCAATACTGCGTAGGATCACGTGTAGTTTGCATGAAGTTCAAGATCAGCTTCGTTACAGGGTTACCCTAAAAAGGTTAGGTAAAGTAGTACCAAGTGAACGAACTACCAACAATACATTTTTTTTCCGTACTTTATTTAAGCAAGAGCCACCAAATAGCGATATTGACCCAACATTTCGTTCATTTTCAGAAGAAATTCTCCGCATACTTATTCACTACCAAAAAAGAAAAATAAGCTCCAACCTCACACACCAGCAAAAATGTGCTATGAGCCAACTTAGAGAGCTTTTGAATTCAAAATCTGTTAGACTTTCCATTAGTGATAAAGGTGGAGAATTTGTAGGTATTCCAATTCAGTTGGATGTTAGAATAACAGAGGAGCATCTCAATGATGTTTCTCTCTATCGAGCATCCTCTGAAAAGGAGTATAGAAATCAATACCAAGAATTAAAAAATGGGTCAACACGGTAAAGTTCGCGAGTTTAGAGCCTTCAGTTGTTTCTCAACTTAAAAACGAACATCCAATTTACCCTGTCCTTTACTTGCTTATTAAAACACATAAGCTTACTTCAACTGATGACATTATATCAAGGAACCCATCATCATTTAAATTTAGACCTATCATCAGTTGTATAGGCGGGCCAACGAAAAGAATAACGTGGTTCCTAAACCTTATCCTGACCCAGTTAGTAAAATTCATTCCAACCCATATACTTAACACCAAAATATTTCTAGACCACCTATGGTGCGCGCAACCAAACAGCACGCATGTAGTGGAGTCATTCGATGTTACTTCACTTAATAATGTCGAATGACTCCCATTCTCGAGTTGCTCGTAGATCACCAAAAGAAAATAAAAATGTACAGTTTGTCAATTGTGCAACTAATGATTCTCTTAAAACAGTCCCTTAGTTGTTCAATCTTAAGGTGGTCTGCAAAATATTTTGCACAAATTAGAGGGTTGGCCATGGGACAGCGTTTAGCACCAAGCCTCGCCATCGCTTTCATGTCTAAGGTGGAAGCTCCAGTTCTCTATCATCGGCGCTTACTCTACTGCCGATACACAGACGACTGCTTCATCGTCTGTTCCACAAAAGAACAGATGGATGATTGCTTTGAATTGCTAAACCAACAGTCAGAGTTGATAAAATTTACACGTGAAAAACCTACCGAAAACTGGCTTCAATTTTTAAATATCCAAATAAAGCTCTCACAAAGTGGTTATCAAATAAAATGGTACTGTGAGCCATGTAGTAAAAACATACTAGTTTACTACCTCTCCTCTCATCCTTCACACATGAAAAAAGCACTTCTCAAAAAATTGTGCCGTACGGCTAAAAATGTGTGTACAAGAGAAGAGGAAAGGAAGGAATCTCAAAACCTGTCACGAAGAATAGCCATTTCCAATGGCTACGAAGTAGAAGCCACTCGGGTTGAACAAAAGCGTAGGGTGATTACCCAAAATAATGTTTCGAACGTAAGTAAGATCCCCTTTAAGCTACCCTTCATATCAAATGAAGTAATTCTTCGAAATCGACTTTCCTTGAACCTCGGTTTCGAAGAATTAATACGCTTCATGCTAGCTAATAATAACACCGACTTCTGCACGACGTGCGCGATGATATATGTCCGGAAGAAAAACAAATAGTTATCAACGGACATTATCATTATATCCACCATCAGCATCGTGTATAAAAGGGCATCACTGAATGAGTGTGCCTCATTCGAAAAGGTGGACCGCTGAGGAAGACCTGACTCGACACGAAGGCGAAGCCGCCACATCGAGACGAAGAACAAGCGTGGACCATCGACTCGGATCATCAGCTCTGATGAAGGCGAAGACGTCGAAACGTTAGCCGGTAATAAATATTTTTATCAACCTCGTGTAAGCTCATCAAAGAAAGAATACAAATGAAGTAAGTTACGCCACTAAGAGATGCTTAAGAAAAAGTGTTCTTGAAAAATATGTAAGGATTATTGACATTCCAACCAGTACGGCTAAAAATGTGTGTACAAGAGAAGAGGAAAGGAAGGAATCTCAAAACCTGTCACGAAGAATAGCCATTTCCAATGGCTACGAAGTAGAAGCCACTCGGGTTGAACAAAAGCGTAGGGTGATTACCCAAAATAATGTTTCGAACGTAAGTAAGATCCCCTTTAAGCTACCCTTCATATCAAATGAAGTAATTCTTCGAAATCGACTTTCCTTGAACCTCGGTTTCGAAGAATTAATACGCTTCATGCTAGCTAATAATAACACCGACTTCTGCACGACGTGCGCGATGATATATGTCCGGAAGAAAAACAAATAGTTATCAACGGACATTATCATTATATCCACCATCAGCATCGTGTATAAAAGGGCATCACTGAATGAGTGTGCCTCATTCGAAAAGGTGGACCGCTGAGGAAGACCTGACTCGACACGAAGGCGAAGCCGCCACATCGAGACGAAGAACAAGGGTGGACCATCGACTCGGATCATCAGCTCTGATGAAGGCGAAGACGTCGAAACGTTAGCCGGTAATAAATATTTTTATCAACCTCGTGTAAGCTCATCAAAGAAAGAATACAAATGAAGTAAGTTACGCCACTAAGAGATGCTTAAGAAAAAGTGTTCTTGAAAAATATGTAAGGATTATTGACATTCCAACCAATATCCTACGCCGTCAATTAGTTCGCGACCGCCTCTGTGATCGTTTGTGCAGCTCAGAGAACTGTATGATCTGCTCTAATGGGAGATACGGGAATTGCATGAGCTCAGGTATAATAAACTTGATCTTATGCAACGCATACGGTTCGCTCTAGTCACTCGACGGTCAACGGGACTACAGGTGATACAGGTGATAAAGTTTCTCTGATTTCTTTGCACAATATCTTTGCTTCAGTGACAAATCTTGACAAGTTGGCAAGCGAAGTTTTGATAAGAGCTCTTATTCAGTGCATTAGAGTAGTGGACAGCTTTGTCGATATGGTCTCATGGCATCGTGTCCCTTTTCCATAGAGGCTTCTAAAGTAGTAGATGCTTCCTTGGCGTGGTTTCTGTAATATTCCGCTGGAATTCTTACGTAGAATAGATGCATTATTTGGTCGAAAAAAATCAGTAAGGATGGCGTTCGTTTTGAAATTGTCTACCACTTTCGCAGATGGCAAATGTTGCAGCTGGAGTTAGGTGGTGCTCACGACCGACAGGGGCGGATTTCTGGTATATGTACTATACGACTTATGCGGCATATTCCTTTAAAGAAAAAAACAAGGCAGCATTGCTCATATGTGTGAGATTCACCGAAAGGCCTTGATTTGCCCCACGAGATTACCTTCATGAAGAGTGCAATGACATTTTCCAGGGCGCAAGAAGCGATAAAACCGAACAGTATTGGAATAGATCTATTCGGCAACAATTCCTAAGTAGTAGTAAGACAGCGTGAGTTCCTCTACTGTTCTGAGATATTCGTTTTTTGAAGGCTTTTTTTCATGTTAAACTGTTGCGGAATTTGGCTGCATCTGGGCCTGTTGCATGTTCCAAGGAACAGTTCTTCTTCAGTGTCATAGACGACGTTGAATGGGTGGCGTCGTCTCGTCTCGGCCAGGCCGATGAGGTCGTACCTTATCATTCATGCTTGCATGAGCAAGTCTTCTATCGAGGACTCGGATGCAAGTGTATGTGCATTGTAGGTACAGATCGTCGCCATAGTTCTACGTGTTCTGGGCAGCTTCCATTGGCCCTGAAATTTTAGCAGACTCCCTGTACTCGTCCTACCCAACGCTGCGAAATTGAGGCCTCTTTCGGGGTCAGGGAAATGAGGCCCGTTTTTTTTAACTGTGTTTAGCATTTTGATACCCACGTATAGCTTGCTGAGCTCTAAATGAGGAGGCTGGGTTTACTCACGGGTAGTTTGCCAGGCTCTCCCAGAGTGGACATGGAGCTTATTTGTTGGAGGCGACTCCTAACCGCCTCCCACATACTTCCCCCCACTTGATTGCAGTCTTTTGGCCGAATTAACTCGTAGAATACAATCCGCATAAAGCGAGAACGCACCCACACACGCATGCATGAATACGCCTAGCAAATACAGAAAGTATGTGCCAAATCGGCAGAGCAGTAACAAGGAGTCCATCCTCTGGATCCACCTGCGTCTCAGGGAAGCAAAGGTCGCTTTTGTTCCGCGATTAACCCCTATCCGCCACCTGGGGACGCGCCACGTATCCTCGCGACTAACCGGCTCGAGATCCCTCATGTGAGGGAGATCCGTGGGAGTCCCTATTTAGTATATAAAAATTATTCGTGAGCTGTACAAAAATCTCACAACCAAAATTTCACCCAAGTCCGAGTTTCTATTAACCTCGGCATTGATGGAATAAGTCTTTTTACTTCTGTTCAGCAAACACGAGGTGTTATTTTATTTCTTTATTTACGTACAAGCTGACGTTTCGGCGGATTTCGCATTCTTCAGAGCCTGGAAAGTCACGTTGACTGCAATCTACATGGCCAAACACCTCCATAACCAAACAGAGAAAAATCTAAATCTATACTCTATGAATCTAAATCTATAATCTCTATCTATACAATCTATACAATCCCTATACAAACGAATCTGAATCTCTATACAAACGTGTCGAATGACTCCGCTATGCAAGCCATTCGCGAGCTCCTTATACAGCATGAAGGAGCAATAAACATGTATGGCTTCTCGATTCAGCAGCTGATGACACTTTTAAAGGAGTGCCTAAACTGCTCAATCTTCAGATGGTCCGGGAGGTATTACGCACAAATGAGAGGGTTGGCAATGGGACAACGACTGGCACCAAGTCTTGCCATTGCATATATGTCTAAGGTGGAAGCACCAGTGATCGACCGACTCTGTGTTCAATGTGATTGAAATTTTGGTTTAGCATTTTCTCTGTTTGGTTATGGAGGTGTTTGGCCATGTAGATTGCAGTCAACGTGACCTTTCCAGGCTCTGAAGAAGGCGAAATCCGCCGAAACGTCAGCTTGTACGTAAATAAAGAAATAAAATAACACCTCGTGTTTGCTGAACAGAAGTAAAAAGACTTATTCCAAAATTTCACCGTTCTACAACGATATTAACATTGACGTCAAAAGAGGAGTTAGGGAAGGCGATACAATCTCTCCAAGATTATTTACCGCCACCCTCCAGAACTTCATGCCAATATTGGAATGGGGTAATATAGGAGTGAAAATCGATGGTCGGCAGTTGCATCACCTTCGCGTTGCCGATGACTTCGTTCTTATAACACCAGACATTAGCCAAGTGAACGTATGCTTGCGGACATTGCTAAAGCGTGTGGAAAGATTAGTCTTCGACTAAATCTCACGAAAACGATGTTCATGAAGAACGGATTGGTTTCGTTTGCCCCATTGACGCTCAACCAAACGAATATCTCCGAATGCTCCAGTTATGTCTATCTAGGTCGAGAAATCAATATGATGAACGACTTAGCTCCAGAACTGAGCAGACTGAAACGAGCGGCTTGGGGAGCTTTCAAGAGCATCAAGGATGTAGTGAAAAGAACAAAGAACACCCTACTCCGTGCCCACCTTTTCGACTCAACTGTTCTTCCTGCCCTAACGTATGCGTCAGAAACCTGGTCGCTACGTAAGCAGGATGAAAGATCCCTCAGCGTTATCGAAAGCGCAGTCGAAAGGGCGATGGTAGGAGTATCCCGTTTCACACAAGTAAGGGATGGGATCCGAAGCTCCGACCTACATCAAGGATCGAAAATCAAGGATACCGTTCTGTACGCCAAACAGTCGAAGATAAGGTGGGCCGGACTCGTAATGCGTATGAAACAACTGATGGACAAGAGCCGTTAGTGACTAGATTCCTCGTGATGTCAAACGTACTGCAGGAAGACCACCGACTCGATGGCCAGAGTTCTTCACGAAGAATAGAACAAGGATATGATGCTCGAAGAGTCCCTAGAGCGAGGAGAACCCACTGGGCTACTCTTTTGCACGCGACATGGAAAAATGGAGGATTTACTGGTGCCCGCTCTAGTCACTCGACGGTCAATGGGACTACAGGTGATACAGGTGATAAAGCCACAGGTCTGGGCTTGGGATTCACTTCCTCACTTGCGTTATACGGAATACTCCTAGCAACACAGTGTTCCAAAACGGACTTTCTTTTAACCCCGATATCAATATCTATTCTTAGAATCAGTAGACGGCAACAATTCCTAAGTAGTAGTAAGACAGCGTGAGTTCCTCTACTGTTCTGAGATATTCGTTTTTTGAAGGCTTTCTTCCATGTTCAACTGTTGCGGAATTTGGCTGCATCTGGGCCGTTTAAGGCGCGCTGACTCTCTTAGCTCTCAGGAGCACTCTTGCTTGCGTCTTCAACAGCGAAAGAATTGTCGTCATTTTTTAGCATGAAGCAGCGGCATAAAAGTTTTTATATTATTAATTTTAGAAAGAGGTAAGAGATACAACCGTAATGAAACTGACATAATCGCAAAACTCCGGACAATTTAGTTGACGGGTGATTGCTGATGACACTAATCGATAGAACTAGCTGAGAGACAGGCGAAAGGAAAACCCTGGCTGGTGTGGTGGTGAACGCGTTAGCGCCCTAAAAGAGTGATAGCCGGTTCGCTCCCCACGCAGACATTTGCGGTCCTAAATTTTGCAAACATCTTTGCTTCATTATGGTGGCATCACATATAATAAGTTGTAAAAATTGTAATAAGCAGTAAGTATGAAGTTAAAATAGCAGTAAGAGGTATGTATTTCATCTTCTCTGACCAAATTAGTAAGGCAATATCACCTTCAAAGGTATCCACAGCGTTTTTACTTTAAACTGGTTCTTCTTTTGCAAACGCTTTCCTTTTCTCGCACTCTTGTGAAAATGGTTTGCAGCCCGCATTTTCAATTTTGTTTTCTTTTCCAGAACCGTCTTAGTAGTATTTTCTCTGTACTTAAGTGTTTTCTTGACCTGAGCTTCACTTCCGCCATTCGGCAAATCCTGATTCGTTTTCTCTTTGAAGCAAATGTTCCCAATGGAATAGAAATATGTAGTGGCCCAGCAAGACGTTTGCCATTCTGTACTCTGAGAGCTTCCCATAACAAATTTTCAAGAGCCTCCGATACCGAACTTGCAAAAGCTTACGTTGGAAATCAAGCTATCCAGTAGTCTAAGGATAGGACGGGCCTAATTCTTCCTCTCTAGCATCATAAGTTCGTCAATGGACGTTAATTTTTTCATGGCCATGAGGTTGAAGTCGATGAAGCAAAATAATGGGATCTCTTGTGAAAACACGTAACGAGTAACACATGGTGTACGAAGAAGCCTACTCAGTGAACATTTTGTGAAGCGATTTTTGTTCCATGAATAGTACCGATACCAGTTCCCAGGATCAACTTTCTATTAACCTCGGCATTGGATTATGAATACAAAGATGGACAAATGCTTTAAATTATTGAATGAGCAGTCTGAGTATATCAGATTCACCCGGGAGAAAACGAAAGAGAACTGGCTTCCATTTCTTAACTTTCAAATCAACTTGTCAAATAGCGGTTACATGACAAAATGGTACAAAAAACCAAGTAGCAAAAACGGCTGGCAATGGGACAGCGGTTGGCAGCAACTCTCGCCATTGCGTTCATGTCTAGAATAGAAGCCCGGTTTTCGACCTTCGGCCACTGCTCTACTGCAGGTATATAGATAATTATTTTGTCGTTTTCTCTAATTAGGAGGAGATGGACAAATGCTTTAAATTATTGAATGAGCAGTCTGAGTATATTAGATTCACCAGGGAGAAACCGAAAGAGAACTGGCTTCCATTTCTTAACGTTCAAATCAACTTGTCAAATAGCGGTTACATGACAAAACGGTACAAAAAACCAAGTAGCAAAAATATCCTGGCTCATTTCCTTTCTTCCCATTCATCACACACAAAGAGGGCGCTTGTGAGAAATATGTTTCGAACAGCTACCTCTGTGTGCACAACCAGGGAACTAAAGGAAGAATCACGCGACTTGGCTCGGCAAATAGCCATCTCCAATGGCTACGAAGTAGTTACCACAGGAGATAAGTTCAGAAGGAGAGCGTCCCCCAAAACGAAAGGCTTGATGATGTTTGTCTTGTATTTTCTTTTGTCTCATGACGGCCAACTATGCCAAGTTTTATAATAGTACCCAGGATCGACTTTCTATTACTTTCTTCGACTTTGTATTGTATGTGTGTCATTGTATGAGAGTAAACGTATGCTGTTTAACAACCTCGCTATTGCTAACAGAGAAAACGACGAATTCATATGTCAAGTTTTTTGTAATTGTTAAGGTTATGATTGTGATTAAAACTAAAAAAGCCTCAACTTAACTGGGTTCATTGCTGATTTGCGCTCCCCAGATCAATCCCACTGATGGGTGATTGTTGATGGCAAAAGATCGATAGAACTAGCTGAGAGACAAGCGAAACGAAGGAGTTGTATGGTGTGGTGGTGAACGCGTTACTCACCGGAAAGCGTTCCCCACCATAGACACCTGCGGTCCAAAGTTTTGCAAATATTTCAGTATCGTTGTAATTATATTTCGCATTATAACCTGCCATTAAAAATAGTGGACAGTAAATAAAACGGTTAAGATTATGTCAAGTTTTGTCTAAACCTGGGGTCGCAAAAAGTGCTAGAAGTACATCGATATTTGAAGAGACCGCTTAGGTTGCACTAAACATTCTTCACAAGGTGTCGTAGGCTCATTGCTCTAATCCAGCTTTAATAACGTTACTGCTTAAATGACCGCCTGAGATTGATGAGATTGTAATCTCACCGACTGTCGCATTCAGTCACTTCTAGCACTGGATCACCCTTTGCTCGCTGCGGTCTGATATCGAATCCTTTTTTAGCTTTGATGATGATCATGTTAGGAGATGAGCTCTTCATTACACATCACAGCTCGACATTTGTGGTCACTTCTAGCCAGAGTTTGAAGGTCGTTGTGAGGATTTTCCGAAAAGAAAGCAGATGGAAGAAGGTGAATAATATATTCTTGCAATCTTATCATCTCGTTCGAAGTGGCTGAGGAAGGTGTAGACGTGCCCAACATGAAAAGCTTACCGTTTGCGATAGTGACTGGGCAAGGACGACACAGCATTTTCATCGCTAACCACTGACGACTTCAAACTTAAGAAATACAACAAGCTAGTGAGGCGTATTGGTTAGAGGTTTTATACAATACGCAGTGGATCTGTGGCTGATTCGACACCGCTCCTCACACTCACCAAACCTTCCATGTTCATCCCTCACGGGCTGATAATTGATACCAAACACCAATCTGAAACATTGTTAGGCTATCGAATGTCCTTGTATTGATGGGAAATGTATTCAACCACTCCTTGCTGAAGTAGAAGGCATACTCAACCCTCAAGATTGGCCAACGTTGAATACTTCATCCTTTCGTTAAAGAAGTACGAAGATGTGGTGATATAGGCATTCACTCAAATTGGACCAAATAGGAGTGCGCAAAGATGAAGAGACTGCTCTCCAATATGATGCGTAGCTCAGTGGAACGTGATGGACTCCATCAGCAAACAAAATATTGGTTTTATCTCCTTTCCAACGCTTTGCTCTAATCCACGTAGGAACGGCTTAGCTCGGTTATCTCTAAGGTTGCAAAGAGAATCCACTCGACCAGTAAGCCATGACATTCATGAGGAAAACACAGTCCTCGAGCAGCAGTCGAAACAACACGCGATGTGTTCAAAAAAGAACAGTTAAGACTTAAAACGTAAGTGTAACATGGAGTCGCAAGAAAAGATTGGTAAAAGGAGAAAACACGAAAATGTGGAATTATCACAAAATACTCAATAGCTCCGAAAATGAGAAACTGGTATACTCTGAAAAATGATAAGAACAAAATTTTAAAAGTAGAAAAGGATTAGCAGGAAACTGTTGCTATCGAAATGTCGGGCACCACAGCTTGGCTATTTTGAACAAATGTAGCGCAGCAGATCTGATTACTCCTGTAAAGGCTCTAAAAGCTCTAAAGCTCTCAGCGTTGATCATTCCCTGAGGGATGCGCCATGCATCCGACTTCATTAAGTTTCCTTGGAGGTGATTGAATGAATTTCTGGCCTCTGCAATGACTTGCGGTGACCTACTGATGTATCGAGCCAATGCTGCTATCCTCCCATACAGATCTGGTAACAATTTGCCGACCCTGGAGGGATGGAGGGCTTGGTGGGCCATGGGCGCAGAGATCGATTCCACGTGCGTGTCGTAGTGACGCCTCCAACCACTGCGCCATACGAGCCCTTCAGTTCTGTGAGGGCTTAAAATTTTTTAATCAGCTCTAAAGCTCTCAGCGTTGATCATTCCCTGAGGGATGCGCCATGCATCCGACTTCATTAAGTTTCCTTGGAGGTGATTGAATGAATTTCTGGCCTCTGCAATGACTTGCGGTGACCTACTGATGTATCGAGCCAATGCTGCTATCCTCCCATACAGATCTGGTAACAATTTGCCGACCCTGGAGGGATGGAGGGCTTGGTGGGCCATGGGCGCAGAGATCGATTCCACGTGCGTGTCGTAGTGACGCCTCCAACCACTGCGCTATACGAGCCCTTCTGTTCTGTGAGGGCTTAAAATTTTTTAATTGTGAGGTCTGCACTAAAACGACAATTTTTTCAACAACTTTGACAATAATACTATTGAAAAACTTATAATAAATAGTCCGGACAAGTTGAATTTTTGTTTATAAAAATTCCTAAGTGAATATAAAACTTATAACTAAAAGGATATTACTGCGAGTGCCCTATCTGGTCCTCACGTGTTACCCATTGCTGCCTTGTGGCCCTTTTTTTATCTTTCTCGCAGCTACCTGTTTACCCTAACGGTGCCATTAGTGATCACCGTTCAACGGTAATGATCTGGGGCCCCCAAATCGGCTCGGCAATGAACCCGCTTAAGTTGACGTTCCTCTCGAAATCAAAATGTCTCCGCTTTTAATTGCTGCCTATTCTTATTTCACGGCACGGTACTGTGTGAAATACAACCACAATAATGTTCGAATATGAACAAAACTGAGAGCTCAGTTAGACCTCGAGACCGTAGTTACCCTGAGATTGCAAATTTGGCTAATATTTTAGGCATCCTTATAGTTGTGCTTCACATCGCACCGTTCCATGAAAAAAAGAATGGGCACTAAATAAAGCGTTGAGACATAAGACTCACACTGGCGGTTAAGTGATTTCAAGGAAAAATCGTTATATCATCTACTTTACTCTTCCTCTGTTCAAAAAATCAGCTTTCATAATTTCTCGTTTGTAATCTTATCTAAGCAAACGCTTATCTGAACTGGTAGGAGGTTCCTTGTGACACACATAAGGAGGTTGAGCTGTTACCATGCGCATGAGGGCTTTTCTAGAGCGGTGAAATGTTGGCATGACACACTGTCAGGTCACCGAACATAGTTATGGACCCCAGGATGTTAAAAATGTAGTCGGATGCGTAGCTCGCCCTAAGCAAGCGCGTGACACTAAACGTTTTATGCTCGTTTAATCTCTTTAATCATCGAATAACTCGAGTCATAACATTGTTTTAAGCTAATCTCCGATTTCTGATTTAAAAACTTAGTCTTAGGCTTCGTAATGGTATTAATCTTTGTAACCGAAAATAATAGGGCGCGTGTGGCGCAGTGGTTGGAGGCGCCACTGCGACACACACGTGGAATCGATCCCTACGCCCATGGCCTACCAAGCTTTCCATCCATCCGGGATCGACAAATTAGTACCAGACTTGTCTGAGAGGATAGCAGCACTGGCTCGATTCATCGGCAGGCCACCGCGAGTCATTGTAAAGGCCAGATATGCATTCAATCACCTCCAACGATACTTAATGAAGTCGAATGCATGGCGTATCCCTCAAGGATTGATAAACGCCGGGAGCTTTTAGAGCTTTAACCAAAAATAATCATGGAGAGAAAAATTAAAGACTAAAAGTCACGCCTTCGTCCAGCTCATTTAATAAATGACTTTCAAAGGAGCAGTCGATGTGGGCGAAAGTGGTTTAACCAACCAACGAAGCAGTCAGCATCGCAACAGCTACTGCATGCATTCAAATGGAATCATTGACCATTCCGAAGTGAATTAGCTCAATTATTGTGAAGTAAGGCTGAACCTACTGCATGAAATAATAACAATTAGGTTGCTAATGAGCTGTTGATATCATAAAAAGGTTGCTTTGCAAAGAGAAGCTGCCATGGAAAGTATAGTAATCGACCGCTAGGTTTCTAATGGTTACACATACCCAGCAGAACAATGACAAAAAATGAAAGATCAATGGGTAAAGCCTTCTGCATTTATCAAATTCTGAGCTGTGAACCATTTATTCGATTCCATTCGTACAATCATAGAGGAGACCGGGCGCAAATCTGGCATATAGAACGACTTTCTCTAGACTACATTGCACCCATCTATTAATTTTATCCTCCTGGTTCAATCTGGCACCATTTGTCCGACACTCGATGGATACAAGCCATGGTGAGCCAGACGTGGGATTGACGCACCGACCGATCCAGTGTCTACTACACCCCGCCTGTAATATACTGTTGTACATGTAACCTCAAAACCACGAATACGAATTTTATTACCACACTCAGGACTATGTGAACCAAAAAGGCTGTATGCCTATTCGAAGGTTTGCAGAGGTTTCTTTTAAGGCACTTTTGCATTTAATCGACTCGTCGTCAAACACAGACGATGTTCCAGGAATGACTCCTGAAAAGCTGTTCACCACACCTAACAACTTGTAAAAAAACGTCTTTTGGACGAGACGATTTTGTGGCGAGGGAGTTTAGGAGAAAGCATACAGCATAGAAGCGTGGCCAGTGGGCCCAAAGGTGAAGGAACCTGAACACTGAAATCTGACACATATGGAAGACTTTTCCCGAAGATAAGATAATAAACTATTGACAAGAATTCTTCAGAGTAACGCAATGCTCACATTTATCTATCAGTTTGTTTTAGCAAAGTTCCTCTTCCGAAACAGTCATTAAGTCATCTTTTTATCTCACATTTGCTCCAAAACCTATAAATAACGATGTCTTAGCGGTATACACGGGTTCGAAGCTCAGCTGAGGTTTTGAGTTTTGTCCATATCTTAACACCCTCGTAGATCTATAATTCACAATTTATACATATATCAAACATATAACTCAACAACAGTAACGATGCTGAGATATTTGCAAAATCTCCAGACCGCAGGTGTCTGCGGTGACGAACGAACGCGCTATTGCCTTTTTCGGTAGTTAACGCGTTCACCACCACACCATGCGAGTTAATCGTTCCGCCTGTCTCTCAGCTAGTTTTCCACCGATCATTGCCATCAGCAATCACCCGTCCACATGATCGATCTGGTGAGCGGGAATCAGCATTGAGCCCAGCTAAGCGGAGGAGGCTGTAGTCGAAATCAAAATGTTAACTTTTTATTTGCTTTGAAAAATTGCATTAGGCAGAAAGCAAAGAGTTTGCATTGTGATTTCGACAACAGCCTCAGCATAACTGGATTCGATGCCAATTTGGGCTCTCCAGATCAATCTCGTTGACGGTTAATTGCTGATGGTACTCATCGATAACTCAAGAATAATTGTTAAACACACCATCGTGCAATTATTGGCTGAAATCAAAGTCGAAGAAGTCGTCCTCTTCGACAAAATGAGAAATCGGTGGCACTGAGGCATTTCACACGGCATAACACAAGTAGTTGTCCGTCTTGAAGTTATTCAGCTATGAATGCTTCGTTTTCTTGCTTAGCAATCGCGAGGTTGTTATACAGCATACATTTACTTCCACAGAAAAACACAATACAATACAACAATGGCTGACGTTTCGGCAGTATCGCCTTCTTCAGAGCCTGGAAGGGTATACTGATATACAATTTATTACGCCAAGCACTTTAATAACACTTACAGTAAGACGAAAAACTTCATGGCAATTACATGATCAACAGCTCGAAAAACTCACCGCTTTCTTACATGACTTCCAATGAGGAAGGTTAGAACAGCTGATTATAGCCGCATATGGTTGATGACTGCGCCACCCCACATCAGAAATTGATATATAGATACGGGGCCAGGTCGCGTGTAACCTCTGGGCATTCCTCCCTGCTATTCATTGCGGGTATTATGCACAAATGAGAGGGCTGGTAATGGGACAACGGTTGGCACCAACTCTCGCCATTGCCTTCATGTCTAGAATAGAAGCCCCGGTTATCGACCTTCGGCCACTACTCTACTGCAGGTATATAGATGATTGTTTTGTCATCTTCTCTACTCAGGATGAGATGGACAAATGCTTTGAATTACTGAATGAGCAGTCTGAGTATATTAGTATATCTAATATAGATTCACCCGGGAGAAACCGAAAGAGACTTGGCTTCCATTTCGTAGAGGTACCTGATCAAGCGGAAGAAAGGCCACCTCTTTGCAAAAGTCTTTTCCTGTTTTCGCACACGTCACGTGTTTGAATACATGGTCCAACTCAATGGAAGACGAGCAATACCGTGCTACTGTTCAAGAACGGTGACCGCCTCGACATCGGCAACTATGGTTTACTCTGCGTGCTGTATGTCGTTTACAAGCTCTTAACTTGAGTCATCCTAAGCGGGATTAACGGATCACTGGACGAAGGGCCAGCCATGTGATGAAGAAGGGTCTCGAAAAGGATTTAGCACCATGAATCACACCAACACGGTAACAAGGCTCAATGAAGTATCGCGAGAGTACAAAAGACCGCTTTGGTTCACTTTCATCGATTTACAGAAGGCCTTTGATTCAATTCGGATAGAAGCACTCATGGAAGCCTTTGGTAGTCAAAGAGTCCCTATTCATCACGTGCATCACCTGTAGTCCCGTTGACCGTCGAGTGACTAGAGCGGGCGCCAGTAAATTCGCCATTTTTCCCTGTCGCGTGCAAGAGTAGCGCAGTGGGTTCTGCTCGCTTTAGGGACTCGTCGAGCATCATACCTTTCTTCCAGGCTTTTCGTGAAGAACTCTGGCCATCGGGTCGGTGGTCTTCCTGCGGTACGTTTGACATCCCGAGGATCCAGTCACTAACGGCTCTTGTCCATCGGTTATCATTAACACGCATTACATGTCCGGCCCACCTTATCTTCGACTTTTTGGCGTATAGAACGGCATCCTTGATTTTCGATCGTTGACGTAAGTCGGAGCTTCGGATTCCATCCTTTACTTGTGTGAAACGGGATACTCCTAGGCATTGTCCTTCCGGCTGCTCGTTCGATAACGCTGAGGGATCTTTCATCCCGCATACATAGCGACCAGGTTTCCGACGCATACGTTAGGGAAGGAAGAACAGTTGAGTCGAAAAGGCGGGCACGGAGTCGAGTGTTCTTTTTTCTCTTCACTACATACTCTATGCTCTTGAGAGCTCCCCAAGCCTCTTGTTTTCTTTTGTTCAGCTCTGGAGCTAAGTCGTTCATCATATTGATTTCCCGACCTAGATAGACATAGCTGGAGCATTCGGAGATATTCGTTCCATTGAGCGTGAATGGGGCAAACGAAACCAATCCGTTCTTCATGAACATCGTTTTCTTTAGATTTAATCGCAGACCAATCTTTCCACACGCTTTATTAAAGTCCGCAAGCATTCGTTCCGCTTGGCTAATGTCTGGCGTTATAAAAACGACATCATCAGCAAAGCGAAGGTGATGTATCTGCCGACCATCGATTTTCACTCCCATATTATCCCATTCCTATGTGACGTTCTGTAGGGTGGCTATAAATATGGCTAATGTCTGGTGTTATAAAAACGACATCATCAGCAAAGCGAAGGTGATGTATCTGCCGACCATCGATTTTCACTCCCATATTATCCCATTCCTATGTGACGTTCTGTAGGGTGGCTATAAATAATCTTGGCGGAATTGTAACGCTTTTCCTAACTCCTCTTCTGCCGTCAACGTTAATATCGTCGTAGAATGGAGAAATTTTGGTTGTGAAATTATTGTATAGCTCACGAAGAATCTTTATCAATATCTATTCTTTCCTTTATTAGCTTGCATGATATATATATATATATATATATATATATATTGCATGATAGGCTTTATTCGGCAAAGGCTTCGATGTCTTCCGCTTCATCATAGTCGATGGTCCCAGGAGACGGTCCACAGTCGCTCGTCTGCTCAATGCACCGTCTTCCTCTTCGTATCGAGCAGGGTCTTCCTCAGTGGAGCATCTCTCGAGTGACGCATACTCACCAGACGATGCTCTTTTATACAGTACGCTGACTTTTGATAGTAGAATTTGTTCAGTGACAACAACTTGCTTTTCCGGGAAATCCAACCTGCAGAAGTTGGTGTAGTTATCAGCTGGCAAAGGAAGAACACATATCGATCAGTCATGCCGAAGTTAAGGAAAAGAGGTTTTGACATGTTGTTTTGCTCTTTGCGAGGTGATAATGATACCGAATTCTGCAAGAATAGACACGAAGACGAAGACGGCACATCGCGCAGAGAAACAACCAAGTTCTCTTCAGGCGTTATCAAAGTTGGCTGTCATTCGTTCTACCTCGTTAATGGATAGTGTTATATGAACAGTGTTATCATCAAAGCGAAGATGATTTAATTGCCAATCATCGATTTTTGCTCCTTCGGTGTCTCATTCCAATGGTCGCATTCAATTTTAGATCGTGGCGGTAAATGATTTTGGCGAGATGGTGTCGGTTTACCCTACACCTTTTTTATCGTCGATATTAATATCGTTATAAAATGGTGATGATTTGAAGAAGGTGAGTCGCCGAAAGGTCCAGTGAAATAATGCGTTGGCGTTTTATACTCACGTATAGCTTTCTGAGCTCTGATAGTGGTCGGTGGAGATACTCATGTACAGATCACCGCTTTCCCACAGTAAGTAGAATGCCTTTATTTGTTGGAGTTGACTTACCGAGGTTTTCAGTCGAATTTCCTCGTAGAATACATTCTTTTACGTAAACGATAACACACCACTGCACTCACACATGAATACAACCTTGCCGACGCATGAGGTAGATGCCAAATTGGTATAGTAGAAACCGGCAGCTAGTCTATACCTTGGATCCAACGGCGTCTCAGGGATGCGTAAGATCGATTTTGGTCCTCGATTAATCCACTATTATCCGCCAGCGGAGGATGCGCCACGTTGCCTCGTAACTAATCGGCAATAGATGCTTAGGTATTGGGGATCCGTTGGACTCTTATCTTATTAATTGGTAAACACCGATAAAACTAAGTTGTTCATCTAATATTAGACTCTCGATGATTAAGTTTTTGACCGATTTCTCTTTCCTCAGGGTCTGGAGTCCGAACTCCTTATTGATTCATGAAAACGTGTCTTTGGACTAATAATTTAGTTATTTACGTCGTTTCAGTTAGGAGATTAAAGATTTTCAGACACCATTTTCTCGCAGTAAGCGAAGAGGAAACGAGAAGGTGCAAATCACTATGTTAGTGGTTACCAGGTGTGCTACTGAATTGATTAGATTAATAGAAATGCATGAGAAATTGAAGCAGCTTAAGGAAAATTTCCGAAGACGCTTTTATCCTTCCGGTGAAAAAAAATTTAGGATTCCCGAATTCCGGGCTTCAATGTTTGATCATTTCAAGAAATTTTGCCAGTACTTGAAATGAATGCTTTCTTGAAGGTTCCCCGAGACCATTCATTGGTTCATTTTTTATCAAAGAACAAATTTTCGATTGATGAAGCGATTCTGCTTTTACTCCTCGTCTTTACCGAAGCCATATTCAATCGATATCCAGCATTTCAGTATGAGAAGCAAATGATGGAGCCTTAACCTTAATTGAACATATAACCGGAGGGCAACCATCTCTGTGAATGACAGTTGCTAACTAACGGAAAAAAATTCTAGCAAATAGAAGCAAGGAATAGAAATAAGAAAGAATAGATATTAATCAGTAGTTAAAGGAAAGTTGCTTTTGAAATATTGTTATTGCTCTTTGCTGGCTGATAATGCTACCAACTTCCGCAGGATGGAAATCACAGCTATCAACCATCACCATCCTGCATAAGAGGGCAACACTGAGTGAATATGCTTCATTCGAGGAGATGGCCCGCTGAGGAAGACCTGACTCGACATGAAGGCGTAGATGCCACATCGAGGCGAAGAACAACCGTCGACTAACGACTCCGATCGTCGGCTCTGATGAGGATGAAGACGTCGAAACGTTAGCCTATTAAAACTTCTTTATCAGGCTCGTGTAAGCTTATTAAGCAAGGAAGTAAGTAAGTCCAATTTTAGTGAAGATGGGACCATCTTAGTACCTTGATGAGGCTGTTGTTTGTCTACTTCTCATGTCCCATAGTGATTACTATAGAAACTCATACTGTAGTATCTTTATTTTGCAAGTGGAATAGTATGGAATTCGTACAAAATCTATCTAGTCTATTGTATTCCGTGGAAGCTCCGTTGTCTAGTTTTCAGTTTACGACCAAGGTAGGAGTTTATCACGACTGTTTGAAGTGCTAGACGGCGTGGTCCTTGCTTTTCACTTCGTTTTGATAACTAAGAGCAGGTGTTTTTCTAGGAAAATTACCTCTGTTAACAACTTTCCGTATATCTCAGATTTAATTCTTCCACCTATTCTCGACTACATCGCAATTCTTCCGTGGTTTCTTCTCTTCGTTGTAACAAAATATGTGTTCAGGCAACTTATGAAACACAACTTATACACTACCATCCACTATGTATCAATTTGTTTTCCTATGAAACCTTCTTCTTGGAACTCCTTCATGGTACCGACTACTCTTTATATCTTTGTATGCAGTTGAGCACATCGTTGTTAAGATTTCTAGCTGAGCATTAACGGAAGGCGTAGCTGCTGGCCATCATGATCACTCCGCTTTCAAGTTCCTTAGGGTGAAATCCAATCCCATGGTCGAAGATCATGCGGAAGTGGCTCGTCGTAAAGCCTATTTGACTCTATTGCTAATCGTTCCAAACATTTCATGTGACAGCTGTTCTTATGGTCTCTAACGTTATCTTGAAATAGCTAATGACTAAAGTGCGGTAGATTTGTTATTATTGTACACCTGTTTCTTTGTAAAGAAGAAGAAGAAGAAGAATAGCACAAGTTGCGGTCAAATGATGGAGAAATGAGTCATCCCATATTTACTTCACAAGGACTCGACTTTAACAAACATTTCAGAATAAATTCCAGCAGTCTGTCAGTTATTCATTAGGAAATCCAAGCACAGCAGTATTTCCCTGTTGTGGTGAATTTGCAGTTATTGTCGCTAACAAAACGACATGCCTGATTTTTAACACTTGGACACTTTCAAAAAAAGAACGAGTCGTACAGGGATCTTTCTCACTTGAAAAATCAAGAAACGACTCTGGAGCCTATATGTGTCAACTACCATGGTGGATTGGACAGATTAGAAGAGACAACGTTCTTCTTTCTGAGGCATGATTGGATTTGGGAATGGGCTTGCTTTCCTGGCGTAACAGGCTCACTTATAAATTCCCCAAGCGTTTACATTCTCATGGATGCATATTGGATCAAACAGTTAAAAACAGGCTGTCGTTGCTTGACTTGGAAGCTTACGAAACGCAGTTTGGAGAGATCTCCATTAAATGGGCTTCATATGAATTATGGCAGAGAATGGCACGCTATACCTGATAGTTATAATTCTCCAACCATACCAGTATCAAAGATTGAGTTGTTTCTCGCTTCAAAAATATTGAAAACAAGAGTGGTCACTGGAAAGTGTGGCTCAGTTCATATGTACTAAGTAAATAGAGCTTTTTTCTCGACAGCTCTCCAGTGCGACAGGAATAAGTGGGGAAATTTTACAGGTGCTCGCTGATTAACGAGATTGCAGGTGGTACAGGTGGTAATAAAATAACACGCGTTAAGACATTTGAGTTCCTATGTCATCAAACTGGTCAGAATCGAATACTTGAGAGAGTTTCTATAATCGTGGATGTCATGAATGACTACAACAGATATCTGAGTATTATCAGAGCCGATCTGCATCTGTTGCTGATGGATTCTCACATTTGGACAATGGTCCAGAATTAGAAAGACTTTAGAAAAGCGTATTTAAGCACGCTGTAGTGCTATAAGTGCACGCCGATACCTGCCGCATAAGAACAATCAAAGCGTTGTTAGGGCATGCGGTTCCTGGTAGACAAAAACAGAATTGAAATGCACGTATAACTAATTCAAATAGGTCATCTACAGCGAGTATCTGGCAGGAAACAGCAGTACGAGTCATTACAAATGTCAACTGTACGTTGGGAAGGCATCGTATACTAATCTAGTGTACTTAATTTGTTGGTTTCCGCGCTGTGCTACTAACATGTCAAAGTTCTTTCTATAGATCAAAATTCGGTACTGACGTTTAGTGGTTAATTAACCACTATTCCTAATGGGTGTCAATATGTCGCTACTAGCTCGGAGCTCGAAATAGATCCACTTGATGAGCTGTTGGAGCGCTTTCAGAGCTACACTCTCATGGAAATTTAAAGTCACAACTCATAAAAACGTTGGCAATTTGCAAATATATGTCTAAATACCATTCACCATATCACAGAAAAAAATCACTGCTTCTGATCTATCGTGTACAGTGTAGTGGCTAGACGTTTCCCCAAGCCCTCCATCCCTCCGGGGTTGGTAAATGGATACTAGGCATGTCTGAAAGGATAGACACTGTCTCGATACAACGCTAGGCCATCACGAGTCAAGATGTAGACCTGGTGTGCATTCAATTACTTCTAAAGATGCTTAACGATGTCGAACGCATGACACACCCTTCAGGGATTGACCGGCGCAGAAGACTTTGCCCTTTATCCTTTATTATCAGGTTTATCTGAATAAACTCTGTAATAGTCTAGACTTAGCAATATCTATTTACATAGTCAGTAATATACAAAGACAACTTCTTGAAGAAGAACAGTTCAAAAATCGACAACACTCATGAGTGAATTATTGGAGTCGTGTGCAATGAACTATTTGGGCTAAGGCGTTCAGCACTGGGAGCGTTTGAAATATCATTTAAAAAAACAAATGATATCGAAAGAAAAATAACCGAGTAGTGCAAAACATGCAAGTAATAAGAAATAATAGCCTTATAAGATAGATAAAAGAGTTTATAGCAGGCAACTGTGTGCCGTCTGATTTCAGAAAGTACCGATTTATCGTTGTATTGTTATAAAGTGGCACTAAGTCATTAACGGGAAGAAACGGGACAACAGAGGCTAAATGAACTAAATCACACAAAAATTAGTATAACCCCTGATTCTCCGACTTGCTAATATTACAGCCCATGCTAATCCACTTCTAACCCAACGAAACTTCGTTTTTGAAGTCGGGTAACGTGGTACAGGTTATAGCCAAAAATTTTGCCTAGTGTCAGCGCTCTGCATCTTCGTTGCTCAAAAATTCAAAAACTTAACATCTATAGATACCACTAACTCAGACATAACAACTACGGTGCTACCTCACAGGGCCCCTCTACGGCATTAAGGATTCGCGCCGAGATCCGGTGCTTTTGAGAGAGGGTACGTTGCGGACTGTGTAGTTGTAACACAAGAAAACATGGTTTTCTAAGATAAGGGAAAAAACAAAAAGGTGCGTGAGATAACAAAAAGGATATTTACCCGATGTGATTCATTTCAATGGAAAATTCATCAACCACCTCGCTTAGTTGGGGCCTAGTGTTGTGATAAATTTTCCTAATTTTGAAAATGAGCAATAGGCGGTAAACGTTAAGGCCAGCTTATTTTTCTCATTAAATGGGACTAACTACGGTAATCTAGCTAAGCTACGCGTCAGCAAATCACCTACATTATTATTGCCGACTGAAAACAAGTTAAGGAACATCAGAAATGTAGAGTGTTTGTTACAGTTATACCCACAGTGCTTTGTTCCACGTTATGAGGCAATCTTTCGGAAAAAATTAGCGATGACCGTGATCACTTAAATGATAGAGGAAAGGAAAAAAGTCATGGTGATGCATTTCACCGCTCAATTATCAGGCACGTAGAATAGCGGCTGAGGTGCCATCGAGGTTGAAACTCGTAGCCAATGGACAGAGTTTTGTGCGTTGCCAAAGCGTATGGTGCTCGGTGTTGATGAACAAAAGTCCAGCACCTCGATGGAGACGTCACAGGTGCTTCCCAGTAACCGCCAACACGTCTGCAAAGTGAACAATACTGATTGATCTACTAATGAGAAAGAAAAACTGCCAAAGCAGCACCAAAAATAGAACATCTACGTTCATCTTTGCATCAAAATAACTTCATTATTCTGCCGAAAGTTTATTTTCTAAGTTTTTTTCCGGCATCTTCTATTTTTGAGAAATGGTTTGTCAGAATTCATCTAACGAAATAGGAAAACGTCTCGAAAAAAATGCTGGTTGAGCGTCGACTAACCTCGTTCAACGGCAGATTTCTTTCAAAATGAGACATCACTTCAGCAGGAGAGTCCAAAGCGAACCAAGAACATCCTGAATCGCCGGCTAGTTTTCCCTCATAAACTTCACGAGCACTCAACACCATCAGAAGTGCCAAGCCGCGAATCTGTGATTCGTCCACTGGAGATGACGAGTATGACACTTTCTGCAAGCTCAGAATTGCTGAAGTACTCGTTGCACAGAAAGAACGCCTTGATAAGCCACCCATGCTAAACAGAAGTCTATTTCCAGTTATATATATATATATATATATATATATATATCCGGGAGAAATGCTGTGCTACAGCGAACTCAGAACTCAGTGACCTAACTATAACTATTTTGTCGTCAAAAACACTTAAAAAAGCTATCTCCAAGAACCGGATAGATTCTAAAGCAGTTTTAGTGCTCAGGTGTGGACGTAGAACGAATGGAATTCACAGAAATCCGCTCGAGTTAGTTTAGCTCGAGTTGTCAGTTTGATCAATGGGTTTACGGGTGACACAAGTGAATGGAACTGTGTAAAACGGAGTAAATAAACTTGTAATCGGACTTTACAACAAAGCAAAATGCATTGGTTATATCGGAAAAGCAAGAGCAATTTGAGACTGTGAGAGAAAAGATAAGCTAATAGATAACATAAAAAGGAACTAGACGATCTCGAATTTTCATAGATACGAATACGAAGTGGCAATGAATGAACAAATAAATGAAACGATAATAAGCTACCATAGTTTAGAAGCATAGTTATCCTTACAAAGATATGTGGTTCTGCTTAACCCCTTTGGTCTCAAAAAACGAAGAGCACTTAGAAAGATTTCTATCAGCGTAATGGATGACAGAATTCGCTGGTTTGTCCTTTTTTAACTCTAGAGTTTTTTTTCTCTTTTGCTAACGTTAAAAACAGATAATAATCGGTTTTGGATCAGTTGGATAATACGCTTGAGATGATCTGACGACGACCCAAGAAAAAGACTCTTTCCATGTTAGTGGTTCTTTTTTGGACATTCGACATCTCACTGGATAGAAACCGACGGCGAACCATGGTAAACTGATATATCGAACATAAAAGTAAACAGATACAATCGCTACAGGAGCACCATAGACGAAATACGTGATGTCGGCTTAGTCTATAGTGAATAACGTCTTCGTTTGTATGCCCTTAAACGAACACAACTGAATACGAGACATCTCACGATCACTGATTAGAGGTAATTAGTGTGAGCTGCTTCCATTTTGGGTGTGCTCTTATCGGTAAGCAATTGAGTACTTGCCACCCACCGTCGACCTACGAAATTTTCAGTAATAGCTATAAATAGAAGATTAACGCTTAAAGCTAAGTGCGTATTTGACAAAAGCAATTTCCGAAATGCATGTGATGAGAGTAGCTAACGACCAAGCCTTCACCGTTCACCCACCCACCCACAGAGCGCATTGAGTTCAGACGGAGCTAATACGCTGCTGCACGCTTCAAAAGCCACCAAATATTAATTAGTGCTGTGATATTTACAACCATTATTTGGAGAAGAATAATTAAGGCTAGTAATGACTATACGAACCATTTAAAAAAGAAACAAAAATGAGAAGACATCACCAAAACGATTTACTAGCGAAGTAAACTGAATTTCCTCGACAAATTTGCAAGATTTGATCGTGAGCGACCTTATGGACAACTGAGAATTATGAACGGAAAAAAGCACCTACCGTATCCAATAATGTTCGCAAATCTTCCCGCATTCGTTCAAGTGACGTGCCTTTCCACCGATGCAGAAAGTTGCATTCACTTACACAGCATTCAAAACTCTGAAAACTTCATAACTAATACTAAGGACCATCGGAATGATGGAAACGAGAACCCTGAAAATAGCAAAAAAAAAATTGAATCAAAATTCTGACAGAAAGGAAAATTTGAAGAGTGAACTTATGTACTGGTTTCTTTGATATTTTCGCAAATTTTTATTTAAAAACTTTTATTGTATTACATTTATCCTGTATCCACACTACTATCCGGTACTTTCCAGTCAGAGGGAAAACACTGAACGATCGCACAGCTAGGAATGTACGACAAGCTTTATAAGGTTTATTTAGAAGAAAAAAGGAATCCAAAAGGATCCAAGTAACGCCCTAATGTGAAGGACGTACACAGTTTAGCCTTCACAATTTGTATGCTGATTATTGAAGAATACTTTTGTATAAAATAAATTAAAAGACCAGCTATTAGCTAACACTTGGGAGATTTGGTTAACAATCTCCAACATGTCGTCTAAATTCGATTGTATTTCATTTTCCATAATATGTAAAACAACATCAAACACCCTGATCAAAAGCATCGCCGATGAATCGGATACTGAGTAGGAGGAATAGAACACGAATAAAAAGACTAGTGGAAAGAACATCCTATTTTGAAAATAACTTTCTTGCTAAGATACATGGTCTTTTCTTCCAAAGATTTTCCCATTACTTCAACTACTTATTCTGCTAAAGTTGTCAATCTTATTGGTTACAGTCACCTGCCACCTCTTTTACAACCTGAAAAATATTACGGTAGTCCGAGCGAGTACTCTATAGTGCTTATTGCATCACAGTTTTCTAAATGAGCTCTGCTCACTAGAAGGACATGAAAGGGATCATCTTTCGCATGAGACATCTTATTGTTGTCGTTTTTGCAATGAGATACTCATATGTAGCCAGTCCACAGTCATCTACTGGATATTCACGAAACTTGTCGATGAGTGGGTGGCTGTTCGATGTGGTCTTAAGCCGCTTCATATGCACTTTCTTCTAAGTACATTGTTGGGACTTCTAAGTACATTGTTGGGACTTTATCGAAACGACATAGAAGATTCAGCTCGTAAGTAACCAAGCACATCTATACACGCATGCATGAATGTCTATAGATAGAGATAAAGGATAAACCAAGAGTTCAACGAAGATAAATTCGTTAGCGATGCCTCATTAATTCGGCTTTATCAAGGATCGTCATTCATTTTATTTTCCGCAGACAAACCTGCTACCAATCCGTCGACCACGAAAGGATGGGCAAGTTTGGTTCGTCCGTGGATCGGAATCGAATCAACAATTACATACTGTTTATTCCAGGGCACTTGTAACCACCATGCCACACCGACCTTATATGTACATGAAGTCGATCCAGCTCAGTAGAGTCATCAAAGCTACCATTTAATCGTCTTGACAAGTGAAGTACATGGTAGCATATGGTAGCATTGCGTCTGCGTCCAAGCACCATGTCCAATCATCTGCAGGTCCGTCATTTGACCACCGACTAATAGGTTTTTGATGCGCTAGATGACTAAAGCCCGTGGGTGAACTTGTAGAGAGAAAGCTAACAACATTCAAACACTTCTTTCTTTCGAAAAAAATCTTCATGCATTGAAAACCTGATCGTCTGATGGTGTGATGGTGTGACAACGACGGATAAACGCTTTAGACTGTTGATTAAGCATTTTTATTTTGTAAGCAGAAAATCAAATTGGTACCAAATCAGAAAATTCAACAATTCCTAGTTCCAATTGCTGTTAGAGTAAAACTGACCACATAAAATATCCAGCCTGCACCCAAAGGATTCACTATAGAGCGGATTGGAGCTTAGGTGAAGAGAAAGTTGAGCCCACGATCTCTGATCTGATTCAACACTAACTTAACTATAAAGACCCAGTGATGTAAATCATACTGGCACAAGAAAGAATGAGAATAGTATCGAATCAGCTATAAAACTCCTTTAAAGCGTCACTTTAGCCTCTATGGTACTATTAAGACACTATTAGCAAGGCATGATTGAGGCCAAAACAAAGGATAAAAAGGATGAAGGATAAGTCGTTTAACAGTGATCAACCCTTGAGGCGTGCGCTATGCATTTGATTTAACCAAGCATCGTTAGACTAACTAAACCCATATCTGGCCTATGCATTGACTTGCGCTGCCCCATCAATGTAACAAGTTACTGCTACTCTTCTCCCAGAAGAGAGCGAAGGATTGGTGAACCAGGGACGTAGGATCGAACGAAAAACTACGTCTGTATAGTAGGACACTTCTAACCACAACGCTACAAACGTCTCTAGGCAAAAGCGAAATGAAAGCAATCCAACTGACTGGAGGAAATGCTCAATTTCTAGTATCAAAGTACTGCACCAGTACATTAACATACGGAGCGAATTGTTAAATGGAGAACTGAAGAAATTTGGAATTACTTGTGAAGCAGTTAAATCAGTGAACGGAAAGAAAAAACGTCTGGTACCCACAGTGATAGCTGAGCAAAAAAAATGCCTAAAACACTTTACTTATGAGCGCTCTTCTAACGATTAGAGGAGGTACCAGAGACATAGAGCGATTATATTAACAGTTACAGCATGAGGAAGCTCCGCCCTTGTCGATATAAAAGCCGTGCTTGTGACTGTTGTATCACACGCTGCAAACAACACTACATGCTGCATCTGGTGGTGTTGCTCGTTGGCTTCATGCCACTTTCCCACACACTCATCTGTTTCGAGAACGACGACAAGGTGACTGACGAGTTTTCCATTTTTCATGACTTAATTTCAAAAATTAAGTTTTACTAAAAATATTCCTCAATGGTTACTGAGATTCGAGCTATGACGTTCAACAGCAACTTCATTCGATCGGTAAGATCATTTGTACTCGACCATTCCATCTTATGAAATCCAGCTTCATTGTGTCCACTGTGAAATGAATCACCGCCCTACTAGGTGAAACCACCAACCGGCGTTCACTTTTGGTGACAAGACTGAATCGAACATAGGAAGAAGAATACGCTCACAAATCGTATTCCTGGAAAATCCTAAAACCTCTTCTTAATCTGCACTCCACCAGCCTGGAAAACATCCCACAAAAACGGAAATTTCACCACTATTTGCAGTTGCGTATACGAGCAAAATCGAGTATGCGCAATGCTTTAATGGAACCTTTCCTCAAGAATTCTAACGTCTAAGTTTTTTCATTGCTTTCAAAGAACAAAACTTAGACCATAAATAAAAGTTATTCTTCAAGACGCTGTCCCTTTTTCGAGTTTGAAAGATAGTCAGAGTTTGTGCGAAGTGAATGTCCAGTTTAGAACTGCGAAGCACGAGTGGGTGTCCGTGTGATTTTTTGAGCACCCAACTTCTACTCAAATCAATTGAATCAGTTCGAAAAAGTTTACAAAATATCAAAAATTGAGATGATCCAGAAGAAATTTTACGGATGAAAAAACAACGACGAAAATTTCCACTGAAATCCTTTCTTCTTTCGTTTAAGACTAATTTCGCAAGTAGGCATCAGAAAAACTTCTAAATTTTCTCGTGAAGAAAGAATAAAGATAATCAGATTAATCTGCAAAAACTGGAAAGCCTTGCTAAGGAAAAATGCCAGAAATAAGGTCATCGAACCATACTATTTACATTACTCAAAACATCTATACAATAACAGACATCCTTTAAAGGGCAACATCAAGGAAGTGCAGAATAAAGAATGGAATTACTGTGGACTCATCCCCGAAGACGACCACTCAGAAGGAAGAATGTTCGGAATTGGTAGGTTGGAAAAGAGAATACCTAAATATCATGAACAAATGCACCATTTATAGATCAAAGGCAAATGATAAATTCCTTGTTGTCTGAAAGGAAGAGAAAACCTCAACAGAACTCTCAATTTCTCCACCTCCGTTAACCGAATAAATCTCCTTGAATCTTCTTCTACTTCTGAAATTCCACTAAGTCTAGAGATGCCATAAAGATTTTGATAGAGTTCACCTCACAGGGCATTCAAATTTAAAAAACATATGTTATCTATTGTTTCCGAAATATCCGTTTCAGGAGACGGAGAGGAACCACTAACGGGATTTGAAACAACTTTTCGACAATCGGACTCGTTGTACAAGGTTCTCATGATCTGCATATATGAAGTGAGTTTTATCGATATCAAAAAGCTGAACAATGCTAACTTTTTATTTACTGCCTATTACAATTCCCTACGGCTGGTCATTATGTGTGACTCAACCACAATGATGCTGAGATACTTGCGAAACTCCGGATCGCAGGTGTTTGCGGTGGGGAGTGAACGCGCTATTACCTTTTTCGGGAGCGAACGCATTCACCACTAGTCCATGCAGGCTCTTCGTTTTGCCGTCTCTTAGTTAGTTCTATCGATTAGGCCATCAGCAATGACCTCCAGTTAAGCTGAGGCTGTAGTCTAAATTCCAATGTTAACTTTTTACTTACTGCCTATTACAATTTCTCACTGCAGATTATTATGTGTGACTCAACCACAACGATGCTGAGATATTTTCAAAACTCCGGACAGAAGGTGTTTGCGGTGGAGAACGAACATGATATTACCCTTTTCGGGGCTAAAGCATTCACCACTAGACCATTCGGGCCCTTCATTTCGCCCCTCTCTCAGCTAATTCTATCAGCAATCATCCCCATTTAAGCTGAGGCTGTAACCTAAATCACAATGTTAACTTTTTATTTGCTGCCCATTACAATTTTTCACGGCAGGTCATCATGTGTGACTCAATCACAACGATTTTTCTGCGTTCGTTGCCGATTTGGGCTCCCTAGATCAATCCCTTTGATGGCTGATTGCTAGTGGCCTGATCGATAGAACTAGCTGAGAGACGGGCGAAACGAATGACCTGCATGGTGTGGTAGTGAACGATTTAGCCACGAAGAAGGTAATATTGTGTTCGTTCCTCACCGCTAACACGTGCGATCTGGAGTTTTGCAAATATCTCAGCATCATTGTGGTTGAGTCACACATGAAAAAAGTTGAACACTTCTCTGTAACATTTCCTCACAATCTTCATATCAGTCTAAAAAATGAGCCGTATTACAACGTCACACACGATAGGCAGTAACTAAAATTAAAATATTGTCATTTCGAATACGACTTCAGTTCAAATGGATTCAGTGCCGATTTGTGCTCCTCAGATCATTCCCGTTGAGGAGTGACTGCTGATTGCACCATTAGAGTAGAAACACAGGTGAGGAGAAACCGAAAAAGTGTCTCGGTTGGTTCGATGGAGAATACGTGAATCTCAGCAAGGTTTTGCACACATGTCAGCATTCCCGTAATTACATACTATAGTGAAAGTGGAAGAATTAAACTTAAACTTAATTCTGTTATTGAAATTAATTCTTCTCAAATGTGGCAAACACGAATAGCATTTTTTGCGAACTCTGTCATTTACTGAAAGCTAAACATTTTCAAGAACGAAATCAACTCAAGTGAAACATGTGCATGGATATATATATATATATATATATATATATAAAGCCATATAAGCATAAATATACGCACTGTAATCAACGCATTTGGTCCACTCTAGTCATACCAGTTGGTATAAATGTATGCGGCCAGTTATAAGTCAGTGGAATAGAAAAGGAGGTAGATTTCTCTATAGTTTTCTTCACATAAAGTGATGCCCATTTAATGACAACATTACAGAAGTACGATCTGCGATGGTTATCCCCAAACATCGGTGATCCAGAATTCCTGTTTCGTTGTGTCTGCAATTATGACCGATGCAATTCGCATCGAACATTTGCCGGATATTTGCAAAACGTGAAACGAGATAACGAATAGAGCACGATTTCGTTGGACAGCATAACTCGGCCAGGTGATTGCGATGAACAGCCGCCGCCTCAGATGAATGCCGATGAGGTTTGATCTGACATTGCAGACTTAGCTACTATCTCCCCTGATGATACCTTTTCCCGATTCTCTTGTCAATTCACTTCTAACCAATCCTACGTTCACCTATTCTCTTTCTTTAGTAATCAGATTTGTAAAATCGCTAGTCTTTTTATGTCTTGTTTTATTCCAAACATCCAAAAATTTATTTCGGGGGAATTCATCCACTAAAAATAGTTCCCAGGACATTAGTACTTATATTTTTGAACTGTAATATGAGTTCAACAGTTCTGCATAGCAGTTGTATGGCATTCCGTTTGGTCGTGTATGGGTGATTTTCATTCAGTAGAATGCTGTTTGTTAAAGATATTTCTGCACTAGCGGGTATGAAAACCCTCAATGTTTTCACAACGTATTTCACCATCTTCTCAATAGACTCATCACAATAATTAGGTATTTATGCTAAGAAAAAGAAGTTATCACCATTTTTTTCTAATGTGGACATATAAAGTGAAAATGAGATTCGACAGCTTTCAGAAGCACCGACTTAAGACGAAGATAATAGTTACAATACAGCTTATGGCGATAGAACACCAATACCCTCGTTAAGCCTTTACACCAGTGCTTATCCTATGGACGAAGATAAGCTTCCTTCTGGGACATTAGGTTGATGTTTTCCTTCAAAGTTACCTTCACCTCCATTGATACCTTTAAGAAGCTTTTTTCGATTTCTTTCCTCTTCGCTCCAAATAACAACATAGATTTTAAGGGAGACTGTCACATTGCTGAAAAGATATACTGGTTTTCAATGGCGACTTAAGTCAAAAAATGGCTCAAGTGGTAAAATGACAGACAAAAAACGCAATGAAAAGTAACAATCTCCAGGAATTCTTTTGCACTTGCACACAGAGCTTCAAACGAAGCTCTTGAAATTAATCGGAAGTCATTTAAAGCATTGTACTTTCAATAAAATCCAAGAGTCCACATTCTTTTCTCGAATCGATCGACGACATTCATATTCAGCCAGTAAACAGGAAACAGGAAAATGTGACGAAAATACGCTAGAATGCCGATAATTCCGTGTAAAAGAGTTCTGGTGTACCGATGCTCACTAACAAACGTGTGCAGTGCAGTAGTTAGACGTGCCCAGCATGACACGCCTGGTTTTTGGTCCAGTCGCACCCCGGATTAACATGACATTCATTTCGCTGGGGTCAATAAATTTGCATCTGATGTGGCTGAAAGGATAAAAACACTGATTTCATTCATAGGCAGACCACCGCAAGTTGCATAGACCAAATATGTATTCAGTGAGCTCATAAATGCTTCTTGCCGCCGAATGTTACATGAGTCCTTGAGGATTTGATTAACGCTTATGGCTTAATCCTTTTAACCTTCTATTTATCGTCACTGTACTTCTACACTTTCACGAACATAAGAATAAGATTACATTCGATGAAAACAGATGACGTTCCCGCACAACTTAACAATAAGGATAAAGCGTTCGGATTAGGTTGCTTCCTTAGGGATGCGTGGTGCAATCTACTTCATTCGTAGCATTATAGGGATAATTGAATGCATATTTGGCTATATAATGACATCAATAAGCCTACATAAGCCTAGCAATCTACCAGCGCCTTCAATCTAGCAAACAAACCTAGTACCGATTTGCCTACCAAGAAAGTACTGGAGGCTTGATTTTCTCACGGTGCGCGGAATCGACGGATGGTGTACTGCTCAGCATTCGTAACTAATGCGTTATACGCGTCTGTATAACTTATTAATGTTATAGGAAATAGACCGATATCTCGACCAGAAATAAATATTTTAAGGTGGTGAGGCTTATTTGATCAAATTGAATAGTTCACGCGAAATATTCTCCCTCGAACTTTTGTTTTTCCAGTCAGTAAATTAGAATCATCTGTGTCGCCCTATAAAAACTTGAAAACATTCTTTCACTGAGCACACCAAGATAAACCACTGACTGTCACTAATTATTATTGTCCATGTAAATAGTACACGTCTAGCACAGTGGCCAGGTGTGCCCTGCACCACCTACACATTAGTTCGATCCCGCGACCCAGACTCACCAAGCATTCAGTACCGCAAAGGTCAGCCACTGGTGTTAAACTTGTCTAGAAGCACAGCAGCACTGACTCGACACATTGGGAGTCAACCACGAGTATTGTACCGACCAAACATGCTTTCAATCACCTTTAACGATGCCTGATAATGTCGAATGCATTGCGCATCCTCACGGATTGATCAACACCGACAACCTCACCTTTTTTCCACCTGGCTACGCTAACCAATTAGTTGGATATCTTCTTAACCTTTTCAAAGTTAAATGGTTGGAAACGAATGCATGGTTTAGCCCCAAGAACTGATCAACGCCGAACACTTTGTCTTCTATACTTTGTCGCAATTTTGTGCAATCAACGCCTAGCCGGACAACTCAAGTTCATATTTCCAAGCAACAAAAACTATAATCGTCTCGATAACAACGGAAAACTCCAATTTTTTCTACAAAACTAGTATCTTTTCAATACAAATTTGTGACGTAAAGATGGAACAGGCGGTACATTCTTTCTTCAATGCACTCTATGTCTCGATAGTGGCGAAAATCATTAATTTTTTTCACAGAGTAGCACACTTGTAGTTACAGTGGTTGTGACGTAGAGGATGAGATAGCTGATGGATTTCCTCAATTCGATATTGAGCACGACAGCAACGCGAGGGAATTCATCAATTAGTTCGACTTCATGTCTCAACGATTATGCTTAAAAAGCAGTAATACCTCGTGAAGAAACGAACATCATTGATATCATCGTTATGAATCCTTGATGGTATATCTCACAACATTAAAACTATAAGGTCGCTGAATTTCAAGACAGTCAGATAGCAATGGTCTTTGCACCTGATCAGTGTTCAAAAGTGTTGTTAAGAAATCATCCATTCACTTAAATTCATTGCTGGTTTTCTTTTTGTCACCATTTTTATAACTATATGTCTAAAAAATCATCGAAAATCATTACAAAAGAAAAATCGAGAAAAAATTTTTGTTTGAATCAACATGTCGGTATCATAATCCATAACTTTTATCTACTGTCAATCAATTTGTCACAGCAGACTACCAATCACAATGATGCTGCGATATTTGCAAAACTTGGACCCCAGGGCAGATCGACCCCCGGTTATTCATTCTTTCCGGGTGCTAACGTGTGAAGAAATGATGG
Organism: Angiostrongylus cantonensis; assembly: GCA_009735665.1. NCBI lineage: Eukaryota > Metazoa > Nematoda > Chromadorea > Rhabditida > Metastrongylidae > Angiostrongylus > Angiostrongylus cantonensis. The sequence continues at coordinate 1,727,840 of MQTX01000107.1, read as the reverse complement.
GCAGCAAATAAAAGTTATACGTTGTGATTTCCCTCAACTTACCCGGGTTTAATGCCGATTGGTGCTTTCTGGATCATTCATGTTGACGGGTGATTGCTGATGGCATCGTTGTGTAGAAAACTAACTGAGAGAAACGCAGAGGAAGGGCCTCGGTAGCGCAGTATGTAATGCGCGAGCATCCGAAGAGAGAAATCGTTCTTCGACCTGGCCCAGGGTCCAAATTTTGCAAATATCACGGCATAGTTGTGGTTGTAATCCACATCAAACCCTGCCGTGAAGAATTATAATAGGCAGAAAATTAAAGGTTAACATTATGTATGCATGTGTATATGTATATGTATAATATATAATTTCAGAAGTTATGTCAATGGTTGAAAAATTACACTGTGTTGTAGAAAGACTCGGAGCTTTTTTGCCAATATTTTAAATGGATGAAAAAAAATCACTTAACAGTGTATTGGTCGAACTTATCAAATCAGATCAACCAAAGACCAATGCTCCGTTCATAAGCTTCCGTAGACCGCCATCTTTTATACTACGTTTCTAGTACTAGTTTTTTGGACAATCACGAGAAATTCTGGATTAGTACAAGTGCTACTAATTTTTCAACTACAGTACTTCAAAAACTTTTGGGCTGACAGCTTTGAGGGACAGACTTTTGTTGTATAGCCCTAAAGACGTATATTCATCTAAAGTGTTACTTTAGCTCTAATCTATTTGAAATTCAAATTCCTTAGAAAGTTCGGTAGACGCAAGTTTTTTCTTTCATTTAGTAGATGCCAGACAGTTGCAAATCTCAACTGTACATAGGAGAACACCACCTGTTCTGAACGACAAAATGCCGTTTCTTCAATTGCTCCGTCGACGCTCGAAATACAAGCATTTTGAAAGCATAATGAACATTTTTTAACTTGAAAAAAAACAGGAGTTCATCTTTGCAGGATATTAAGAGCTAAATCATATTGTCAGCGATCTGTAAATTCTAATAATTTTTATCTCAATTAGTAAAGCTCACTATGAGCTAATTTGGGCTTATTTGCATAGTGCACAATTATCTTCGGCCACCGTACTCGTAAATTATAGTGTTTTTCCACGTCAACAATTTTTCCAGTTTCAACAGAATTAAATAGCACATGGTGCTATAGAATCAGAAAAATCTGATGTAACTCAACCAACACACTGTCCAAAGAGCGCTGAAGATGCTAAACATTGATGACGAATAAATAAGAAAAAAAGGTAATATGTAATGTTTATTCAAAAAAAAAAGTGACCTTCTCTAATAATGGTGACGATTTTTTGAGAAGATCGTAGCCATGGTAGAGCACAGAAGAGATGAAGAGCTTTAGAGTTTCATCAGCTGTTCTTGGTGATGGGCCGATCCGTCGCAGACGACGTCGATGATAAAGATGTTGGACCGTCTGGAACGAAGAAAGACATAAATCAAAAACATTAATTTCTTTTCCTCTTCTTTTTCAAACCGTTAGAGATTCCATACAGAACGTCAGCAATTCGGACTACGAGGGACGATAAAATTCGGGCTTTCGTAACCGAATTCCACACGAATCAGATATTTCTTGACCTTGGTCATCTGCTTTCAATCGAGTAGAGAAAAACGACCAGTCAGTTCTTTTTTCATTTACATAGAACAACGCATAACATAATGGAAATACACAGTAGTTAGTTACAGGAACGAATTCGAGTTTATTTTATCCTTTATTCGAGAGTTTCGGTTTTTATTTCGACAGATTACAAGTCGTGCCCGTAGTAAAACATAGAGGACCTTGGTCATCTGCTTTCAATCGAGTAGAGAAAAACGACCAGTCAGTTCTTTTTTCATTTACATAGAACAACGCATAATATAATGGAAATACACGGTAGTTAGTTACGGGAACGAATTCGAGATCGGTTCTTATTTCGACAGATTACAAGTCGTGCTCGTAGTAAACATAGAAGTCAAAATGAGAAAAATTCAAAGAAAATAGAAAGAGACTGCTTTAAATGAAATATTTCGTGATCCGAACTATTTTCACCCTAAATCGACAACGTCGGATTTCAGCTGAATTTACAACTACAAGGAAAATATACGCATTTGATGTCTCGTCAGTCCAATTTTTTTTTTCGTATATGACCCGTCTTCACGTCTACTGTGCGGATCCCGGTACTTCTCACATTCGCTGTGTTTCCTCGCATCCATTGTCCACGAAGATCTTCTAACTTCTACGTGTGGGTCCGGTTGCTGTTTGAGGATTTCCATCTCATTGTCGTAGAGTGATGGTCGCGCAATTCTCCCTGGAGTCCTGAGATAACCGGGCTGGAGCGCTCCAACTGGATTGCAGAGTGATTTTTTTTCCCAGACATGTCTGGTACCGATTTCCTTACCTCGGAGAGGTGAGCAGGAATGGATGGTTTAGTGCGGCATGGGCGCGGGGATTAATTTCACGTGTGCGTTGCAGTGCGCCTCCGACCACTGCGCCATGCGTATAACAAGGATAAGTTCAGTAATTACACCCTTACAACGCACCAAAGTATGCGTAGAATTTCAACAACTGAGAGCTAAACAATTTGTAAGGAAAGAACTTCAAGAGGAAACTCTTCATTTGATTTTCTTATAGGAATCTTTTCACATTTCCCCTCCTTCAATTATTACAGCAGAGGAAATGAATACTTCATATGTGGTTAGAAATTAAGGAAGACTAAAACAACAACCATTTAGCAAAGAAAAAACGTAACGAAGCACCAACAACTACAACTATTCCTCAAGGTTGACACTTAATTCTTTAGAAAGACTAGGCTCAGTTGAAGAAATTCATGTATACATTTCATTAACTTAAGGTATTTCTTGATTTCTTAGACCGCTATGCTTATGCGAACAAGTTCAAAATAAGTGCACTGAGGCTCGCCGATCACTCACGCGCTATATCCACTGATTCGACCCCGCACCGAGGCAACCAGAGTTACAGAGCGTAATCAGCAAAATAGCACCAGACACGTATGGGAAGTGCATCCTCAGATACAAAAAGGTCAATGGCTACCAGGATATCAAGTAGAATCTCCTCCGAAAGCACTCAACGACATCTATGAAAAAAAAATCCTCACGTAGTTACTGAGTTCACACGAAAACCTAAAGATCATCGTGGCCGACGGTTGTGAGGGAACGAACCGAATGAAAAAAATGCAAGGAACCACAAAATATATGAAGTCAGATCTAGCAGATCATGAAAAATAAACGTAAGCATTACACACAGCCAATGAACAAATAATTTAAAAGTTCGAAATTTTGACCCTTGTCCATATTCATAAGCTTTACACGAAGTTGTCACGAAACTAAAAGCTCAAAAGATTAAACCAATTAATACGCAAATTATTGAAAAAATCTAAATGTTTCACATTACTTAAATAAATTAAACAAAAGCTCGTTATTCATTGAACGAGCAATGGGAACGAACCGAATGAAAAAAATGCAAGGAACCACAAAATATATGAAGTCAGATCTAGCAGATCATGAAAAATAAACGTAAGCATTACACACAGCCAATGAACAAATAATTTAAAAGTTCGAAATTTTGACCCTTGTCCATATTCATAAGCTTTACACGAAGTTGTCACGAAACTAAAAGCTCAAAAGATTAAACCAATTAATACGCAAATTATTGAAAAAATCTAAATGTTTCACATTACTTAAATAAATTGAACAAAAGCTCGTTGTTCATTGAACGAGCAATGCCTTCTTTTCTGTTTTCTTTCTTCTTACCACTTCTACCTTTTTAGAAACCACGAAGGACATACACCTTCTAGACAAAATGAGATTTCACGTACTAGAATACCGTCACCATAGTGTTCGTTACTTGCACTATTGTTTTTTTCTCCCACAAATTGCAGGTCTTATAAGAGCTTTTTGCGCTACGTCAACGAATTGCATTAAATCTCGTTAAGAATAGTGCAGTGGAGAATAAGAAAGTGAACCAAAATGAACATGAAACCTTTTACAGAAGTTCAATAACGACTTCAACCTTAACGCAATGGCATGCCGCAATAGCAGCTGTGGTTCCATTCGATAGATTATTTATACACGACAAAATTCAACTGGACTTTTGTTGCACAGATAATTGAATCCCTATTTAGCCCCTACTTGCGGTTGCCCATCTTTGAACCACACCAGTGGTTTTATCGCCCATACAGGTCTGGTAGCAATTTATCAACCCGGAAACACAACGAGGTTGATTAATTCGGGTGCGCAGGATCGACCCAGCGTATTCTGCAGGGCACCTCTCATCGCTACACCACACATATCCCTGTTGTATTGGAGACTTTTCTCACGGAAGAAATTTGGCCACAACTATGTGCAACACCTTGAACAATCGCACGGGAGGATTCGACAAAACATTTCCCATGTTATGATTCATTGAAGCTATCTAGAAAACCTCGAACCCCTTCTGGTTATCATTGGCTCAGATCGAAGCAGAATAAGTTGAACTGTAAAGTTTTCGCCTTCCCGAGGCTTTTACAAAACTTATTAGCGATTTTCTTTGCTCAGAAACATTCAGGTAATGAACGATTCAAGTCGTATTGGAAAAATGACAAAAGTTCTTCACAAAAAACGACATATGCATTAAATAATTACATTTTCAAAGAAATAAATCTCATATGTGAACTCTGGCAAACGAGAAAAAAAACCCAATACGAAAGAAAAAGACATAAAACCATTCATTGAACATTTGTAGTGCAACCGTTGAGGAAAAGAAAAGAATAAAACATGTGTCAATGTATGATGCACATTTAGTAATTAAACAAATAAAATAAATAACTAAAGTAAAAATAAAAAGAGAAAATGCATGACTAGTTATTTAAATAGATGCAATAGTAAAAAATAAATGATATAATAAGATGCTGACGCATTGAGCTGCATTTCCCATGTTATGATTCATTGAAGCTATCTAGAAAACCTCGAACCCCTTCTGGTTATCATTGGCTCAGATCGAAGCAGAATAAGTTGAACTGTAAAGTTTTCGCCTTCCCGAGGCTTTTACAAAACTTATTAGCGATTTTCTTTGCTCAGAAACATTCAGGTAATGAACGATTCAAGTCGTATTGGAAAAATGACAAAAGTTCTTCACAAAAAACGACATATGCATTAAATAATTACATTTTCAAAGAAATAAATCTCATATGTGAACTCTGGCAAACGAGAAAAAAAACCCAATACGAAAGAAAAAGACATAAAACCATTCATTGAACATTTGTAGTGCAACCGTTGAGGAAAAGAAAAGAATAAAACATGTGTCAATGTATGATGCACATTTAGTAATTAAACAAATAAAATAAATAACTAAAGTAAAAAATAAAAAGAAAAAATGCATGACTAGTTATTTAAATAGATGAAATAGTAAAAAATAAATGATATAATAAGATGCTGACGCATTGAGCTGCGAGCTTATAAAAAAAGGATAAAGCTCTCGGCGCTGATGAATCCCTTAGGCACGCGACATGCATTCGAGTTCATTAAACTCGTTTGGAGGTGATTAAATGCATATCTGGCCTTTACAATGACTTGCGGTGGCCTACCGATGTATCGAGCCAGTGCTGCTATCCTCCCAGACAAGTCTGGTACCAATTTCCCGACCTCGGAGGGATGGAAGGCTTCGTGAGCCATCGACGCGGGGATCGATTCTACGTGTTTTGCAGAGCGTCTCTAACCACTGCGCTACACGCACCCATACAGAAGCTTACATAAGAATAAAAAGAAAGTATTGACAAATAGTACGTAATGACTGAAGATGCCAAATGGAAGTAGAGTAGTTATGAGAGCTTGAGAGAACTCGTACATCTCTTATGAACATATGAACTATGTTTAAAACTTGCTCTTAAGAAACTTAGCTGTTTTTTTCCGAGTAAGCAGAGAAAAATTACTTTAAACTGTGATGAGTACGGGTGAAACCTCTCACATGCAAACACCATTAGATCTCGAGAATCTTTCGGTCGATATATGGTACAGATAGTAAACGGCTGA
>MQTX01000107.1:1645082-1721489 GCA_009735665.1 Angiostrongylus cantonensis | reverse complement strand
CAGCTGAAAAAAAAACAAATTAAAAAAAACGAAATCCTTTCTTTCTTGAAAACTTTCTTAATTTTATCGCCGTCCTATAACTTTCACATTCTTTAACAAAATTCTGCCTCTTTATCGCACTAAATCAAGTGCAAATTACCCAATCATCGGTGCATACCGCCGCTTTCGAACACTCAGCGTAATTGATACTCGTATCTTATAAAAAGTAGACACGAGGTGGTAAAAAATTCTGATTGTTAAATTTGTAGATAAATTAAAAGGTATAAAACCAATAGAAATCATGCATAGAGGACCAACAGGTGATTTGGATGATCTGATTGCGCTCCCGCGACTCGACTCGCAATCTCGGTCCAGATTTCTCACCATGAAACGAGCACCATCCTCAGAAATCGACTCTCGGTGCCTGAAAGAAACTGATAAAAGTCACGATGTTGACAATCTACTAGTCTTCTTCTGCGCGTAGTACAGTGGCCAGAGGTGCCGTACAATGCGAACATGATCATTTGTTCGTTTCCACGTCATGATTAAACAGCCATCCCATTTTGCGAGGTCAACAAATTATGCTGGACTTGTTTGAGTGGATAATACCACTGATAGAAGATTAAAAAACATAGTTGATACATCAGTAGGAGCAGCAATTCATTGCAAATGCCAAATACGCATTCAGTCTCCTCTAGAATTTTACTAATAGAATCAAATGTATGGCGTTTCCCTAAACAATTAACCATCGCCAAAGGTTAACCTTTTTTTGACTGCACTATTTTTACAGCCCAATAATACTAAATTTACTACTCGACAATTGTATTCTTGTTTTAACTTTTCATTAACTTCCTATCTATTTCTCAAGGGCAAGGTATCACCTGTAGTACAACTACAAGGATGCCTATACATGAGCAAACTCGTAACCACAGAAGAGCTTCAAATCTGTGATTACCTTACCGGAAGCCGAGTCCACCACATGACCCAAGTCATTTGCTCTGTATTTCTTTCAGGCATGTTCTCACACTTTCGGTGCTATGAAAAATAACATAATACCATACATCGCACTCGAAGCTCACCTGGGGATTCGTGTTTTGCTCATAACTCAATACCTTCTTGTTTACATCCCCACTGTAATTTCCTCTTATTAGCACTGAACATTGAAGACTTATCATTTTAATCAACAAAGCCTTTTTGACGACTTTGGCAGCTCGCAGACACCATCGACAATTTCCGCAAACCAGATACGGTAAAGCACCGGCCCAAAATGTCGCTCTCGTTTCCATGAATCCCTGTCTCTTATACGCAAAAAGGCTATAGAATGCTAGAATCTAAGCGTTTTGAGATGCTCTATATCTATCCAATCTATAATTGGACACTCAATTCTGGTTTCTTGATAAATAGCTATGAAGGCGCACTGCTACAAACTTTATCTCACAGGAGCGAACGTCTCGGCGGCTCTACATTCTCCAAAGCAGGAAAAGGTCAAATTGATACGGAAGCTCAGCCAAATACGTCCATAAACCCAACGGAAGAAACTCAAGATCTAGATATGTTTCGCCTAGGAAACTGCTCCTTGAAAATTCTACATTCTTCAGAACACCTGTTACATGGATATTCTTCACTTATAGTAGCGGACCACCCGTACAGAGTTTGCACAGGTAAAGAACGTGCCGGTATCAGGTCAGAAAATAAATCTGAGGTATGGATTGAGGTCATGCCTGATTGAAAGGCATTCGTAACTGCCGATCATCTCTGGATTTTCAGAATTTATCGGAAACGCTTCAAGAGATTTGCGCACTGCTGTAGTAAAATTAGGTGCCAAGTCAGCGACTTTTACTTCAAAATCACCGTTATTCCTTCGCGTCCTATGCATGACTAGTAGAGCACTTTATTGGACTTTAAGTTCATTATTAGCTCAATTAACCATAGGTTGACGATGGTTGAAGAAGCCGAATGCATACCGCGGCCCTAATGGATTGATCAACGCACAAGGCTTTATTCTTTATCTTTACAACTTCCTATGCGGAAAACGCTTCAGAATTCTAATCCATACCAAAGCTGCCCTCAACGATATCATCCCTGAGAGGGTTTCAGACCTTTCTGCAACCAGAATATTTGGACTCTTTCCTGCTGGCAGAAATGTGTAGATTCTAATGGCACTTTTTTCGGTCAACAAAGTGTATTCTATGCCACTTCAAAGCACATGTTTAAGTCGTCCATTAATTTCCGAACGATTTAATACGCGAGACGCAATGAAGTGATTAAAAAAACGTGAGGATGAACAAAATAACAAGTCTAACCCAAGACTATTGTGACAAGTTTCTATCCGAACTAACCTAAAACCATCATCGCACCACTCAAGACTAACTTGTGATGCTGAGTCGGACTCACGCAGTGGATTTAACACGTGCCTGAAAACATTTCTTTTCACCACTCAGATGAAAATTAGGACGCTCTCAAAAAGTTTAGTGATATCATTGTGTTCTACCTACTTACTAGGATACCAGCATGGCTCATCTTCACTGGTCGTTCGGGCCACAGCAAATTCTCCATTCTCCGGAAATTTGCTAGTTTGGCCGTTGTGGTACCCTTAAGTTCTGAGGGCAGCCTGGCCAAAGTCTGCCCCAGGCCTTCACCAACACAGGCAGCCGCAGCACTTGTGAATCAGAGATAGAATTGCCACCACGCGACTTTGATACTAGGACAATGGCGGATCCTAGGATTGGTTTACTCTTAACTGGGCTTCCTGATAGAAACTCCGGACTCCTTCTCAGCTTGGGAGACCTGCCGGGGGACGAATGCTACCACTGTACATCGCAGCTCGACATCTAGGAACACTTCTCAGCCCCGACGAGGCGGTAAACCAGTGGGAAAACGATTGTGTTTCGTCCAACGAAGCACCAGTTGTTCAGTCGTCTCACTGTTCGAGGCACAGGGCTTCGTTGTTGTACAACAAAATAAGTTACGCTGTGTAAAGAAGTATTTAAAAATTAGATTTTGATTACACTGAGCACAATAAATAAAGTTCAATGAAAGCTGAGTCATGCCACTTTGAGATTGAAAGCGGCCACCATATCCGCATTGTATGCATTTAAAACAATACTGATAATCCGTTGCAGAAGATGTACTTCATTTAGTCAAAATCATAGTAAAGCCTTAATAATGACTTCAAAGCTCGTTTCATGTGTGACGCAAATCTAAGACGGCTTGATAAATACAACTGATTAAATCTGACATTAAACCAATGTATCTCACTTGAATGTGACGTTATTCGTTTCAATAAGCAATATTAAGACCTAAAAATCCTTGCCTATAGGTCAGAAGCACTTTTGTTGACCATGACGAAATCTTGATTTTCCGACTCACTAAATGCAATTTATGCATTTTTATCAAACAAGTCCGTATATCAACAAGATGATCGATTGAAAAGGCAGAACTTTGTATAATAGAACATGCTGCCGTCTCCAGAAGCACTTTTGATGTTTATGGATTTGCTGTGAGGATTTCGCAAGGAATTTTTTAAAAATTAGATCTTTTCTTTTCTTTTAAAAAATTCTAAACAGCTTTAAAAATCAAACAACAACCACAACAACGCTGAGATGATTATAAAATTCTGGACCGCAAGTGTCTGCGGTGGTAACGAACGCGGTATTACCCTTTCCGGGAGCGAACGCATTCACCACTAGTCCATGCATGCTCTTCGTTACGCCGTCTCTTAGTTCTATCGATTAGACCAACAGCAATCACCTTCAGTTAAGCTGAGGCTGTAGTCTAAATCACATATTAACTTTTTATTTACAGCCTATTACAATTTCTCACAGCATATTACTATGTGTGGCTCAACCACGATGCTGAGATATTTTCAAAACTTCACACAGCAGTGGTTTGCGGTGGAGAACTAACGCGCTACTACCCTTTCCGGGACTAACGCGTTCACCCCACACCATACGTGTCCTTCCATTCGCCTGTCTCTCAGCTAGTTCTATACATCAGTGCCATAAGCAATCACCCGTCAACAGAATTGATCAATTGAAGGAATAGTGCGCTCGTTACCCACTGTAGACACCTGCGGTCTGGAGTTTTGCAAATGTCTCAGCATCGTTGTGGTTGTACTTCGCATAATATTCTGCCGTGAAAATTGCGAAGGCAGAAAATAGAAAGTAGATATTTCAAATTGCAACTTTAAAGAGCCATAAAAATGGATAAAGCTCTTGGCATTGATCAGTCTCTGAGGAATGCGCCATACATTCGACTTAAGTATCGCTGGAGGTGACTGAATGCATATCTGGCCTCTGTAATGACTTGCGGCGACCTACTGATGTATCGAGCCAGTGCTGCTATCCTCCTAGACAAGTCTGGTAACAATTTGCCGACCCCGGAAGGATGGAAGGCCTGGTGGGTCATGGGCGCAGAAATCGATTCCACGTGTGTGTCGCAGTGGCGCCTCCAACCACTGCGCCACACGCACCTTTTAAAGAGCCATACTTGCTTTCAAATAGATAGTGCAAAGTCTCTCCTATAAATCGACCATGTTTCAAAATCCTCAAGCATTCCAAATATCGGAAAACTTGTCAATTGTCAACGGTTTACATAAAAACTGGTTTCTGACCCTAAGTGTTGATTTCCGTCATATATAGAAGTATACAAGTCTAAGTATAAATCCGTACTTGTTTCCTTTGAAATAACCATCAAAACAACCAAAACTTTCATGGGTATTTAAATTTCATCACTTTGTGTTTCTTTAGTTTTAGCCGCATTCTTTTGTCGCACAAGATTGATATATATATTTTTTTATTGAAACTATAGAAAATGCTCAAGCATTCAGAAAAGCCTCAGATTTTACAAGCATATGATGGCAAGAGTTGAAGCAAACTCCAAGCTTTTGGTTGGTTATATAGTTCCTCTTTCAGCCGTAAGAGTTGAATACTAAAACACATAAAGATGGAAATCTACAAACCTGTCGAGTTTACCATTCGACTCATCTTCACTCGAGGACACCTCACCACCAATGGCTGAGTCGAACAGTGAACGATGTTCTTGGCTAAAAATTACAGCAAATAGCGAAAAAATTCTTTAAAAAAAAAACAAAAACCTAATCGCTCATTCTTGGAAAATATCAACATAAATGAATTACTGAGTTCAAATATGTACATTAATGAATACTTGCAGCGAGTAGGGCACTGGTAGTGACGACGTTTAGTGCGCGCAAGGTCCAACCTACCCTTGATGCGACCCCGCAGAGTTTATCGGGCTTGCCCCATCCATCCGAGGTCGGAAAATTGGTGCCAAACTTGTCTCCTGGACCAGTTCACCCTCTTTAATCAACGTGAAAACGCATGGCTTTTATAGGATTCCAAGAATCGCTTCGACCAGCACTCAACGACATTCGTAAAGAAGACGAAAATGCTCAACCAGCAATCAAACTTACACTCAAAAAACGTTCGGAGACTTGCGTGGATGTTCGATGTTAAAAAACGAATGGAATTCAAGAAGTGCTGGGATCCGGGCATTACAGTACATGATGTTGGACCATGTTAAAATAAAATGGATGTTTTTGTAGCGCGGTTGATTTAAGCACATCTACTACTAATTAAAAAAACAAATATACTGCATCCGAAAAATGGAACGTGCTTCTCAATAATTTTTGTACAGCTCTCCTTTGCTACCAAGTGCTTCTTCGGAAATTCTTCTTCGTTTCACCTCCTCTATGGGTGAGAAATGAAACCAGGAACAGTCTTAAACGATTCAAGCACGTCACAGTAGCCTATCGTCGTCCACCAAATCGATGCCAATCCGATTGCCATCCTTATTCAAATTTAAGTCTTCGAATTAATAACTCGTTGCTTTCCTGATGAGCACATACGGATTGCTCCATTTATCAACAGTATTAATCTAGTCACGTGGGATGAAATTAACTTGAATCTTCACATCTATGGAGAGAATTTCCACAAGGAGACTAACACCTGGACCAACTAACCTAACCAGACTTATTGGAAGACATAGAAAACGACGAATGTGTAAAGAAACTATTTTGCTTCCAGTGCAATTGGAATTTGGGCTACCAAGTTATAAAGGTTCTTGGCTGACTAGAATGCAGACAGCATGAACTTTCCAAACTCTGAAGAAGGGGAAATCCTCCGAAACGGTTGCTTTTGTGGATAAATAAGTAGCACATTAACAAGTTCGTGCTTGTTTATCAATTAAACAGCGAACTATTGACGCTACTAGGGTTCATCGGAAATCGGTCTGGGGAATTAAATCCCCTGAACCAAATTACAGCTATGACAGAAGTATTTCGCTATTAGTGAAAAATTAGGAAGAAGAATTTTAGAAGAATCTAAATCTTAAGAAGACGAATCGAATGCGAGATCGGAACAGAAGATATGGAAGACGGATCGTATAATATAAATGTTAGGAGCATCACTAAATGGCAAAGATGTACCAGCAATGGACTCCGAATTTCAGATTTCACAAAAGAAAGCTCAAATTACGCAGAGCAACAAAAAGACCAAGAATTTCTCACAATCAGTAATATAGCCGTTTTTGTGATGAAACAGAAATCTCTCCACAGCAAAAGAAGGATGAAATTTCCGAAGAAAGCCACGAATCAGTAGAAGAAGTTTTCAAGGGTTTCAAAGCTTTCACCTATGCTTCGATTGTGTACTCCTTGACAATCCACTATCTGTCATCTCACATCGTTCCGGTTTCAAACGAGACGTTGACGGTGTTTCTTGAGCAAGTTCCCATAACCTGAAGTATAGGATGTTGTAAGCCCTCAAAAAAAGTTGCTTTATACCGCAACTAAGAGATGTCAGCTTAAAAAACCCTGGCCATCTGAAATCGTTTTTTCTTTTATGACTGTTGTATTTTTCAGTTAAGACCAGAGGGACCACGTAAGTGCTCCTATCACTAAGTGCTTCCTACTTCTATCTATTATCTATACTTATTTACTTGGATACATGGATTGCCCGTCCTCACTGGTTGTGCGAGCTCCAGCATCTCTATTTTTTTCGGAGCTTTATTAGTTTAGTCAATGTGTTTCCCTGGAGTCTCGACGTCAGCCTGGGCGAAGTTTGTCCCGGGTCGTCACCACCACATGCAGTGCAGCTTTCGTGGATCAGAGAGATTTGCCACGATGCAAGTTGTTTGATACCAGGACGGTGACGAATACTGGTATTAGTTTACTTTTAGCTGAGCTTCCTCGTGAAGACGCCGGATTCCTTTCTTTGAAAGGCACTATAAACTATCTAACAAAAAACTTCTTATGCAAACTACGAGGCTTGTGTCTGTTTGGAAACTCATATTCATTGAAATGAATCATTTGGAATCTACTACTTCGGTTTTTTCAAGGCGTTACAACGAGACTTTGAGGCAACTTTAGACAAAAAGTGAACAGGAGCTTATAGATTATCACCCATACCTCACCATAAATTCTTCCTTATTTTCCATCTATAGGATTTAATTTATTAGGCAATCAATTTATACAAAAGAATTCTGAAAGTTACCAGTTAATAACAACCTAACCATACAACTACAATGATGTTGGGATATTTGCAGAACTCCGAACAGCTGTCTGAGGTGGAGATTGAATTTCGCTATTACCTTTCGAAGTTAAAGGGTATCTGGAGTTTTGTAAATATCTCAGCACCATTGTGCCTGTATTTCACATCATACCCTGCCATGAAAAAAAAAAAGAATAGGCAGTAAATAGGAAGTGGTTAAGTCTAATGATAATCGATCCTACCCTTTTGGATCCAACACGCTTATGAGCCGCTTCGACAAATCTTTCAGATTCGAACTCGAGCTCATGACCGAACCGCTGGTCTGGGAACCTAGTTCACTACTGAAAAACAGCAATGAAAAGCGGAACATAAAGAATGACATGAACAAAGAAGCTTTTGGATTGTTGCAGAAGCAGAGCTGCCCTAGTTTCAAGCATTCCGTTTAAGTCCTAACATATCTCGAAAGTGTAATAAAGTAAAAGGATGAAGATTTCAGAGTTGATATATACCTGAGGGATGTGCCACTAACTCGAGTTCATTAAGCATCGTTGGAGGTGACTGAATGCACATCTACCCTTTAAGATGACTCGCGGTGGCCTACCGATGTACCGAGCCAGTGTTGCTATCCTCTCAGACAAGTTTGGTACTAATTTTTCTACCCCGAAGTGATGAAAAGCTTGGTGAATCGTTGGCGCAAGAATCGATCCCATGTGTATTGCAGGACGTCTCCGACCACTGCTCTACACGCGCCAAGTCAAGATAAAGGTAGCGTGTAGTGGTCAAAATTTACTCAATGAACGCCTCAAAAAGTTCGGCAACAATCTAACGCATTCATTCATTAACAAAACAAAGTCGAACCTGGCCAAAATAACACTTTGATACATGTACTTGCTGTCGACCATACATTTTCTTCGAACGGTATCAATATAAACCGCATCATCGCTTTCGACTGCGTTGTCACACAGGCCCTCGTCCGGTTGGTCGACTCCCGATGATAAAGAGAGCACCTATGAAACGGAAGTTATTTCGAAATATCTTACTTGATATGAATAAAGCCAAAAAACTAAATGGTTAACGAAGACTGAAAAGGCAGGCTAAAATAACGCATCACACGAGAGATAATGGATAAAGAGCTCGGATGTGATCGACGCCCTTAGGAATGAGCAATGAAAACGATTCCATTGAGCTTTGGACTGAATAAATAGTTGGCATATCTAATGAGTTTCGGGGCCATACCTATGTACCACGACAATGTTTGTATTGTTGCAGACAATTCTGACACCAATTACCGAGAACTCCCAGGATCAACGGACGGGATGATGGCTCAGCGCCAAGTGCGCGCGGAATCAAACCAAAAACTAGGCGTATTACAGAATAACTCCAACAGTCGCCTTACAAGCGCCTAAAGTTACGAACAAATTTTGAAAAATGTTTTTAAAAAATGAAGAAGCAATAATGTGGATGTTGTCTCGTACACCACGGTATACGTGAATATCAAAAATATTAAACACAGTAAAAAAAAAACGGGCCTCATTCCCCTGACGCCTGAAGAGCCCCCAATTTCGCAGCGTTGAGTAGGACGAGGGAGAGGCTCCTAAAATCTCAGGGCCAATGGAAGCTGCCTGGATCAAGAAGAACTTTGGTGACGATCTGTATCTACAATGCACGTACACTTGCATACGAGTCCTCGATAGAAGACTTGTTCACGCAAGCAAGAATGATAAGGTACGACGTCATCGGCCTGGTCGAGACGAGACGACGCCACTCATTCAACGCCGTTAACGACACCGGAGAAGAACTGTTCCTCGGCACATGCTACAGTAGAGGAGTAGGCGGTGTCGGCGTTCTCGTCAACACGGGTTTGTCCATGAACATCGATTCATTCGAACAGCTTACAACCCGAGTCGGACGTTTACGATTAAAAAGATGTGGATCAATACCCGCTTTGACAATCTTCGTCGTTTACGCGCCGACATCAAACTATGACGAAGAAGAAGTCGAAGCGTTCTACATGGACTTGAGGAAGTTCTACAGAGAAGACCATACATTTTTCCAGGTCATCACTGATATTACAACGCCAAGATTGGACCAAGAAGAACGCTTGAAGAACGTCACAGTGGGACCCATGGATTAGAATGGAATGAACAGGGTAGGCAGTCGTATGAGTTTATCATGGCGACCAAGACCATCCATGGTAACTCGCAATTCCAGAAGCCTCACCGTCAACGCTGGACGTGGGAATCTCCCAATGGAGAGTACCATAACGAAATAGACCACATCATAGTAAATAGAAGGTTTTGTCTAACCGATGTCGTTATTGCCCCAAAATTCTACACGAAATCAAACCACTGTCTCCTTCGTACAAGATTTAATTAATTAATTTTTTTTTGGAGAAATAGCCACTAAATTCAAAAACCGAAGTCCTAGAACCAGCGTAAATTGGGATTTATTCAATTAATTAGTCGGCTGTTGGGAAGATGCCGTTGTCGACAACATCGACGAGGAACACGATCGGCTCATTCAACATCTTCACGCTAGCGGTATGAAAGCTGAGAGTTCGAAACTCACCAAGAGACGTCTGTCTCAAGAAACTCTCGAGCTAATACGCCAGCGTGGAATCGTACGAGCTGCGGGCAACCGCGAACTGACGTCCGAGCTTGCGAAACAGTGAAGACAGGCGATAAAACACGATCTTAAAGAGAGAAGAGCAGCAGTAATGGTCGAAGCTGCAGAAGCGGGGAAAAGCATTCGCAAAGCCCACCGAAGCTTTGCCAATTACCAAGGTTATTCCACTAGGAAGCTGCAGAAGCGGGGAAAAGCATTCGCAAAGCCCACCGAAGCTTTGCCAATTACCAAGGTTATTCCACTCCGACGCCCAAACGGAGCAATAACAGCGTCCAGAAAAGCAATGGAGAAAATCATTCACGAATACTACTCAGATGGCTTCGATAGCCACGTCCACCTCCCGTCATATGAAATAAAAGAGGATGGATATGTTGTACTACCGGTTCTCCCTTCCGAAATCCGACATGCCATTTCGTCGGAGAAAAATCGAGCAATACCAGGTCCGAACAGGATAAGACCAGAACATGTGAAGAACCTTTCGCCAGTCCTCATAAACACACTGGCTAGTCGGCTCATCACACGTAACCTGTCTGAATGCAAGATCCCTACCCAGTGGAAGACCAGCAAGACCGTGTTGTTGTTCAAGAAGGGGGACCTACACGATATAGGCAACTATCGCCCAATCTGCTTGCTGTCTGTCGTCTACAAACTTTTCACTCTAGTCATCCTAAGCAGGATGAAAGTTCAGTCAAAGTTATCGAACGCGCAGTCGAAAGGACGATGCTAGGAGTATCCCGTTTCACACAAGTGCGAGAAGGGTTCCAAAGCTCCGACCTGCGTCAACGATCAGAAATGAAAGATGTCGTTCTGTACGCCAAACAGCCGAAGATAATGTGGGCTAGACACGTAATGCGTATGAATGACAACCGATGTGCAAGAGCCGTTAGTGAGTGGATTTTCCGGGATGTCAAACGTACTGCAGGAAGAGCACCGACCCGATAGTCAGAGTTCTTCACAAAGAGCCTAGAAGAAAAATATGATGCCCGACGAATCCCTAGAGAGAGCAGAACCCACGGGGCTACTCTCGAACGCGACATGGAAAAATGGGAGATTTACTGGCGTCAGCTCGAGTCACTCGACGATCAACGGGACTACAAGTGATACAAGTTATGCAGGTTGTTTCGCATGGTGTAGATAAATTTTAGGACCAAAATAGTTCGGCAGCGAGAGTTATAAGGCCAAGAAGGTTCAACAACCTTGAAACAAAGAACGTTGAGTATGCAAACATAGAGCGGACTGAAGAAAGGAACTATAGATCTTTTGCCATCAGCAATCATCCATCAGCGGAATTGATCTGGGGAGCCCAAATCGTCAACGAATCCAGTTAAGCTGAGGCTGCAGTTATAATCACAATTTTAACTTATTATTTACTGCCTATTTTTTCTGCGTTCGTTCCTCACCGCAGACATTTGCGATCCGAAGTTTTGCAAATATCTCAGCATCATTAAAAAGAAAGGAACTATGGTTCTAAATACATAAATTAAAAATATCATTTGAATTATTAACTTAACATAAGTTTGATAAAAAGTTTATTCGGCTAACGCTTCGACGTCTTCGTCTTCTTCAGCCCGAGTCGATGTTCTCATTAACCTCATGTTAGCTTAATAAACCGGAAAGAAAGAAATTATTAAGGCTGAGGTTAAATGATAATCGGTATGAAAAATACAAATGAAGAGTAAAGTTTGATGGCAAGAAAACCGTATAGATGGAATGAGCAATAGATCCGCACACCTCTAAAAGCGCCTTAGGCTGTATACGTGCAGAGGTAATATTTTCTTTATAGAGACTGTTAATTTTACGATATTTAAAAAAGAAGCCTAGATGGATTTTAAAGAAATGCTGGAAAGTGGACCAATTTTGTTAGTTTTTTAAAATTTAATCGATTTCAGTAGGAAACGTACATCATCAAAAACAGAACCGAGGTCGCCTGCAGAGTTCGACTGCACGATTTTCGATTGTGACAGAGGGGTTCGTGAAATGATCGATGGACCAGGCCGGATTTCTGAAAGAATCGATTTGTTTGTCGTACGTAGAAGAGCATAAAAAAGGATAGAGTTCTCGGCGTTGTCTGCCCCTGAGTGATGCGCCATGGATTCCACTTCAATAAGCGTCGTTGTAGTTAATTAAATGCATATCTGGCCTTTATAATGACTGGCCGTGGCATATCGATGTGTCGAGCCAGTGCTGCTATCCTCCCAGACAAGTTTGGTACCAATTTGCCAACCCCGGAGGGATGGAAGGCTTGGTGGGCCATGGGCGCATTCCACGTGCGCGTCGCAGTGGTGCCTCCAACCACTGCGCCACACGTACCCTTCATTCATTCATAACATGAAAAAAATCTTGTTCGCTAAACACGAAATTTAAATTTGAGTGCTTTGCATGGTTTCAAGAAAAATCTTTAGTTTATGGAAGAACCTTAAAGCCACATCATCAGGTGAGAGAATTACTTTTACCACCGAAGTTCGAATGTTGTGCGAATTCCAGCACTTCCTTCATTCGGCTCATTGTCTCACAACGTCTCATTGCCTGTGAGTTGAGCTGCACTTGAGGACTTCTGTTTCTTCACGAATGCCGTTGAATGCTGGCTCAACCAATTTTACCTGCGAGCCAGGGAAACCTCTATTACGATGGTCCCGAGACTTCACTACAAGCAGGAACCTGCCTTTGTGGGGTCGAAAAGAGCTTTTCCTTGACTAGCGAGGCGTTAAATTGTCTACTTGAAAAAATGAGAAGCTTGGTTAAGACGCAGTGGGGTTGAAACAGCTGCAACATGTGTGCTGTTGGGAGGTCTGCCTAAGCATTGAACTTCTCTCGGATGTACCCGTTGACTTCAATATTTGTTCACATCATTTCCTAAACGCCTTCAAAAAACGAGGCTAACGAAAGGCAAAACGAAGAATGACTATTTCTCAAAACTGAAACGGCTACCCGTCGTAGCAAATTCATCATCCCAGTTGTGTTGTCCTTCCCAAACGATTCGCAATGAAGCCGATTTATCTGATGATGACGACGAACAAGCGACTGGATGCGACTGAACGGAACGACCTGCAAGTAATTCTTATTCCATGGCAGAAATGCTCATAACTTCATAAATCGTCTTTTAAAATCATCAGCTATTTTCCTATGCGATTTATCTTTCTGAATGCCTCATACATTATTCCAACACATAAGCAATAATACGCATTACTTCCAATGCGTATTCTTTCCAACTGTTCATTTTTCTGTAAACAGTCTATTTTCCAAAATTTTTGTATTCAATCGAAGGCTTATTCAAAACATTTACTGTGCCGAGCTTGCTTCGCAAGAATCTATTCTCTATACCTGATAATTTACAAGATAATCTTTTTCGGACCAATTCATCATTTGCAAAATCATCACAGCATGTGCTCGAGAAACCGTTACGGATTGTATGGCTGAGCTTTTTTTCAACGGTTCCAAGTGTTTCTCGATAGAATTTAAGCGTTGAAGAGGAAAGAGTCAAAGATGGATCGTCACCAGCGACGATCAACAATTGAAGTCATAGAAAAGCTGCTCTAAACAAGCCGACATTTTTAAAACCTTTTAAACCAACAAAGATTGACAACCGGAAACACTTCTTGAAGTCAAATTTGTATCGAAATAACGTAGTGAGAGCTGTTTCATGCTCGGTAAATAAAGGATAAAGGATAAAGCTCTTGGTGTTGAACAATCCCTGAGGGATGTGCCATGTATTCGACTTCATTCACTATCGTTGAAGGTGACTGAATGCATATCTGGCTTTTACAATGACTCACACCGGCCTACCGATGTATCGAGCCAGTGCTGCTATATTACCAGACAACTCTTGCACCAATTTGCCGATCCAATATGAATGGAAGGCTTGGTCAGCCTTATGCACTGGGCTCGATCCTATGTGCTTGGTAGATAAAATTAAGGAAACAAAGGCCTACAAAAATTCAGGCAAAGCTGCAATGTTTGTAATCAGCAGAGATCCACCGAGATTCATCGATTTTATTGCAAGCCAATTGGTGTCGTCATGTTTTCATTGTGCTTTAGGAGCTGGATAAATTGGAGTGCTACTATTCTGATTCTCGGCCTCCTTCCTCATCAGATAACATTTTGGATCCCCGTTCAAAATATCAGATATTGTAGCGTGTAGCGCAGTGGTTACAGGCGCTTCGTAATAGATATGGGCTCGATCCCACGGGTCAGGCTTAGCAAGGTGTCGATCCCTCAAGGGTCAGCAAATTGGTACCAGACTTGCGTGGGAGGATAACGGCACTGATTCGATACATCGATAGGCCGTCACGAGTCACTGCATAGGCCATATATGCATTCAGTCGCTTTCATCGGTGCTTAATAAAGTCGAATACAAGACGCATCCTTCAAAGACTGATCGCCGTCGAAGGCTTCCTCCTTTTTCTTTTATCAGATATTTTACAACCACTGCTCACCTATTGACTGGTAACGTTCTTTGGTTTAGCCTAGGTGTACTCTCACGAGAGAGATATTTATTTATGTAACAAAACGTTTCAAAATATTGAAAAACGAACAAACTGCCCAGGAACTCTGAGCAGCGCTTTCGTTCACTCTGAACGACGAATATTTCTAATCAGCAAAATCAGAAACAAGAAATATATCTCTATAAGAACTTATTTCAGCTCTCTTTTAGATATGTTTATGAGATAAATAAAGACTCATTCTTTATTTAATAAAGAAATAACATATTTACCTGATGCGCTTTGTCGTCTCAATATCCCTTCAGGGCCACTCTTCGAATGCCGAATCGCGAAAAGCCCTCGGGATTTCCGTGGATACCGCGATAGTCGTTGAAGCGAAACCTGAACAGCAATGTAATATAACA
This sequence comes from Angiostrongylus cantonensis, assembly GCA_009735665.1. Classification (NCBI taxonomy): domain Eukaryota; kingdom Metazoa; phylum Nematoda; class Chromadorea; order Rhabditida; family Metastrongylidae; genus Angiostrongylus; species Angiostrongylus cantonensis. The sequence continues at coordinate 1,706,537 of MQTX01000107.1, read as the reverse complement.
TTAATAGAAACATAAAATATAAACTAACAAGTTCCACAAGGGTTTAATCAACCCCTAAATGAAAAAATACTACGCTTTTTCCCAGGAGCTCCATGACTTTTTCGACTTTCGAAGGATAAAAACACTAAACTAGCAAAACCAAAACTATTTCGAAGACAACACCGCAATTTTTTAGACTCCAAAAATGTAGATTCCATTTGATCAATATGACAAGCATTTCCAACTCTCTCCGTCTTTTTATGTTCAAGATTATTCGATGAAAATATCACGTAACCAGGTAATCTTCAATTATGAGATTCTTCTACTTTTTCTACTATTTGACGCGTCTTTTCATGGAAAATCTGGAATCCCGGTACACTGAAACAACTTGTATCCCTTCATGCATTTTTCTTTTCAGTACATGTAATGGTTTACTATACAGTTTCTGTGGAGTCGAGGATGATCGACTTCATCGTTCAACATACGGTTATGATGATGTGAGTCGAACAGATGTGATAGATGTCCATCATAAAAACGCTAACTCGGCCAACAACAGTATTGTTCGCCGACCGCTATACTGTTTACAACGAATAGCACTGTTGCAAAGAAAAACAAATACAAAATAAGGCTCAGAAACTAGTGGGTAAAAAATCAGGAGTTCCTGAATAAAAATAGGATAAACATTATTAATGTGGTATGGGAATGAGCATCACTAGTATCACCTACATACACTTAACACAGTTAGATATCGAGTAACTTCAGCTGGTACCAGTAAGATGCATTCATCTACGACGTTTATCGCAGCTGCTCGGTGAGAGTGCCTTATTTCAAAAACACAAAAAGCACCATACTTTTGAATCGATGTATGTTTTTACTGTTATTGGTGATAAAGTAGCAACGGCTCTCTATTCTTGCACCAGAACCGGTTACGGGATGGAAATGCTGAAGTATCTTTCGGCTTCCATAATATAGCAGGTAAAGGAACCTGTGTTCAACAACGCAGCTCGGCAGGAATCACAAGCTAATCATTAAAGAGCTGTAGAGCACTGCTGGGATAAGCATGAATACTACTTACAGTGCAAAAGAGCAGTTGTAACATACCACGTCATGGAAAACTTTGTGAACGAAGACGAATTATTTTTAATCTCAGAAATACTGATTTTCACGTCCGAATTTCACTAAGGAATTACTCCCCATGTCTTCGTCAATATCTGCGATACCTGCCCAGTAACTAGATAAAACACTAAACACAATAGAATAAAAACAGCTGTTACAAAGAAAACCATCAAAGGAAGAGCAGTTTTTAGTTCTTTGAACAAATATGGAAAAAATTTCTACCTCACTGTTCGTATGCGAAGAAGGAAATCGTTTTCGTAGATGGTCGGATCGCTCACAGCGGCTTTCTGTATCACAGCTATCACTTTGTTCCTCATCACCATCATCACGTTCGTCATCGGAGAGCGATATCTGTAAGAAACCAGCGCAAACTTTTATTCATTACTACAGCTGAGTATTTTCGGTAAAAAGTATGAGAGAAAAGGAAGACCGGAATTCAAGAACTACTTGAATTGGAACTAAACTTTTTGGACGTTTGTACGAGTTTTAACCCATAACTTTTTCAAAGCTCTTCGTTGGACCGTCATGAAAATTTCTGCACATTAAGCACATTAATTTGAAAGGAGTCCCACAGTGAAAAACGGTGTACTACAGCAGTACATGTCAGATGACACCTATTTATTCGAAACCCAGATGTTCCCTTATTTCTTCCTAAGTCATTACATCAATCATTTCACTTTATCATTTTGCCTACTATATTTGTCCTTGAGCTGAGTAGACATAACAACGAACTGATCGTTAAGACGCCGGTGCAAGCTGTGTTCAGAAAGTAATATTCAAACTTATTTTTTTTACGATTCACCATGACAACATCGTTTATTGGCTCCACATCACCTTTTTTAATCCCTGAACAATTAACGGCGACATTTACGACTAGTGGTGACACCTGGGATACTACTTATCGCTTACGAATTTCATGCACATGTTGTCGGGTCACGTACACTGATTGATGGTCTCCAAAATTACATGGACTGTACTAGAAAGCAAATGCAATGTCGCAACTGATTAGTTCGTGAACACCCTCAAGTCATTCCAACTATATGAATAAAACGACACTCAATAAGTGAATTATAGAATTATAACGACGGATGCCAAATGTAAGACTCTCAAATATTCTCGATATTCTTATTCAGCAAACACGAGATACTACTTTATTATTTATTTCGTTACAGCTGAAGTTTCGGCGGATTCCCCTTCTTCAGAGTCGTTTATTAAAGGTTCTTCGTTTTAGTTCTTGAACAGTTGACGGAGGAAAGGTTCTTCCTCAGTGAAAGGCACGTAATAAGCGGCTCTGAAGAAGGCGAAATCCGCCGAAACATCAGCTTTAACGGAATAAAGAATAAAGTAACATCACGTGTTTGCTCAACGAGAATATCGAGAACTTTTTTTTTACAACCAGATGACGACGTTGATCACTAACAGAAGTGCAGAACTAATGCCGAAGTGCCCTCCACAGACTTTGAATCAACGTATCTCATAAAACAAAGCATTCGGACATCTTCGCTCCGTTGAGCTTGAATTGAGCATCAGACACGAATCCGTTTCTCAATAGTACGTTTACGATTAAACTGAAGCAATTTCGTTTCCACAATTACTGTCAATACCTGTACGGTATTAATTAATTATTCTCGCTATTCTCGCTCCCTATTCATTAATTACCTGTATGACCTGTATCACATGTAGTCCCGTTGATCGTCGAGTGACAACGAGCGAGCGCCAGTAAATCCTCCATTTTTCCCTGTCGCGTGCAAGAGTAGTCTAGTGGGTTCTGCTCGCTCTAGGGACTCGTCGAGCACCATATCTTTCTTCTAGGCTCTTCGTGAAATACTCTGACCATCGAGGTGGTCTTCCTGCAGTACGTTTGACATCTCAAGGAATCTAGTCACTAACGGCTCTTGTCCATCGGTTATCATTAATACGCATTACGTATCCGGCCCACCTTATCTTCGACTGTTTGGCGTATAGAACGGCATCTTTGATTTTTGACCGTTCACGCACGTCAGAGCTTGGGATCCCATCCCTCACTTGTGTGAAACGGGATACTCCTAGTATCGTCGTCCTTTCGACTGCGCGTTCGATAACGCTGAGTGATCTTTCATCCTGCTTACGCAGCGACCAGGTTTCCGACGCATAAGTTAGGGCAGGAAGTATCACCGAGTCGAAAAAGTGGGCACGGAGTTGGGTGTTCTTTGTTCTCTTTACTAACTACATCCTCGATGTTCTTGAAAGTTCCCCAAGGAGCTCGTTTCGTCCCACTCAGCTCTGGAGCTAAGTCGCTCATCATATTGGTTTCCCGACCTAGACAGACATAACTGAAGCATTCGGAGATATTCGTTCCATTAAGCGTGAATGGGACAAACGAAACCAATCCGTTCTTCATGAACATCGCTTTCGTGAGATTTAGTCGAAGACCAATATTTCCACACGCTTTAGCAAAGTTCGCAATCATGCGTTCCACTTGACTAATGTCTGGTATACCCCGTTCTTCATGAACATCGCTTTCGTGAGATTTAGTCGAAGACCAATATTTCCACACGCTTTAGCAAAGTTCGCAATCATACGTTCCACTTGACTAATGTCTGGTATACCCATGCCCACCCACCCCTAGGCTTAGGCTTGGCCTAAACCAGAAATCCATGCCCACCTACCCACCCTAAGTCGATATAAGACGTGTTATAAGGACGATGTCATCAGCAAAACGAAGATCATGTAACTATCGGGCCCATATTATCCCATTCCAGTGTTAACGAGACGTTCTGGAGGGTGGCGGTGAAAAATTTTGGCGAGATTGTATCGCCTTGCCTAACTCCTCAGACTTCTCTTGGTGACCTTCGAACTCTCAGCTTTCATGGCGCTAACGCGAAGATGTTCAATGAGCCAATCGCATTCCTCGTCGATGTCGTCGACAACGGCATCTTCCCAACAGCCTATTAATGAGTTGAATAAATCCCAGTTTGTGGTGGTTCTGGAACTTCGGTTTTTAAATTACTGCCAATATGGATCAATATTTATATTGCCTACTTTGACTAGTCAATCTGAATGTCAGAGGGCGACAAATACAGTTTCGTAGCTACTGAAAGGCAAGCGAGATGTTGAAAACAAACTTCACAGCCTTTAAACCTTCAGCAACGAATGCAGCCTTTCTATTATCCCTAAGGCTTTTTTTACTCAATTCCTGCCGCGCAAGATCGATCCGTCATAACAGAACGATGTGTGAGGGCAAACAGAATCGTCAGTGAGGAATGTTAAGCAAGGGTAAAGAAAAGCCACTAGTAAAAATTAAGGAGGAAGAAACATATAGCGCAAAAGTTACTTACTCCACTGGGGTATAAAAGACGCCGATCGGCAGACGCGAGAGTGTCAAGCCTGGCCGAATCCAAGAGCATCCACACGAATCTTAATGAGTAAAGAAGAACAACTGCAAATTCGAACTCTTATAAATAATTTTTCTTCAGAACAGTGCGCTCTTGTGATAGTTTAGAAGCTCTCATTTCAACATTGATTCAGCAGGTTCTCGACAACAAGATGGCAAAGATGCCCAGGTGCAACATCATGCTATATTTACTCTGAAACCTAACACCAGTAACAAAGAATTACATGTAATAAATTGCCGCAAAATAAATTGCTCCCAAAGTTCATCTCAAAAAGCAGCAAAGAAATTCCTCGCGAAAAACGTTCTCTTTAAAAAATATGTAACAAAAGGAAAAAAAGAGTCTATCGACTTGAGGAAACATATACCTTTGGCCTAGAAATCTGGTACATATTCGGTAGGCACAGTACGAGCCGACACCTGCCACCAATAGGACACCGCTAGCTCTTGCTGAAAGTAGCTTATGATAATATGGAATGGAAAACAACAGAAGTGAAAAGAGGATATATATATGTATATGTATAGTTTCTATCTATGAAGAAATGTTGAAATTCAAGAATTCAAGCAGGAGACGCGCAGGTTTTCCCCTCCCAAGTTGGAAAGTTGCAGTCAAAGTTCATAGAAATTGAACTTTCATCACTTTAAGACTCACTTTACCAACCGTTTCAGATGAAAATCTGTTACTCACAAGAAGGATGGGAACACTTTTAAAGATGTACTTTAAAAATACGGTTTGAAAAAGTCAACATGGGGAGGGAAAGTATTTCAGCATTCTAAAACATCCTATATATACTGGTCGTTGGTCGTGGTACTGGTCGTTGTAATCTCGAAACGATAATGGAGAATCAACAAACCACCACTGATGAATATGTAGTATTTCTTTATTTATATAGTTCTGTTTACTAACATTTTAATGTGATTGATGACGTTCAAGACAGAGGAAACATTTAAGGAACTATAGATTACTTTTCTAGAAGTTTCAGGAACGTTTCCTTCACATCTTTCCGTTCCTAGTGTCCGACGCGTTCATCGTATTATCTCCACCGAGTTTACTAGCGAAGCTTTATGCGTAATCCGAGACCTCGACTGTAAACTTCTGCCTGACACTAAACGTCAACTCACTGCAGATGTTTGTTCGATAATGCCCTGGTATTTTTTGGAAAAACAAGCACAAAAACAGCGATATTTGACCGGTACTTTGTGCAAGAACCATCAAAATTTAGCCCGACCAGGACACGGTAGTGATTGAAAACCTAAATATATTTTTGATTCCAAGCAAAAACTGATGACAGGAATCAAAAGCTAACTAAAATATGAATTTTTAGGAAGTTTTGCTTTAAATAAGTCATGCAATGAAAGTTTTCTGAAAAGTTTACAATAACACTATGAACAACACAACATTACAAAGGACACACAACTTTCCTCCAAATTGTAAAGAATGAAAGAATAAGATTGAGTCAAGGTAAAAATCACAGCAGGTACGGTACTTTGTGCAAGAACCATCAAAATTTAGCCCGACCAGGACACGGTAGTGATTGAAAACCTAAATATACTTTTGATTCCAAGCAAAAACTGATGACAGGAATCGAAAGCTAACTAAAATATGAATTTTTTGGAAGTTTTGCTTTAAATAAGTCATGCAATGAAAGTTTTCTGAAAAGTTTACAATAACATTATGAACAACACAACATTATAAAGGACGCACAACTTTCCTCCAAATTGTAAAGAATGAAAGAATAAGATAGAGTCAAGGTAAAAATCACAGCAGGTATTTTTAATCAGATGCATTTTACTTTCCTTAGTTTTTCCATTTTAACCCTTTTCTCATGCTCAATCACGCCACATCAAAATTTCTGAAACGATAAAGCGTGAAACCATTCGGTGTTAATTAACAAATTAAGGGATGCATGTGGCTCAAAGGTTTATAGATGCCCTCTAGCATACACGTTGCCGTTGGTTCGACCCAATGTTCTTTCCGAACGAAGCTCTCCATCTTTTCAATGTCAGCAAATTGACAAAAAAACAAAACAGACTGTATGGACAAATAAGGATACTAATTTTCAACACGAGTTTGGTCCCAGCAACTCGCTGTAGAGCTCAAATATATACTCACCATCAATTCTATGATGGTACTAATAGAATCGAATGTAGTAGTGCGTATCGTTAAAAGACATTGGTCAACCACGAACGCTTATCCTCTATTATAAAAAAGGGTTAACCTCTCCGTGTTGATCAATACCTAAAGGATGCTCCATGCATTCGACGTTTTCGTTGGACGCGATTGAATGCATATCTGGCCTTTACAATGAGTCGCGATGGCCTACCGATGTATCGAATCCAAGCTGCTATTTTCCCAGACAAGTCTGGTACTGATTTGTCGACCTCGGAGGTATGGAAGGCTTGGTGGTTCTGCGACGCCGGGATCGATCCCATGCTTATTGCAGAGCGCTTACTGTCAATGCGCTACATGCGCCCCTCTATTATACGATGGCGATTATAAACTGAAGCTCTCAATCCAAAGTGATTCCATGTCTTCCCGTCTGATAAACATTTGCTTCTGCTTATTATTATTTTTGCCTAAAATCACGCAGCACTCGATTTCTAAAGCAATCCTTATTCCTGACGACTGTGTAATCATCACTGGTAAAGCCCAATCTCTTTGGCACGGACACTAAGCCGCACATGGCGCCACACGCGCCCTTGACACTAAGCCACTAACTATTAATTGCATTCAAATACACTTCCGAATTCAACGGGAATTTTCGGCATTCGGCAAACAATTTTCCTCTCTAACCGAAAGCAACCAATCAACAAATCATTGAAGGAATGCCACTCACCTGAAAATCTGATCCGTATATTAATGGAAATTCCCTTCATAGGAATCAATCGATCGGTATAGATATCATAAGCACGTTGAAAAGACGTCAGCTGTGAGTACATTACAACGGTGAAAGACACTATTTTTTATGAAGCTCAGGAAGGCCGGGAATATGGAGACAGCAGTCGTTTTTTGTAGTTCTCAGATAACAACAAGGATAAGAAATTAAGAGCAAGACGAAATTAAGAATCAGAAAATGTTTGGAGAGATATTCAGAAAACATGGAGTTCAACAGCTCTGAAAAAACGATTATGGTGTGAAGACCTGGCTGGTAACATGAAAGAGCCATCGATAAATATTGCACTTCAATGAAAGTTGTAGTTGGAAAAGGGCTCATTAAGAGATAAAACGGATTTCTCAAGGTCGTCTCATTGCACTCCATCATTACTACGATATTCTTTGGAAGTTCTGCAGGTACAAAAAGCATTCATTCATCAATACGAGGACGAAGAGGATTCATGAACTTTTGGAATTGCTCTCTGCTAACGCAAAGCCCCAAATCAAAGGCTTCAGCTCCTTCACGCTCCAAAGGTGCTTAAAGTTCAACTGATCGTACAGGTTTGTTTATTAAATTTCTTATGCCCTTAATCGTGAGAGGATGAAATTACATTACATGAACAGAAATCCAACAAAAAGGATTTTCAAGATCAGCACTTATCTCTCAGCGGTTATTCGTTCCCCACCAGCAATGTCTTCGTCAGCGCTAAACTCGCGCAGCTGACGCATTGATGGAGTGAAGCTGTTCGAAAGGGAAAGCATCCAGTTTCAATAACAACGAAAAGCCGACAGAGTCACTTTTTGAGGTAAACGAGCTTCATTTTTAATGCCAACCATCAGTTAACAACGAAGTGAAAATCAGAATCTTTTTTTGAATTAGATTATTAGATTTTTTTAAAAAGTAACGATTTGCTACGTGCTAGCTGATATGATACTGACTACCGCAGGATTGATCCGTTCCATAAATGCTTACTACTAACAGTGGACAACCAACAACAATTGTCCTCAATAAAAGGAGTACTGCGGAGTGAGGCTATCATTCCAGCTGCGCTCCAATCCAGAAGATTTGACTCGACACCACTACGAAGAGCCACATCGCGTGGGCGAATAGCTATGGACAATAGACTCAGATCTATTGGATCTGAAGAAAACGAAAACGTGAAAACGTTGGCCGAATAAAACTTCTATAACAAACACCTCATGTAAGCTGAAAAACTGAAAAATGAACAAACTTATTATCAAAAATGGAATATGTGAAACGTGCAGCCTTTCACCACGGATGTTACTTCGCTTGGTGAATGTTCATTAAAAAATTTTAGAAGTCGATTTTTATTTAACCCTGACATAAATAATCAATGTATACTCTTTCACTGATTAGCTAACATGGAATTACTTTTTAAAAAGAAAAGTTTATTCCGTTCACGTTTCTGCACATCCGCCTTCTTCGGCAGCCAAATTAATCCGAGTCGACTGTCCACAAAAGACAACGAAACGTCAGCGGAATAAAGGTTTTTTTCACAGTGAACATCATGTTAGCTTGTCAATGAAGGAGTGTCCATTAAAAAAGCTAAGATAAGAAGCATCTAAACAAATTCTGTTTTTAATGCACTAAAGAGTCGAAGGCATCACGCCAAATTCAAGGAACATCGAAGCAGCAACAGAGTTCAAAAGGAAAGAGATAATATCGTAATTGGTTATGAAACCCTTCCGTATTTTCAGCTTCCTAAAACAGTTCTACATCGTCTAATTCTGACTAGCGTTAGCTCTAATGACAGAATGACCTAACAATTTAACATTAAACTTGACAGAAATGCAGATTGAGCAATTTTTTGGATTGACGCTCTCTTGTAATTTGAAAAAAAGGCTTTAAATTAATCATAATCAAGACATTTTGTCCAAAGAAAGTGTCCCTGATGAAAAGATAAGGTTCTGAGGTATGTAGGAAAACTGTCTACACAGAAACTGAAGGGTTTGAAGTCGCCGGCAAACATTAAGCGAGCCATACATTGCCGGATTTGACAACGGCTGCACAAACAGCAATCGAGGACTGCCAGTTCCAGGTGCTCTAACAGAGATAAAGTTCAATGGATTCAACCATTAATTCCAAAAATGCTCAGCGTAGAAATCCTTCGATTCCTTGGAAATGGCGCAATCACCATGAGGGAAGCGGTTAAGGCCCGAATCCATGAGCATCTATCTATCTTCATCACTATGGTCGATTTCCGAATAAAAAGCTGAAGCGGGGAAAAAATAAGGCGGTTGGACACGAATTCCAATTCAGTTAGTGTCGATGAAATAGTAGAATACTGTAATGACGATTGTGGTGAGAGAAAATGGACGAAATAATCAAGTGGGCGGATTGCTGGTGTGAACTACGTAAGCAGATCTCTTTCCACCAGACCGAGATGAATACAGACAAAACCATCAAAGAAATAACTCATGACACAATTTTACCTCAGTTGATTATACTAATATGAGTAATTAGCTATTTTGATGATTGCGATGATAATCATAGATGGAGACACAGCTCCGGGACACAACAATGTGATCGCCGATTTCCTTAGAGCTGGAGGCCACAATTTACACACAATTCTCGCAAATCATATGACAGCCTACTTTCAAGAGAAAAAAATCATAGACCAGTGGAGGACGCCGCGCACGGTCATCCTGACCAAGAAAGGAGATCGAAGCAATCTTCATAACTATCGTCCCATATGCTTGCTGAGTGTACTGTACAAGCTTTTCACGAAGATTATCCTCTCGCGCATATCAAGGACATTGGATGAGGCACAACCAGTCGAACAAGCAGGATTTCGAAAAGGATTTTGCTGCATGGACTACATCCAAACCGTGTCCAGGGTCATCGAAGCTTGTCGGGAATAACCACATGCATCTAGTCCTAACCTTTGTCGACTATGAAAAAGCATTTGACAGTGTCGAAACGAATGCAATCCTATCAGTGCTCGTCGATCAAGGAGTGGACCCGTCCTACATAAGAACTCTGTCCGACTGTTATCGGAACTGTACTACGAAAATACAGCTTTTCCATTGGCCTCTTACCATACCCATAGGAAAAGGGGTTTGACAGGGCGACACTATATCGCCAAAGCTGTTCAGTGCCGCACTGCAGTGGATAATGAAGTCACTCGATTGGGTTTGAGAAAGGCATGCGTACTAATGGAAAATTCCTATCAAACCTTCGTTTAGCCGACGACATTGTCATCTTCTCAAAAAGTACTAGCGAAGCAGAGATGATGATCAATTCAACTCAAAGCTCAGTGAAACTGGGGAAAAAGAACGGACTTCGTATAAATCGAAAGGAGACCCAGTTCATTAAAAAAAAACCCAAGGAGGAAGGCGAAAAATTTGAACTGGATAGCTCTCTGAACTAATGGAAAATTCCTATCAAACCTTCGTTTAGCCGACGACATTGTCATCTTCTCAAAAAGTACTAGCGAAGCAGAGATGATGATCAGCGAGATCAATGAAGCGGGGATAAAGATCGGACTTCGCATGAATCGAAAGAGGATCCAGTTCCCCATCCACATCTTCGAGATCCAGAAGAATATACATCGGTAGCGAAACATAGATGGCTGGTCACATGATGAGAAGAAAGAAGACCCAGTTCATAAGAAAAACCCAAGGAGGAAGGCGAAAAATTTGAATTGGATAGCTCTCTGATTGCAGAGACCACCTCATGCGTATACCTCGAGGATATATGAACACCTAAAACAGCATGAACAAGGAATTATACAGAAGAAGGAGAGCAGCTTGGGCTGCATTCAGGGCTCTCATAGAAACTACCGACCAATTGAAGGACCCGGAAAACTGCGTTTATCTCTTCGATTCTACGGTCATCCCCGCGCTCTGTTACGATGCAGAGACGTGGGTTGATACTTCAACTACGTCAAGAATGTTTCTCACTACAGTGCTTGAGCGATTTCTTCTGAAATATAGCCGGTACGCTCAATATCTAACTAGAATGCAAAACTCTGACCATCGAAATCTGTCACATCTTCGAGATCCAGAAGAATATACATCGGTAGCGAAACATAGATGGCTGGTCACATGATGAGAAGAACAGACTACAGATGGGTGAAAAAAACAGCAGAGTGGACACCAAGAGAATGCAGACGTCTCTCGGACCACTACCTACACGTTAGGCGGACGTGTTCGTAAACAAAATTAATCAGCTGTACACCCAGCTGCAGTTGTTTTACAGATCACGGTATGAGACTCGCAAAGGCTACCATGCTCGAATAAGACCACCACCATTGGCTACGATTGCGAGAGAAAGGAAGGAACGGCATATGTGCTGGGGTCCGCACAGCTCCTGAAGACGGACCGTCCAAGTAAGTAAGTAAGTAAAATGATGATTAGTGAGTCGAATCCTAGAGCTGAACGTACTCCATTGGATCATGTAATAGAATAATTTGATCCTCAACATTATTCAAGCTTTTACAAAGTTGAATCGCCCTTATTCAAAGATTTCCCACTAACTACCTACTTTCTGGCCGAGAGTGATTATAGCCGACGATCACAGGAAGGAAAACAGACATGTACTGTAGGTGACTGAATGCATATTTGGCCTTTACCGTCAATAGCCCACGATGGCCCACCGACGTATCGAGCCAGTGCTGCTACTACCTTTCCAGACAAGTCTGGTACCAATTTACCAAACCCCGGAGGGATAGAAGGCTTGGTGGGCCATGGGCGCGGGGAACGATTCCACGTGTGTGTCACAGTGGCGCCTCCAACCATTGCTAGTCAATAGAACTTTTAAATTCTATTGAATTCAAACCTGAGTAGATATTTGTAAATTTCCTAAACAAGCTTGATGTCGTCTTCACTTTTTGAACAATGTTCTTTTAAATTTACTGGAAAACTTCATCACAAATACGAAATTACTTAGCTAAAGTAATACAAATACCCTCTTCGTTGCCTTATAAGATGGAAAAGCAACTACCGATTTATATCAAAGTCAACGCTATATTTGTAAATTTTGCAACAAAATTAAAAATCTCTCGATCAAAGTCATGTAGTGAGGAACACAAACAGTTGAAATGTGAAGGAATTGTCAGCGGATAAATTTAAACCAATCAGTTGTTGAAGGAATTCAATAGAAGCATTTGATCAGACGAACATGAGGAAAAAAGATGAGGAAACGAAGTGAGAAAATCCTGCAGTGGAAATCCCAGAAATTCGAACATTGCGCAAACATAACCGGGAAACAGGTAAAGCATGGAAATGAGAATTCCGCACTCCTGAGAAAATATGACTCAACATGCTTCTGGAATAACACATTTCGAAAAAATGCACAAGGCTACCATTTCCTTCCTGGCTACTTCTTCTACCGTATTCTTTTTTATATGATCTGTCTTCGCATATTGTGCGAATCTGAGTACTTCATTCATTCCATTCATTCCCATGCATCTGTCATCCGCAACGATCTCCGAACTTGAGTGCTGGCTCAGTTCTAACATGAAGATTTTGTCTTCTTCATGAATATCGTCAAACGTTTTTCAGCTTCCCTAGAATTCAGTGGTAACCGCTGCAGAACGTTTCCTGGTCTTCTCCACAGACGACCGTAAGCCTATGGTATAGCACGTAGCTCTTTTCTCCCAACGTATAATAAGAGCGTTAGCTGGCTCCTCGTGTGCTCGAATCAAATACGATGCCTGCTGTACAGTACCCTTAAGCACTGAGTTTCCCGCACCCTCCAAGATATCTAGCAAGCATGCAATTGCTGTAGGTTCTCGTTCGTTCCAATTTCTTTCAGTTCACAGCAAACATTTTTTATCAAACTCAGACTTCATTATCTCCCGTTTATTTTAAAAACTTGTCAATCTCTACCTTACCAGTAATAATGAAAATAAATAGCAAATCATAACTGTGAGATCTCTAAATGCAACATTCATTGTACTTTTGCCTTCTTCTCCTATCAAAAAAAGCGAGGCGTAAGATTTCAAAAATGAGCCCAGAACGGTGCACGCAAGCGTGTGAAGAACAGAAATGGGTGTTATAGAGATGACTACCAATAGTTGAACATGTGGGTGAAGCACCTATGATCACCCAGTTTCCTTCATTAGCACTCGAATTTACTTAGCAGTCAGATTTCAACCATGTGGCCAAAACTCTTCCTACTGAAACTGTTGTTCCTTTCCGCTTTAGTTTATAAGTGAACTGTTGATCCAACAGAAACTGAGTCTTTTTCTTTCTGTTAGCGAAAACTCACGTATGCACGGTTTCGAGCATCGTTCCCAGGTGCTGTCACAATACTGATAAGAGGAGATATGTGGTTCAAAATGGGAATATTCATCATTTCATAACAGACATTTCAAATAAACACTTTCCTTCAACCTTGGTATAACTAACCTACATGTGTTTCAACATTGATAAACTAAAATAACACGAAGTTAACAAATGACTTTATTCGACTTAACCTCCGCCGCCTTCGTCAACCTCAGAGCCGACGATCCGAGTCGACGTTCACAGTGCTTCGTACTCTTGATGTGGTCTTTTCGTCATCGATTAGTCATACCGTGGTTAACGGAGAGTCGGTTTTTAAAACACTGTTATGCTATTATAGAATTTATTAGGATACAATAGCTGACGTTTCGGCGGTTTCGCCTTCTTCAGAGCCTGGAAAGGTCAAATTGAGATGCGATCTACTCAGCCAAACACTTTCGTAACCCCAGCAGATAAAACTTAACAAATAAATAATAATAGATGTTTAAATGAAACTATTTCTTATGCGAATGCAAATTTATTTGTTAAGTTGTATCTGCTAGAGTTATGAAAGTGTATGGCTGAGTAGATCGCATCTCAATTTGACCTTTCCAGGCTCTGAAGAAGGCGAAACCGCCGAGACGTCAGCTACTGTATCCTAATAAATTCTACAATAACAAACTCGTGTCTGCTTATTGAAGAAAAACACCGAATTATCAATTAATGCCGAGGTTAACAGAAAGTGGGTCTTGAGAATTACTATTATGCTAGCTGATGATGATACCGACTTCTGCAGCATGGATTGTCCAGGAGGAACAAGTTATTATCACAGGACAGTCACCATCAAAATCAACCGCCCTATGTATACGAGCATCGTTGGGTGAGGTTACCTCATTCGAGCGATCCTCCGTCGGAGAAGATCCTATTCGATATGACTACGAACAAACTACATCGTTATTACGAAGACTTGTGTACATCGAGTCGGTCATCGTCCTTGAGGAAGACAAAGACACATTAGTATAATATAGTTATTTATCAACTTTGTGTTAGCTTATCAATGATAGAACAACTAATAGATGCCTTGTAATTCAAGCAATTTTGCGTTGACAAGCGAACCTCCATTCCAAGCTTTCGATACATAAAAACACTTAAGGCGTTGTGAGATTTTACTAAAGTGCGGAGTTAGGTGTTTTACAAAGGGTCAAGAACATTTCACAAAAAGGGATACACGGTGTAACAAAAGATGCAAGCCATATGACGGCGTTGTTTTTTCACAGTTACAAGAAACCACATCGCTAGAAGTCAAAAATCGCCTCGGTTTACGTCGGACGCCAATGTTCACAAATACAAACGGTGGTGGGTCATGACTTTTATCAAAGTAGTCTTCATATCGCGAACCTCAGCAACAAAATGAGTTCATCCACTGCTTTCCTTAGGAGGTTGGAGTAACAACGAACTTCAGGGAAAAAACTTGAGGTGTACGGAAAATTACTAAATAACTAGGACGAATTACGGTCAAGTTGTGCAATGGGCGATAGTTTCTATCAATAATTAGGAACGAGTTTCTTATGCGATAAAACGATATTGGTACATTCCAACAATTATGTAGAGAGAAGACATTTAACAGAGTATACAATAGGTGTGGCATGGTGTCCTTTGTTAAAAAATAAGGTCAATTGGTCACCAATACATCGACTATTGTCAGATGGTCACTTCCTTGACTTCACAAATCGCTTTCTCACCTTTGAATGCTGCACGAACCGATGAAAACGGTGACAGTAACGACAGAATAACATTGGCGTTTCTCAGATCCACATCTAATTCTGCCGCTTCCATCGTTGTTGATCCACAAATCGGTTATCTCCTAGTCATTGATGAGTAGCAGATCAGTGTAAAGACACCCGCCAGAGTGCTGTCAGATTAGGTCAGTGTTGAATGCGATGGGCGGGAAACAAAGGTGTGTCGCTTTCGGACGGGACATATGTCGGCGAGACAGTGGATGAGAGGAACAGAAGCACGAAGGCCAGCAGAGGGCACATAGGACGACGAGACGTCAGCAAAATGAGGTATTACGGGAACGACTACTTACACTCTGGAGCAGTGTCAGCGGCGACGATCCACGTCTGCACACAGCAATCCGATTTTGAGTTGGTGGTGATGACAACACGGTTCTTATTTAACTTTTTTGTTGCCAGCTGACATACTACGCTTAAGTTTTTTTACTTGTATCCAGTTTAGTGTTACCTCACGAAAACATAGTCATGTGACTTTTTTGTTAATCTTTGATTCCACTATCATTCTGTTTTAAATTCAGTTTAACTGCATTAATGGAGCACTTGAGGAACATTGGTTAGAAGTACTATGCAATTTGCAGTACAGGTCAGCAATAGGATTTTGCACCAGGCCATCCAAGCCTCCTATCTTTCCGGGGATGTGTAAATCGCAACCAACTGATTCCAGCCTGTACAGACTACTATCTGTGAAGACGACGAAGCGCTCTATTGTAGCTGCCCGTGACTTAAAAGCAGAATCATGCTCGACCAGCATTCGGCAAAGTTCACAAAGGTGAAAAAGCTTGAGACTGTAGCCGAAGTCATATGCAAATCTGAACACCATTGCAAATAATGGATGCTGGATAACGAGCCGAACGAATGAAGTGCTGGGATCCATACGATGTATTTATACGAATCATATAGATAAAGAATAGAGGATAAAGTTCTCGGCGTTGATCAATCCCTGAGGGATGCGCCATGCATTCGGCTTCATTACGTATCGTTGCAGATGACTGAATACATATCTGGCCTTTACAATGACTCGCGGTGGCCTACCGATGTATCGAGCTAGTGCTGCTATCCTACCAGACAAGTCCGATACCAATTTGCCGACCCCGGAAGGGTGGAAGGGCTGGCTGGCCACGGGCGCTGGGATCGGTTCCACGTCCACGCCTCCAACCACTGCGCTACACGCGCCCTGTCGTATAGATAATTAAAACAATTACATTTGTACGTTGAAATTATTAATGATGCTCCAATTTATAAAGAAAGAATGCCTCCAAAAATAACGTCATCATTAAATCTAACTCCTTAGCAAACAGAGGACAGTCGAACGAAGTGGGTTTTTGAAAGCATGGTTGTTTTCTATATGGCTCATAGGACAAAAAAGAGGAGGAAAAGTGCTATTATCTAAAGAATGACTTATTTTAAACAATATGTAAATAACCAGTTTTACTCAATATAAACGGAACCCTAGTAAAGGAATTTTTCACTATAAATTAAAGAAGCATGAACGGTTAACAATGTCCAGTGAGATTTGCCCATGAGGCATCCCAATTAGCTTAGTAGCAAGAGTAAAAAGCGCACTTCCAGCTCGGAGAAGAGGTTAAGCGCTGGTCAAAATGACATTTAAACAGCTATCCAAGGATACTGGTTTTCTTTTAAAAAAAAAAGTGAAATAATGTGAGAGAGAATTAAATGGGAGGTTATTTAAAACCGTTTCCAACAAATAAGACCTAAATCTGTGCGACAGCCTGATAAGACATTCGTAAATATACGCATCTCCTTGGACTAGAGTGTGATAATCTAGATGTACCGAAGAAGTGATGGGGATGAAAGGATACTTTACTGGTGGCCGATCGAGTCATCACTTAATGGATTACAGGTGATTAAAGATGACAGATGATACATGGGTAATCTCCCAATCAGTTTTGGGGTTACTAGTTCCTTCTTGTCATTCCTAGTTTTGTGTTTAACTGTTTAAATACTTCGAATCGTTACTCAAATTCTCGAAATCCTTAGAACTCACAAGAAAGTTTTGATTTCATCGACAATCATATGACTATTACAGGCAATTAAACAATTAAACGGGTCCAACTTTCTGAATCGCTCGGGCGAAAGGAGAGAGACTAACGGATCAACGTCTTTCGGTCTCATATCCTGCTCGCGAAGACCAAGAGAGTCATTTGTATCTCCTGTAACACTATTAATCATCGAGTAACTCGACCGGCTGCCAGTAATTGTCCTCTTCTGTGCACAATAGTTGATGAATGGAGTAGGCTCCGTCAAAGGGCATACACTTTGTACCACATATTTGATTATCGCGCAGCTCTGTCATAGCGTAAATTTCTTCGTAACTCGGTTTCAGCCTCGAATTATCGGACTCTTTTTCAACTCGGATGGTCATGTTGAGGAGGTGAGTACCTCTAATTTGGAAATCAACCCACCTTAAATCTCGGCATGATCAACTTATACTTCCACTCATTCATCATCAATAGCAATATTATCAAGATCAATATTCACTCAAAGAAGCTTCTTTTAATTTTCTCGCAGCGAATTTCCAAATTGAAATATTGAAATCTTTAGTAAGCGTTTCGAGATTTTGGGTAGTTATTGCAACCCCAAACGGTTTACCGCCTCATCGTGGTTGGGAGGTGTTCCTGGGTGTCGGACTGCGATGTACAGCGGGGGGATTCGTCCGTCCGTCAGAGTCTCCCAAGCTGAGAAGGGGTCCGGCGTTTCCATCAGGAAGCCTAGCTAAGAGTAAACCAGTACCAGGATCCACCACCGTCCTAGTATCAAAGTCGCGTGGTGGCAAATCTCCCTTTGATCCAAAAAGGCTGCGACTGCCTGTGGTGGTGAAGGCATGGAGCAAACTTTGGCCAGGCTGGCTTCTGATCCTAGGGAACCACAATGGCTTAACCAGCAAATCTCCGAAAAGTGGAGATTATGCTGGGGCCAGCACAAGCAGTGAGGACGGTTCATTCAAGTATTAAGTATCAAGTAAGTATTGCGACATGACTTCACAAATAGTCAATGTTTCAATAAAAATTTTCGACGAAACAAGGAAACACTAATTGCCACATAATGTTTGCAAATTTCAGCCCACAGTGGGATTCCCATGCTTTTCTTTCCAGTAAGAAAAATTCAGGATCGACCAATCTCTTGGGGATTTTCCACGTGTTGCACTCAATTCATAGCGGATTAAATGTATATCTGGGCTATGAATTATTTCCACAGGCCTAATGATCTATAAATTCGGTACTTCCATCCTATCAAGCAAATCTGGTATCGGATCAGAAGATCCTAAAACGATCGGGCTCTTGGTTGACCTGTAGCTTGGGATCGAAACAGCGACCACGCGCGCATTGTAGATTTCTAAAATTCCGGTTACTACATATATTAGATTATTTAGAGAATAATGCTGGATTTCAACCCTGTATCTTAAAGTGATGTATCTGCTTATTGATCGAAATGAAAACTGTTAGAATCTATGCATTTTTACCAACAAAAAACAAATTTATGTAAGCTGTAAGTGTGAGCTCTGCATAGTTGGTCTTTCATATGTAAAGCGACTGAAAATCATGGTTTCGACTTCCGACCGGGTTTCACGGTTTTTCTGTTGAGGTTGTGGAGGTGTTTAGCTGAACAGGTTGCTATGAACTTGACCATTACAGGTTCTGAAGAAAGCGAAAATAGCCGAAACGTCAACTGTTGTGAATAAATAAATATAAGTTCGGATGTCTAAATCAAGAAAACAGAAAGTTATTCAGATGCAAAAACGAATAAACCATGGTTTTATAAGACGCTATCTAGGCGATGAGGCTGTTGAAGGAAGCTTCCGGCTCGGTTTAATTTTTGAAGTATCTGAAAAGCTCCAGAAAGCTTCGCTTTGAAAGCACATAGGAACTTCTACGGATGCCCGGGGAAGTGGTAGTCTGTAGGCCACAGTCAACGCGAGTATGGTGAATGGGGCAGAGCCTTGTAGTCAGTTCTTTCAACCTCTGCAATTTCGGTGGTGGAACTTGTGGGCGTATGTTGGTATTGTGACGTGGCGCTAGTTCCTACGGTATCCACTTGTGGCTACTCGACTTTCCGATTTTCCTCAAATTATTTGAGGGGCGAGAAAGGAGGAGTAGACCAGTGGTGATCGATATATCGATTCGATCAGAAAACCAAGGTGCCAGTTGGACTACTTCTCAACCCACTCCTCCAGTCCACGTGATAATGCTACATATACATGTAGCCTGGAATTGTACAAAAAAAAATTCTAAAAATTCTATATCCAAAATTGTGAAGAGAATCGACTCAACCAGCATTCTACGACATTCATAAAGAAGACAAAATTCTCAAGAAGAAGTCGAAACAACACGCGATATCATTGAAGACCACTTTGGACGTTGGATACGAGAAAGCGAATCGACAATAAGAAGCGTTGTGACCCGAATAGGAGATGCGACGGCAGATCGACAAACAACGAATTCTTCGGCAAGTTCTTGAATAGTTGCGTGTGTATTTGTTCCCACAGTATCCTTCAATTCATGGCTGTCAATAGCAGAAGCACTTAAGCGACCTCCTCCACCATCAAGGTCGAATTTCCTACGACTAAATTTTTGATACCATCACAACCATCAGCATTCGTTTTTTTTTTTTTTTTGATACCATCCCAACCATCAGCATTCGTTAGCATTCTCTCAGTTCCGAACTTCATTAACACTTCCAATCGTTTACGCTACACTACAGCCGAGCCTGAACTCGAAGAGCAAATTTATTGAAATCGCTGTTTGACGCCCGAAATCTTAGCCATTGAGATTGTCAGAAACTAAAAGTTTACATTATAATCTAATTATACAGGACGAAAGTGGAATAAACAATGTTTGCATTGATACGGTATAGTAGCCGAGAAAGACCCATATTACTAAAACTATACAGAGGATCATGTGTGGTTGTTTCCAAGAGTTTCCTTGTAAGAATGATCTCTACACTATCTCTCAAGAAGTGTGGTGTGGGCGTTTGCCAAAATGTGGTGTTTTTTCTGTCATTCACATAGAAATTGCTATTTCCACTACTATAATCCTATAAAATCGATCACTTGAACTAAACGAGAAATACAAGTTATTAGGACGAAAAAAAAATCAAAGCCAAGCAATTAGGAAAACGCAATCCAATTTCTTTTTCCTGACAACAAATGACCCACTTAGCAACTGGCTGGCTGCAAAACAACGCAGGTGGAACGACGAGCTTTTCACAATGGCGCACGATGGCGAACGAACCAACTCTTAGTGAACAAAAAAACCACCCTTCCAAAGGCCCTGTAACCGTGGTAATAACACGACTCCACGAATATTTTCAAAATGAGAAGTTCCCTGTAACTTCTCATCTATTATTATTCGTTAATGCCAGGATTTTATAAATTTTTACTCTGATACTAAGAAAAGCTATTTAAGCTTAATTTTAGTCAATAAGCGTTAAGCTGTGAATCTTTAGATTCTAGAATTTCACACAGTGTCCAAACGCAAAATAAATTATTGATTTTGCCGAAAGTAAACTCTTCAGCCCCTTTGACGCCGAGAATATGGAGACATTAAAAAAAAGTGAAACATCTTGTATCTCGTAAATTACAAGAATTCAGGCAAGGTAGAAGCTTAAACCAAAGGGCTGACATACAACTGGCCTTCCGAATATACGAATTAGGAATTACCCATTGTATATTCACAATGTGGTGCTTTCTTCGCCGTTTCACATGGATTCTTATCCTTTATATCCACAATACATTCAACGAACTGATGATGAGATCTAAGGATACGCAGAAGTTTCTTACAATGATCACCTATAAAGCATAAAGTACTTTAAAACACTATTTTTTAACTATGGATGTTTGGGATCTCAGTCTGTTTCTCGCCAAGTTAGTACACCGACAGGAATAGTTTCACCTCCGATACCTTCCCGAATAACAATAGTTTAGAAGCGAATAGTAAACTCGGAGAGGAATGGGTGTTCTACCAGCGGCTGGTTAATGATGGCGTCGATCAGGAAACAAAGGCACCAGTTCGACCTTATCCCAACGCTATTCTCCAATCCATGTGGAAACGTCTTAATCCGGCTATCTCCGACATTGCAGCAGAATTAACTAGAACAGCATTTTACGACATTCATAAAGAAAAAAGAAGAAATCCTCAAGTAGCAGATGAAACAACACGCGAAATGTTCGATGACCATTGTGTACGATGAAAGCGAGGAAACGAATCGAATGTATGAAATGATGGGAACTGCATAATAGGTTTGAAAAACGGGTCCTACTGAAAAAAAATTAAGATAGGGATAAGGATAAGGCAGTATAAAAAGATATACATATGTGGAATCGAGCAATCATTGCTACGAAACTAAATGATATAATTATCGATTGCTCTATGGAAAATCCCAGTTGGACAGCCGATCGTGCTTTACGATTACCTCACGATCATTGCCTTTTACTCATGATAAAGCTAAAAAGGATAGAGCTCTTAGAGTTGATCAATCCTTGAGGGATACGCCATGCATTCGACTTCATTGAGTATCGTTGTAGGTGACTGAATGCATATCTGGCCTTTGTAATGACTCGCGGCGGTAGCCTACAAATGTATCGAGACAGTTTTGTTATCATCCCAGACAAGTCTGGCTGGTATCAGCTTGACGGAGGGATAGAAGGCTTGATAATAGAAGGTCTCCAACCATTGCGCCACACGAACCCCTTTTACTCATAATAATGACAAAAACCTCAGTAATAAACGAAACGTTAATGAATACTGTTAAATTCAATTACTTGCAGTCAATGTTAAAGACTTTATACCGTTACCACCTATACCATTAAAAAATAACACAAGTAACCCCAATGTTTGAAAACAACTACCTTTCAATTGTTGTTGGGTTGAGAATCTCAGTCGAATTAACATTAAACTGACCACGAATGTGGAATAGCGAGATGAGTTCAATGGAGATGAATGACTGAGAAGTGCACTGTGTGGAAGGCATTACACAAGCTCAGCCTCTGCAAAAATTCACAAACGTACCTACATCTTCTAAGCACCATTAATCAGGTAATCTCCTTTCGAGATGAGAACGGTTATCTTTTTCGAAAGAAATATCGTGTACAATTTCAAATGCATACCGGCCGAAAGTCTATAAATGAATCAAAAGACAATGCTTAACTTCTCCACTGCCTATTATCCTTTTCATGGCAGAGAACTATGTGAAATGCAACCACAATAATGATGGAATATTTGCAGACCCCAGAGCCCGTACGAGATTCGAACCCTTTCAAGGGGCTATTAAGTTACCCACTGCACCACTCATGCCCTTATTTTGCCTTCCTCTTAGCCTGTTTTTTACACTAATGGTGCTATCAGCAATCACCCCTCAACGGGAATGATCTGGGAGGAGCAAATCGGCACTGAACCCAGATAAATTGAAGCTCCAACCGAAATCACGATGTTTAACTTTTATTTACTGCCTGCCATCTTTACCATGGGCGGGTTTTATATGAAATACAACCAAAAAGATTCTAAGAATTAATGAAGAGCATCTATCTATCTTCCCCTTATTACTCGAAAAATCTAGTCACCGTCAGTTAGCATGAATTTTTCCGAGATGGAATAATTCCCGCCATTTATTTTCTGGGAGAGCACAATTGTGGCCCTCCGACGGAACTTTAAGTCCTCAAATTCGAGTGAAGAAAAAGAAAAGAAAAAACAAATTTGAGCATTCTTAGTGTATGGACTCAAAATGGGACATAAAACAGCGAAATCAGTGGCTGTTCTGTCTCTCCGGAAATTCCTTGGAATAGCAAACAAGCACTGTCCGCCGTCATCGTCTAAATACAAACTGCCGAGCAATAGCAAAACAAATCCTACAACAGAGACGAGAGCCCCTATTGGAGTGCTGGAAACAAAAAGGGGATAAGGAGGTTTTAGAGCCACTTCTGCAGTTGACGACAATCAGTTTAGCTCCATTAGTGGACCGGACCGAAAGAGCATAAAACATACTGAGTGGCTACGAGAAAATATTTCTCAAAAACAGTATCTCTCGGGGAATGAACAAGATATGGTACAGCGCAGCTGCTTCTTATCCAATCCTTGTGAGACCTCTGCAGCAACAAAGAATCGAGGAAACTGATAATGGACCGATTCTCTTGCCTATTTCAAGGAATAAATTTACTTTGCATTAAGGTAGACTGCTTGAAAATCAGTAGAAAATAAGTACTCCTATGTCTTACTTTGTATAGCACCCGCCTGGGAAGAAAAAAAAAAGAAATGTAGAGGTTAGCGAATGTTGAAGATGATAACTGGAATGGCCAAATAAGTTAAACAATTCAGGACACATAATCCAATGATAGTTATTAATTGGTAAAATATGATAGTAAAGTAAGCGTTTCAACTTTTCATGTTGATGGTTCCATTCAGTGGATGCTTGGAAACACACTGGTTACTTCCAGACCACTCCGCTACCCGTTGTAATAAAGGGATTAGAATCAAACAAACACTTCATTGCACCAGCTGAATAGATTGTGGACTTTAGAAAATGAGTTAACACAAAAACGAGAAGAAAATTCAGAGAAAACAAAAAAAGAAAAAAAAAAGGGCTGTTGCTGATGGCAGTGATTGATAGAACTAGCTGAGAGACAAGCGAAACGGAGGACGCGCATGGTGTGGTGGTGAACGCGTTACTCCCCGGAAAGGGTAATTGCGGGTTCGTTCTCCACCGCAAACACCTGCAGTCCAGAGTTTTGCAAATATTTCAGCATAATTAGAGTTGTATTTTAGGTTTCATAACCCGATAATGATAATATATGACACAATTTTTTTTCCGGAATTAGTTCTATTCGAACTTTGTTCCAACGCTTAACCGTTTTCTATAAAAGGTTTGGTATATTCAACAGATATTTATGCGTTACTAGAAAATCGCTTTAAAAAAACTTGTGGAATTCCCTCGATAAAAAAGAAGATGGTCGATGTTTACGACGCTTCTTTTCTCTCTCGTCGTTTTTCCAGGATATGTAAATCGCCTACTAACAACTGGGACAACAAAAAGGGATCTCCAGTGTGGGTTTTTTACATCAAAGATCGAGTATGCGGCAGGAACGTTGTGAAACCCAAACGAAATTGTTGTAGGCCTTCTTGTTCTAAAGATTTTTATTACGGAGTTCACTGGTGAAATTCAATTTTCTTCTCTTCCCCACAACACTTTGATGGTGGTGAAGATCCATCACAGAATTCTTGATTGAAGAACTGAAGGTATTCTGCAGAACATTGCGAAACTTACATAAACGGCTCATGGTCTTCATTTGCACTATTATCCACATTTCAATTTTGCCGAAGTCTAAAATAGCCGTCATGCATGACTCTCTTTCTCTTCTTGATGGAAGTCACAGGAATTCCTCAGTAGTTTGGGTAAAGAAGTCGACTTTTCAAATGTAATGGGTGATGGGCGAACACTGTATGAAAATATAGCAGTACAGAGGCAACAAGGAGTTCCTACTTTCTGGAGGTGAAGGATATTCATCTCCAGAAAGGGCACACCAGTAACGGCAGAATTCTCATATCGAACAAAAATTTAACCCACGGGAATGGAATTCTATCCGAGAGACGTCGTTGGACAGAAGCATAGAAAAACAATTTCACCTCCGTTTCGGTCTCCTAATAAAAATTTCCAACTCTGTATTCTCCACTGAAGGGCCGCCTTATTTTGCCGTAGAAATCTGAGAGCATAAATACAAAAAAGGCTCTCATCATAACCATTCTCTCAACAAGATCATACGCCGCCTTTGATGTGGTGCCACCAGCTACAGAAGCTAATGGTTTGCCGTAAAAATCTGAGAGCATAAATACAAAAAAGGCTCTGATCATAACCATTCTCTCAACAAGATCATACGCCGCCTTTGATGTGGTGCCACCAGCCTAATGAGTAGCAACTGAAGATATGGAACATGGGTTAACGCAAAACGTGAAAATAAAAGATAGATGGACGAAGTGAAAGAGTCTCATACGAGTCGACATGATGACTAGATGGGATGGATATTCAATAAAACGTAAACCATCAAGATTTTGTGACATGACACTCTCTCCACGAATGAAAAAAGTTTCTGTATTTCAAATGGCGAATGTCGGTGCTTTTATTCGTGGTGTTCTATAAGGGAAAAAGAGAAATTAACTAACCCGGGACCTTGGAGAAAGACGATCACAGCTCGAGGTTTAACTGTCCCTCACCAATGTCTTGGAACCAAAGGCTATTGACGGGACTACTCAGCTAGCGATATGATCAGGCTGACATGTTGCTAGCCTATCGAGCTTTTCTCGATGTTGCGAGGCCTGCTAAAGAATTAAGGGCCACTACCCACCAACATTTATGCAACGAAACAAATTTTATTTCATGACGACAACGGTTTCTGCCAACCGATCACAGAAGTGAGAAGTCGAAATTAACTAACCGAATAAGATAACTGAATAAGAAATTGATAACTGAATAAGTATTTCATAGAAATCT
The DNA here is from genome assembly GCA_009735665.1 of Angiostrongylus cantonensis. NCBI lineage: Eukaryota > Metazoa > Nematoda > Chromadorea > Rhabditida > Metastrongylidae > Angiostrongylus > Angiostrongylus cantonensis. The sequence goes on along the minus strand of MQTX01000107.1, from coordinate 1,680,679 downwards.
TGTATTACCTCATCAAAACACCATGCAAAAACAATATCTTAAAGACTGCTGGGTGGACACGAACAGAAGTTTCATCTAGAGGTAAGACCAAATCACTGGTCTGTAAGTCATTGCTAGCACTACCACTAAGTTCCAACATGTCAACTGCTCCTTGGAATGACTTTATTCCTAGTTCATGTTATCTACACTAATCAATTTTATGACGTCAGCAGTTTTCAGATATTCGCTCAAGGAAGCTTGTTGTTTGCTATCGAGCTAGTGCTGCTATCCTCCCAGACAAGTCTGGTACCAGTCTGCCGACACCGGAGGGATGGAAGGGTTAGTGAGCCATGGACGCACGGTTGTTGTTTGCTGTATTGGAGTACGTAGACAAGACTATCTGCCGTATCAAAAAGAAAGAAATGCAAACTAAACTACAACAAAGAGGTTAAGGTCAAAATTAAACAAGCAACATGGACATTTTAGTAGACAAATTGCTTCCCTCGCTTTTTAAACACTTATGAAGGGATAAAGGGATAAAGCTCTCGACATTGATCAAGCCCTGAGGGATGCGCCATGCATTCGACTTCATTAAGTATCGTTGGAGGTGATTGAATGCATTTCTGGCCTTTACAATGACTCGCGGTGACCTTACAATGTATCGAGCCAGTGCAGCTATCCTTCCAGAGAAGTCTGGTACCAGTCTGCCGACACCGGACAATTCCACGTGCGTGTCGCAGTGGTGCCTCCAACCACTGCGCTACACGCGCCCTTTTAAACATTTATAGACGAACAAAGGTCACTTGTGAAGCTCGACCACTTCATTCAATATTCTGCGGCAAGCTTAACGATCAAAAGAAATCACCGACAAATAAAAAAAGTGAATAGCTTCTGTTAATGCTGTCATTGCCATTGTCATTGCTTCTGTCATTGCTTATTTAAGAGAACAGGTTGGACTTCAAAAATACAACGTCTATTTGCTATGGAAATATTTTAAATCCCTACCTTCTAGTGAGTTTTATATAATCCGTCAAACAAACGGAACATAGAAATTTGGCGTAGATTCTCGTGATTACGACAGAATCACACTTAAGTGCCTCCATTGCTTATTTAAGAGAACAGGTTGGACTTCAAAAATACAACGTCTATTTGCTATGGAAATATTTTAAATCCCTACCTTCTAGTGAGTTTTATATAATCCGTCAAACAAACGGAACATAGAAATTTGGCGTAGATTCTCGTGAATACGACAGAATCACATTTAAGTGCCTTGTTTTGAATCCGTAAGAAAGAGAAATGCGTGTGAAAAGAGAGGGCGCGTGTGGTGCAGTGGTTGGAGGCGCCAATGCGACACGCAGGTGGAATCGATTCCTGCGCCTATGGCCCACCAAGCCTTCTATCCCTCCGGGGTCGGCAAATTGGTACCAGACTTGCCTGGAAGGATAGCAGCACTGGCTCGATACATTGTAAGGTCACCGCGAGTCATTGTAAAGGCCAGAAATGCATTCAATCACCTCCAACGATACTTAATGAAGTCGAATGCATGGCGCATCCCTCAGGGCTTGATCAACGCCGAGAGCTTTATTCTTTAATAAAGAGAAATGACATTATATAGAGAGCCAGATATCCATTCAATCACCTCCAAAGATACTTAATGAAGTATGCATGGCGCATCCCTCAGGGATTGATCAACGCCGAGAGCTTTAATCTTTAAGAAAGAGAAATGACATTATATAGGGAAAATGGCACTAAGTGACTGATTCTAAACAATATGAGGCATTTCTTACAAGGTTAAGTGTTTAACGAGGTAGCAATGTATTCCGATAACAGCTTTTCCAGTTCGCTTTCCACATAACCAACAAGTTCTCCAGTTCCAGCAGTTCTAACCTATCAGTCTACGATTACGCGATTCCATGTGATCCCGCTTTTCCGTTGCTTTAAAGGGGTTCTTCGCATAAACAAGCCACTCGCATTTCCCCAAGAGAGGAAGAACCCAAATGAAATGCACTGAGTGTACTCGGACTTTAATGGGAAATAGCTGTTCGACTGAATATAGAACTATAAGCATCACAAATAAAACTAGAAAATCTTAAGGAAAGAATTGTTCGAAGTGCAGATACTTGAAAGAAAGTTCCACTAGAAAAAAACAAAGAAATTCGTACAGAAGCGAAGAAAAAGTTCTTCTTCAATGGGCAAGAAAAAAGAAATAGAGGAGACTTACTCACAGAAGATGACCGACTCGAAGTGAAAACTATTTCAGTAGATCCCGCTTTTCCGTTGCTTTAAAGGGGTTCTTCGCATAAACAAGCCACTCGCATTTCCCCAAGAGAGGAAGAACCCAAATGAAATGCACTGAGTGTACTCGGACTTTAATGGGAAATAGCTGTTCGACTGAATATAGAACTATAAGCATCATAAATAAAAGTAGAAAATCTTGAGGAAAGAATTGTTCGAAGCGCAGATACTTGAAAGAAAGTTCCACTAGAAAAAAAACAAAGAAATTCGTACAGAAGCGAAGAAAAAGTTCTTCTTCAATGGGCAAGAAAAAAGAAATAGAGGAGACTTACTCACAGAAGATGACCGACTCGAAGTGAAAACTATTTCAGTAAAAAAAGTTCTCAAAAAAGAAAAACATATCCTAAGGAAAACGAAAAGTTCTAAGCTAAAGCTTAGACACTTACAAAATAAGGCAACACTGCATTCTGAGGCGTCGATAGAAAATCCGATTTGATAGGTGGCAGTCACCGGTTGGCCAAGCATTCGAGCTTCCAGGAAGACGTCTCCAGCAAAATTTCTCACCGGTAACAATGACATTCTAAGCTCCTCGACTAGCTGAACAGTAAGAGAATGGTAACGCGATGGCTAGTTGCCATAGTCAGTCGACAACGACCTCAGCAAACCATTGGCACGGCGAAAAAGCCTAAAATCGTAGTGTAAAGTGATAGGACGGATACGTGAATATGCGAATTAGTATGATAAACATCGAATTAAAAAAATTGGGAAACCCAAGTAAAGTGGAACCAGGAAGAAAAGATCCCTCGGTAACAAAAGCCTCACTGTGTTAAACACTCGGTAACAAAAGCCTCACTAGTGTTAAACAACGAAACGAATTTAGGATGTTCCGAGTGCTAAAGAATTCAAGACATTCTTCAGGATTTATTTGTTCATGGAACACTCACAGCAACTTACTAGCCGCGCTTGAAAACGAATTATACGAATGACATCTTAACTTTTGAGAAAGTAATGGTCCCTAGAAAATAGGACGGATACGTGAATATGCGAATTAGTATGATAAACATCGAATTAAAAAAATTGGGAAACCCAAGTAAAGTGGAACCAGGAAGAAAAGATCCCTCGGTAACAAAAGCCTCACTAGTGTTAAACAACGAAACGAATTTAGGATGTTCCGAGTGCTAAAGAATTCAAGACATTCTTCAGGATTTATTTGTTCATGGAACACTCAGCAACTTACTAGCCGCGCTTAAAAACGAATTATACGAATGACAACTTAACTTTTGAGAAAGTAATAGTCCCTAGAAAGATACAACAATGCAAATAAAGATGGAAAACAGTGTAAATGAAACATAGAAACAGTTCTAGACATCATATAAGCCCACATCAGGAGGAAACACTGAGTCCAAGGCCAGAAGAAAGCTGGCTAACGGAGGTCTACAGAGGCCGCCAGCCACACCAATGATGGAAGAATGGCCGACGGCCACTTTTTTTTATCACCCAATCGACTCACCGCCAGACTTCAATTGCGTAGCACAAAAAGAAATCCAGAATCGGCATGAAAACGTAAATCTTGAGGAAAAACCAGTAACGGAGAAGAATAAAGTCGGAGTTAGACTACGATGGCTAGGAGTACGAATAGGTTAACGAGTCAGACCAATGAAAATAAACGTCAATGAGCAAGTCCATCCATGCTCATATCAATAATAAATAAACCAAGCAAAAGAATTTAGTGTACAAGCAGAGACTAATGAAAAAGGAACTACAGCTAAACAATATATCGCCAAAGTGTAAAGATTTGGAGAGTACTGTGCAAATAGACAGTGTACGTCACACATGACATTCGGAGTAGTGGAAGAGACTGAACTACTGAATTGCGTCGAACGAGATGTGCACCTTTTAACCTGTCGCTTTTTTTTATTCGATTTTTGTATTGCTTCCTTTGATATTCATTTGTACGAATAATTGAATTTCTTCTGTCACCGATAAAACTTAGATACTTGGACAGCCCGTCCTCACTGGTTGTGCGGACCTCAGCATATTCTCCACTTTTCGGAATTTTGCTGGTTTAGTGCTTGTGTTTCTTTGGCGTCTTGAGGACAGCCTGGCCAAAGCCTGCCCTAGGTCGTCACCACCACAGTCAGTCGCCGCCCTTGGGGATCACCCAGATCAACAATTCAGCTACGTGTATTTATTGAATAGTAGTTAGACAAGAAATTTTTTTGAAGAACGATTTAATTTGATTAGTTGGCAATGGAAACTATGAGGATGGAAAAACTGGATAAAACTGTTAACACTTTCTTCATAACTATTGGAAAATTTCCCCCTTATTCTTTCTGTCTTTCATCATCTTTTCCACGTTGTTCCTCTTAGAAATTCCACCTAGTGGGTAACAGTCACTGTGACTGAGCAGTGTTGCTAGATGTTAAACAGCAAAGTATTGCTGGATATTCTCTCCAAAACACGGTCACCCAAGGTGAAAGTCAGTTTGACATCTTTCAGTAGGAGAATCATTGAAGAGAAAATCTATGCCACCATAAACCACAGCAGGTTAACAGAGTCAACCCCCTAGGCAAAAACAATACGGAAAAGAGCATCATACCAAAAATGTGGGTTTACTGTTAAGGATGCTGTAAAACACAGATATGATGGCTGGGAGGCTAAAAGCTCTAAATGAGCAGACGGCCTCTCGCCTTCAATTATCTCATTAATAAGTCCTTCTGGGCTCGTTTTTTCTTTCCATTGTAACCGCTTCACTTGGTGTTATTCATAATTGAGTTCATGCTGGTAAGTCAGCCTAATATTTAAAAAAACATCCATGTCATTTAAGTCTTAAAAAATGAAATTAATTATTACTTGACAATAAAACACACCTTAAATCCTACTTTTATTATCACAGAAATTCAGAAGTATTAACGATCCAAGTAGTGTCTAAGCATTAACTATTCACGTATTTAAGCTTGAGAAAGCTTTTAGGCCAAATGAATATCCCTTTAGGCGAGTTACAAAATGGCGCTTCATCAATCGGAAATCGATAACCAAATACTGTTTACAAAAATTTCCTCGGCTACCAATTGATTAGAAGAACGAAGCAAATCGCCGAACCAAATCTACTTTAGGGGAAAATTGAAAATCAGATTCAGCAGGAAAATTCTGAAAGATGTCAAATGCAAAAACAACTTGGAAACTTTCATTTTAGAAACAGAACACAGCGAAAATCGAGCCTCACTTGAAGACAAATGAGGCAAAATCGATAAACTTCAAGCTCCGAACGTGGAACGGGAATTCACCACGCAAAAATCGATTGCGAAATATTTTCCGACATTTGAACTGATAACGAACACAGCTGATAGGATGAAATGGTCGTCCATGGGTATGAGCGTCACATTAATATGAAGTGGATGCCGCACGGAAGTCCATTGATGTGAGGGAAACCCGCTCTAAAATCCTTGTGTTAGACAACAAAACAGAGCGAAACGCAAGAGCGGGCAGTGAATTTGACTTCGGAAGATATATTGATTATTGCTGTAATAACACTGTGAAATCAACTGAAAACACTGGTTAGTTTTATGATGAAATTCCGCAGGAAAAAAAAAAAACTAAGAGTAAGACTAAAATAACCACAAGGATACCGAAACAAGAGGAAAACTCGGAACCTCAGCTGCGTTTTGAGCCCTCGATTACCCTTTCCGAGAAGTCACTTGTTATCCACTGCACAACTGAGTCTGTTGCTTTGCTATTCACTCAGTCAGTTTTTTTACCCTAACGGTGCTATCAACGATCATAAATCAATACGAGTGATCTAGAGAGAAAAAATCGGCATTGATCCTAGTTCAGCTAGTTAACCCATGACAAATGAATCCCGACAGGTGTAACGGTGGGTGTAACGGTTGGGAAAAATTGGCTACATGAACGTATGCTGTGGAGAACTCCGGTGGCGTCAACACAGATGGAACCAAAGAACTATCCGAACGGCACACGATAGACCCAGTGAAACTCGAATGCCAAAAAGACGGTTTCAATCTTCCATGCTTTATCTCCCAGCAAAACCTCTCATCACGTTCATCACCGTAAGAATATCAAAGACATTCGAAAGAGATTCTTCGTATTCTTGTTGAGCAAACGCGAGGTGTTATTTTTATTCTTTATTCACGAATAAGCTGACGTTTCGGCGGGCTTCGCCTTCCTTAGAGCCTGGAAAGGTCAAGTTGACAGCAATCTATTCGGCCAAACACCTCCATAACCAGGCAAAGAAAACGCTAAACCAAGACTTCAATCACAATGAACACAGCTTTGCACACTCACCGCTTTCTGTGAGGCTTCCACTGAGTATTTCGAGTGGAGGCCAACCGCACAGAATTCACATGGAAACGAAATGTGCTTCTCCCATCAGAATAACAGGCTTATGTACTGCCCAATATCACGCGTGATAACTCATTCGACTCAATCAGGCCTATTTGACACAGTTATTTCAGGATTCTGAGATATGTACAAAACGTTGAACCTCAAATAAAATGTCAAGCATTCTAACGAAATAGCTTGAAGAAGATCGTACTTACTAAAAGGTCGATGCATCATGCACAAGATAGTTACTTGATACTTGACACTCGAACGACCCGTACTCACTAATTCTGCGGGCTCCGGCATAATCACCACTTTTTCGGAGATTTGTTGGTTAGGCTATTTTGGCTCCCTGGAATTCTGAGGCCAGCCTGGCCAAAGTCTGCCCCAGGTCTTCACCATCATAGGCAGTCGCAGCCCTTGTTGATCAGAGGGAGGTTTGCCACCATGCGACCATGATACCAAGACGGTGGTGGATCCTGGTATAGGTTTACTCTTAGCTAGGCTTCCTAATGGAAACGCCGGACCCCTTCTCAGCTTGGAAGATCCTACCGGAGGGAAGAATCTCCCTGCTGTGTATCCCAGCCTGACACCCAGGAACACATCCCAGCCACGATGAGGCAGTAAACCGTTGGGAGGCATACACAAGATGTGGACAAAGTTATGGTACTTACAAAGAAACGGATTACAGACGAATTACTGCTGTATTCAGATACCAAAAATTTTTTAAAATTACCAAAACAACTGATCTAACGAAAAAAGAAAGAAAAGTTCTATCTCTTACGGCGAAATTTCGAAGGTTTGGATGTTGTATTACCTCAAAATAACGAGTAAGAAAAATTTAGGATTTGATTATTGCAACCCGTAGACCACAAAATGCATGAGATTTTCTTACGAAATAGGGCTAATATAGCTGAATCAAGCCAAGAAGCACATGACTGTCGATAACCTAAGGCGAATGTGAATTTGATAAACAAGAAAAACACAGATGAGTTAGACATCTGCGTAAAAGAATGGAGAACGGAACCACAAAGGAAGGGGTGTGTCTAAAGATGATGGAGGTGTCTTCAAGTGAAGAGATTATCTCCAGTACAGCTCAACCTGGATGAAGGGTGAATATCACATAAGCAACGCGCAATGTTAAACGATTTCAAGTTAGAAACTCTGAGGATCTAGCCGTATTTAGCCCGACATGATAAGCGTAATTTAGCTCAACTGCTTCACTGCTTTGTTTTCGCATAGATTTTTCGATTCTGCAGCTGAATACTCACGACAGATTTCCTACTTTAGCCTTACTTACCATATACCACCAGAGATCTAGGAATACATTTGGATTAACACTTATATTAGCTCAAAAGTAGTTAAGCTACTTTTTCGAAGGAGTTGTAGTCTCGAACTGGAAGATTTTTATAGTAAAACGTAGGAAAAATACATCTTTTCATAAGAAACGATCGAAAAGATCGCTCAGTTCTGAAACATTATAAGTAAGCCATCTCTAGATACCCCACAGAAAATTACAAAAGTGCCTAATTAATTCAAGAATGAGCCTATTTGAATGAATAATGGATAACTTTCAGACAAGCAAATACTATTCAGGGGGATAATTTTGTCCGGCACAACTAATGACTCCACGCTTACCGCAAATTGAAATCACAACAACAATTTGTGCTTGCGTCTTGCCGTAAACCATTGAACATCATCGCTATTTTATTTTCTTTCAACGTAGATAAATCAACCCAAAAGGTTAGCTTTTAGGCGTCTCCGTCGTCGATTAGCACGGATAAGCGCAATAGTTGGGGTGCCCGGTAGTACGAACACTGTGCCCAATGAATACACCTCTGTTCGACTCCACTCGTAACGAACTCATATTCGATCCCTTCGATGCCGACAAATTATTACGATAACTGTTTGGAAAGAGCTCCCTCTGATCTGCACCTCTGTTCGACTCCGCTCGTTACGAACTCATCGATGCCGATAAATTATTACGATAATTGTTTGGAAAGAGTTCTTCTGATCCAAAAGGGCCAAAAACTGCAAAGACATAGGAGCGCTGGAGCAGAGCTGTCCTAGAATTTCAAGGATAATGTATTCGACCAATATCCACCTACATTCACGACGAAAACAGAATACTTATGTGGTGGCCTCATACCTTCATCCGAAAACTTTCGTGAATGAAGAATGCTAAGAATGTGCAAAAGTGGTGGAAACTGCGTAATATATGGATATTGAATAGTTGGATGGAACGCCTTCACTGGTTGTGCGGGCCTTAGCATAATTTCCATTTTTTTGGAATTTTGCTGCTCATTGTAGTTTCCTGAGGTCCCGAAGTCAGCCTAGCCACTGTCCCAGTTCCTCATCACCACAGGCAGTCGCCGCCCTTGAGGATTAGAGGAAGGTTTTCCACAAAGAGACTAATTTGATACAAGGACGGTGGTGGATCTTGGCAGTGGTTCACTGTTAACCGCGCTCACTGATGTAACTCCGGATTCCTTCCAGCTCACAGCTTAGTAGATCCTGTTGCTGGGTGGATGAATCCCCCGCATTACTTCGCAGACCGACACCCAGAAACGCCGCCCCCGCTCCCCGCTACGATGAAGCGGTAAAAATAAATAGAAAACTGGTCAATAAGTTACAGAATTCGGGTTGACACTGCGGTTGTTAATACAGCGTTTATTTTACAACAGTGAGCCTTTCGGCGGAGTTCACGTTTTTAAAGGGATTTCCTTCGTTGTCCAGTTTTTTAAACGTCAGCCCACCTAGGCACTTCACAAGGGATGACAAAACTAAAAATTAAAGAGGTTGACATATCATCTTTGTTCGGCTAACGTTTTAACAGTTTCGCCTTCATCGGAGACGATGATTTCTCTGATGGTCCACAGTTATTCGTGTTCTCGAATTGGGGTCTTCGTCGCGAATCGAGACGGATCTTCCTCAGTGGACGATCTCTCTCGAATGAGCCATGCTCACTCAGCGACGCCCTATTATACAGGATGCTCGCTGTTGATAACAGTGATTGGCCGGTGATAACAACCTGTTAGGCGCCTGTGGCACAGTGGTTGGAGGCGCCACTACGCTCGACGCTATGTCGACACTGAAAACGTCGAGACCCCAAACCAAATAAAGTTTGGGAGCAACCATGTGTTGGCTTACCAATAAAATAGAGTACATTGCGCAGTGTTTCCGCCAGAAAACGTTGCACGGAAATGGTAGAGACGAGTGCTGAACAGAGACTGTTTCATCTCGTGAGCCTAGTCGGCCATCGTCAGCTGTACGACGATTAGGCATCAATCATTCTACTGGCGATAAAGCGGTAAACAATTTATTATAGCAAAATCACACCTGACGTCGAAACACCTGTTTACTACTGTAAATGTAATTCACTGAAGACAGCTATAGTGAAACTACTAGTGGAAACTATCGTTGAATGATTACTGGTTAAGACGATATTTGCTGACATTTCCATCACATGCAAGCCTAAAAATGCTTACAGTTTCATTTACAAACTTTATTAGTATAGTAGATAGTTAACAAATCCATGAAAGCAACGAAAGTCCAGTGGTCAGGAGTGCAACGCAATACAGTAGTCATGGCTGCTGGTTCGATCTGCACCGGCTAAACAAGCCTGCCATCCTTCCGTGTCCGGAAAACTGGTGACGGGGGTTGGTTTGGTCTAAAAATCGGTCCAAAAAAGTTCCCTGCGATCCACAATGACGACAATGGCTGTAATGAAAGCTTGGACGCGCTTTATAAAGCTATCAGAGAATTCCAGAGAGAATCAATGCTGCCATAATTCGATGAGATTGGTGAGGAAAACAAAGCACTCAACTGATAGCCTAGTCCACATGCAAATCTGAACAGCTTCGTGGATGACGGGTTCGAAACAATGAAGCGAAGGAAAGAGCTGCTGCGATTCAAACAATTTCTGAAGTGCAGCAATATAAACAGAAAAACATATGATTCATGCCACTTTATTTATATCTCATCGATTTGCTGGTTCTGCAGGAAATTTGCCTCAATAGATTCAACTAGGTTACAAATAAGTTGGGACGACTTAAAGTGTTGCTGGAAGAATGTGATCTCCCTTAGATTCCGATATTGAAGTCCTTGTTGAACGATTACCAAATTGAATTCGATAATTTAAATGAGGTTAGAAAACCACAACCAAAAATGGTTTTATACTTATTCATTGGGCCCTTATGGAGCAGTGGCTGGACGCGCCACTGCGACGACACACAAGTGGAATCGATCTCCTCGCCCATAGCCCACCAACCCTTCCATCCTTTCGGAGTTGGTAAATTGGTACCAGACTTGTCAGGCAGGCCGCCGCGTGTCATTGTAAAGGTCAGATGTGCATTAAATTACCTCCAATGATACGTAATAAAGTCGAATGCATGGCGCATCCCTCAGGGATTGATCAACGCAGACAGCTTTATCCTTTATCCTTTATACTTATTCATACTTCATATTCCTTAATCACAGCGAAACACAGATGGGCAGGTGACATAATGAGAAGAACAGACGACAGATGGACGAAAATAACAGTAGAGTGGACTCCAAAAGAATGCAAACGTCTCCTAGGACGACCACCTACACGTTGGGCGGACGTGTTCGTAAACAAAATTAATCAGCTGTACCCGCAGCTGCAGTTGTTTTATAGATCACTGTATGAGACTCGCAAGCGCTACCATGCTCAAACAAGAATACCACCATTGACTACGATTGCGAGAGAAAGGAACAAATGGCATATGGTCCGCACATCTCGTAAAGAAGGACCGTCGAAGCATCCAAGTAAGTAAGTAAGTGCTTATTCATTAAGATGAACACTTGACCAAAATTTTTGTTGAAGATGATCCTAAAACATGCGCTTGGTTCCTAGTTGGTGTTCTTCCAAAGTACAGGAAAAATAGAAATCATTTTAACTGTAAAGGAGCGCCCGATTCCGCTCCGAAAGTGTTCTATCCAAGACGAAAACTTAGAATATCCAGTAATTTTGATGGCACGGGATTCACAACTCCAAAACTCGTCCTCCGAAAATAGATGTGGTTTAAAGGGAGTTGTACTAAACAATGAAAATACTGCTGAATGAGACCAAATTCAATCCAATAATAACTTTTCTCAGGCTCATAATTTACTCTTCAAAAGTAGGATATGTTTAGTAGAAGGCTGAAAATCAACTGGTTCGCTACAAGTAGCAGTTATAAGTAAATATAAACAGAACGTTGGTAAAACGTTGGTTAACACAATGAGAAATCTTAAGACAAAAGCAGGAACAACAGATTTCTTTAGTGTAATTATTGGATGTTGACAGGACTGGCCCCAAAGCTAACATTATGAAGGGACAGCTGTCGCTTTAGAGGCTTTGCAGGTGCGACTAGAACACTAGAATATGAAAGATAATAAGTTATTTTTAAGAAAACGTCGTCATGAGGCTAATTATGACTTTAAAAAACGCTCGATCAGTTTTTGTCGTCGGTTTCCTAAAAAACAATTAGTGGTGTCATCAAAAAAAAAATCGAAGCAAATATCGAGGAGAAAACGGTAGCTGATATCATAAGGACACACTTTTAGTTCTCGAAGAAAAAAAAACTTGTTCTTATTTCCAGGATCACATCTCACGCGATGTGCAGATATTAGTAGTTCTTCCATTCGGGTCGCTCTTTCGCATAGGCTATCCATGCAGGTTTTAGGATTTGTGTGTGATTTCGGCTGCCACTCTAGGAGCCTCCCATCTGCACGAATGTCGCTGAATGATGGTCGATTCGATTCTTCAGTCAATAGTGGGACAGCTTTAATACATTATTTCTCCACCCGTAATTCATCGTTAGCTTTTGTGAATCGGACCGAGATTTCGCCAAACAAACTATTCCTGGGCCCAAAAAGCGAGATTTAAGCATTGAAATCACCTCTTGGGGGAGGAACGAGTAGCGCAGAGGTTACTCCAGGATCACATCTCACGCGATGTGCAGATATTAGTAGTTCTTCCACTCGGGTCGCTCTTTCGCATAGGCTGGCTATCCATGCAGGTTTTAGGATTTGTGTGTGATTTCGGCTGACACTCTAGGAGCCTCCCATCTGCACGAATGTCGCTGAATGATGGTCGATTCGATTCTTCAGTCAATAGTGGGACAGCTTTAATACATTATTTCTCCACCCGTAATTCATCGTTAGCTTTTGTGAATCGGACCGAGATTTCGCCAAACAAACTATTCCTGGGCCCAAAAAGCGAGATTTAAGCATTGAAATCACCTCTTGGGGGAGGAACGAGTAGCGCAGAGGTTACTGATGGGATTCATCAGAAAGCAAGGCCCTGGATTAACCTCCTTCCAACAGTCTCGTCCAATCCACGTGGGAACACCTTAGCCCAGCTATCAAGAATATTGTAATGAGAATCAACCCGATCAGTATTCTACGACATTCATAAAGATGAAATCCTCAAACAGCAGCCGAAATAACATACGAAATGTTCGAAGACGTTTGTGGACGCTTTAAGCGAGTAAGACGAATCGAGAGCTAAAAGTGCTGTGAACCTCATAGCAAATGTGATAACGCGTCATGTGAAATGAAAACAAAAATAAAAATCATCTCTTCCGACCACAAGCTCTTCGTTTTCCAAATCCATGAGTTGCATTTTTTTGTCTGCTGAGGCTGAAAAGTGTTTACGTGAGTAGATCGCATGACAATACGACCTTTCCACGCTCCGAAGAAGGCGAAACCGCCGAAACGTCAGCGCTTGTGCGTTAAGAAATGCACCAAAAAGCACCAATCTCGTGTTTGCTGGTCAAGAAAACAGTGAATAATTTGTTTCCCACTTTCTCGCACCGTGGAAAAGATTAAGTTCATATTGAAGACGAAGCATGCGATCGAAAGGAAGGAGGGCTTTTTTATACGACCCATCTTTCACATCTATGCGGATCCTAGTACTTCCCGTACTCGATTCGTTGCCTCGCATTCATCACCTATGAAGGCCAATTTTTAAGGTATGGCTTTCGCTGCTGTTCGAAGATTTTCCTTCATCATGAATGTCACTGAATGCTGGTTGTGTCGATTCTCCCAGGAGTCCTCAGATAGCCAGGATAGAGTGTTTCCACTTTGAGTGAAGAGGTGAACTTTAACCAAACAAGTCCGGTACTAATTTCCCAACCTCGAGTGGATGAGAAACATGGTGAGCCTGGAGCCGGATTGAACCAGCACCGTGCTCGTGATGGTAGGTATCACTATCACTGTCCTCCCGCCCATAGGAGGAAAGTTATTCACTGAAAACTAAATAAACCTAGAAAACCGGTTCTCCTTTTTCTCGAAACTGACCATTCTCAAAGTCCATAGGAGTGCATCATACTTACGAAGAGTGTCGACTACGTTATAAAGCTGGTACACACCGTGAATATGGATCTCTAACTTCCCCACACTTCATTTTGTCAGGTTACTTATGAAGTAAAGGAAAAATACGACCAACATTGGTCTGGGACGAGCCGTGCACTCGACCATTTGTAGAATACTAAGGACGATTGAATGCATATCTGACCTATACAGTGACTTGCGAAAGCTTATCAGCGTGTAGGACCTTGCTTTTTCTTAGCAGACAACTCTGATAGCAATGTGCCTGGCCCGGAGAAGTGCAGGGCCCGATGGAGCGGGGATCAAACCCATGAATGCGTGTGTATTGCATGCAACCTCTAACGCTTTGCTCCGCGTCCGCTCTTTCACCTCACTTACAGCTTGTAGTTGGATTGAACAGTTAATGTTATGAAGTTAGGCAGCTTAACTAGGTTCAATGCCGATGTGGGCTCCCTAGATCAATCTCGTTGACGGGTGATTGCTGACGGCAAAAAGATCGATAAAACTAGCTGAGAGACAGGCAGAACGAAGGTCCCGCATGGTGTGGTGGTGAACGCGTTACTCCCCGGAAAGGACAATAGCGCGTTCGTTCCCCACCATAGACACCTGCGGTCCAGAGTTTTGCAAATATCTCAGCAACGTCGTGGTTGTATTTCGCTTAGTAACTTGCCGTGAAAATTGTGGTAGGCAGAGAATAAAAAGGTAATACAAGAATAGCTCTTCTTCAATTTCGAACCTTTTTTTCCATTCATAAGAAAAAGAAAGAAACGATGATGTTTACCGACTACAAAAAAGAAAACAGAAATTGAACATAGGAGATGTCGCCACCAGTCGCCCTGGCACTATCATGACGCCATCTATCGATCGGCAAAAAAAATGGAAGCAATCAAAAAGGTTTAACTCCTTATTGACACCAATTAAATATTGATCGCTAGAGAATGGCTGGCCCAGATTCTTCTATGATGAATAGCACAAAAACCACGAGCACTTTTGAAAGAAACGCAGCACCTAATCTTATTTAATTTAAATCAATCAAATGCCGAAATAAAAAAAGGGTAGCCCATGTGATTTCTAAAAAATGGTGTCTATGTTAAAAATAATTACGGAATAGAAAACACGACGTGATCTTGAAGAAAATCGATAAAACGACGATTGGGGGACGTCATCATAACTTTGAAACTTTTTTCCAAAAATCAGTGCGCCTAACGATAAGCATGCTAAACAAAAGAATCATAGATGAAAGTAGAAACCCAAATAGTTTTGTGTTTAAACATTGCAGTACAACTCGTTTTTTAGTCGATATCGAGGAAAAAATCAATAATTTCATTGGAAAAAAACAGCTGGCACCTCCTAAACATCCTAAAAACTCAGCGATCAGCACTACTTTCAAACGATGAGGTTTGTCGGTTAACTAACTTCGCTAAGCGATCTGACTAGGACGGCTCCTAATCACCTAAGCTCATTTCCGCCACCACAGGACGTTGTGCTAACGACGTTGGCTTTGTTATATTGAAGAAAAACCCAACTGAACGTCCAGCAAAAAACCCACAGAGAAGCAATTATTTGCTTTTTCCTAAAGATTTGAATCTACTTGAAGAGAATAGGAGACTTTGAGAAGCTTAAGAAACAAGTAGCTACTCGTATGAAGTCAACTAGACGTTTCCCGTGAGTGCTGAGCAAATAGATTTTCTCCTTGATCAATAAGATAATGTGGAAACTTTGTCAAAAAAAATGCTCTCTTCGATAAGAAATTTATTCAAAGTGGTATTTTCGTAAGAAATAATCATAGGAAAACTTCACTGGCCTTAAAAAGCCGGGAAAGATTGAACCGGAGAGACAAAGAGTTCTTTCCTTATTCTACGAAACAACGACCATCCAGTGAAATCAAAAATAAACCAAGGTGTGGGGTTTATGGGAGTGTTTTTCAAAAAAATGTAAAAGTCACAGATTTTTTTTCACCGCGCTCATGAAAATCCCCTCTGGCAGTTTGCGTCACTGGAAATCGTGATGTCAAACTGGTTCCAAGGTACAGCGATGGTTCACCAAGATCAATTGAGTTGAAGGGTTCGATATCACAAAGATGAAGTTAAGCCAAGAAAAACTTAACCCCGACATTTCCACGAAAAAGTGCAACTAAAGTACATCATAGCAAGTAGATCCCATCAAACCACCTGCGAGCTATTCAATTTCCAACCAGAGCAATAATAAACCCTTAGGCTACTCTCATTCAAAACGATGAAGCTATTTATATCCCTCGCGTCGACGACAGAAGCTTCCACGCAGATCGAATCCGTTTCTTTTAGTGAATTTACATAAACACCACACAAGTGGACCAGTCCACGTCATCACAAACTTTTGTTTCACCTCTGCTTTAAAGCGCTAACATGTGAAAAAAAGGTACGAACGAACACCCGCTAAAAATCACTCTGGAAGTGGACATGACAGCTTGAAATGGTGACAAATGAACTCAAAAACACTTTTATCGATTGAAAATAACATTTTAATTTATTGCAAAAGTATTTACTAGGAATAATTAGTAATCAGTACGATATTCTACAAGCAGAAGAATCGTTTTCGCTCGAAATAGTACGTCGTCGCGTAGGGCGAATTCTCTGTCTGCCAAACAGAATCAATTTGACGTCCGAGCGCTGCAGCAGCTCGCGAAAGGCCTGCGGTGCCAGCTGGCCCGCCTCCTCGCTTCATTGAGCTCGAAGGCCAGTAATTCATCGGTATCAAAAACATTGGCTATTAACCACAATCGTCCGAGTCTTTGGTTTCTGCATGGTGTGGTGGTGAACGCGTTAGCCGCCAGAAAGGTTGATAGCGCGTTCGTTCACCACCGCAGACACCTGCGGTCCCGAGTTTTGCAAATATCTCAGCATTATAGTGGTTGTTTCACACATAATACCCTGCCGTGAAAAATTGTAATAGGTAGTAAATAAAAAGTTATCAATGTTTATCAAGGCACTAAAGATAGGTTTATCGATTTACTGCCTTGGATTTGTGTTTCAGATCTATACGTGATTGTCATGTTATTCAAAAGCTCTTGGGGACGATCAATCCCTGAGCGATGCGTCACGCATTGGACTCAGTTGAGGATCGTAGAGGTGGATGAATGAATACCTGGTCCATACAATGACATGTGGTGGATTATCAATATATCAATCAGTGTTCCTATCCTCCCAGACAAGTCCGATATCAATTTGACGATACGGAAGGGTGGAAAGCTTAGCGAGTGCAGAGTGCGCAGTCGAACCGGACCGATGCAGTGTGTGTTGCAGAGCACCTCTAACCACTGCGCTACACGTGCATCATCTAGATTACTGATATTTATCTGCCAATGTTTCGAGAATGAACCACTCAGTAGACGTATCCGATTTATCCGACCAATTATATCGTCTCATCAAGACAGATGACCTTCTGATTTCCTTGGCAACGATCCATTTGCTTACATAAATCTTGAACTAAAAATAATATATCGGGCGAGTTCATAGGGAGTCGATAGGAGCTCCTTATCAACATTATTATTTTGGGCTGTTATCATTTATTTCTCCAGTGAACCTACATATCAACCATAAAATCTTAACAGATCACTTTTGATAACGAACAGCAATTTCGCTTTCAACTCCTGAAAAGGACGACTTCAAAAGTACAAGCTGTTGGTCTCGAAATCCACAATGTTGTGAAGAATCCCACTTGAATTCATTCCGCTCATAAGTCTAAGATCAAGGATTTTAGAATATTTATAAGTATACCACCTCGAAGATTCTTCAACACATCGAACAATTTAAGGCACATTTAGCGCAGTTGTTAGAACTACTCTGTAATAAACACGTGGTCTTCGGTCCAATCTCGCTCCCATGGCAAACGAAAAATTTGTCTCGAAAGACTAAAACACTGACTGATTGATCATTGGGAACTCATGGGCCAATATACATTCAATCACAGCTATGGTACATATTGAACTCAAATGGGTGGCATATTCCTTAGAAGATCTATCAACCCCAAACCCTTCATTTTTTCCATTTTATCAAACTACTTATAAGCGGAATGATCAGCCCAAAAGATATCGTATTAGGTATTCATAAAAACGCTTGTCAGAACCATAAGAAGCATTGAAACTCATTAATATGACTATCGTTCCCGACCATTGTCTACAAAGAGTCGTTGAAACATGTGAAACTGTTTGTGTTGAAACAGGAAAAGCTTGTCGGAAGCAAATTTGCAGAGCAACATTAACACTACAGCGGCGGCTGAAGTGTTAAAAGACTAAAACACTGACTGATTGATCATTGGGAACTCATGGGCCAATATACATTCAATCACAGCTATGGTACATATTGAACTCAAATGGGTGGCATATTCCTTAGAAGATCTATCAACCCCAAACCCTTCATTTTTTCCATTTTATCAAACTACTTATAAGCGGAATGATCAGCCCAAAAGATATCGTATTAGGTATTCATAAAAACGCTTGTCAGAACCATAAGAAGCATTAAAACTCATTAATATGACCATCGTTCCCGACCATTGTTTACAAAGAGTCGTTGAAACATGTGAAACTGTTTGTGTTGAAACAGGAAAAGCTTGTCGGAAGCAAATTTGCAGAGCAACATTAACACTACAGCGACGGCTGAGGCCATTACAAACCAAAGGTGTTGCAACGAAAAATGACTAAGAAACTGAAGAAAGTTTCCTAAATAGTCCTGCAATACACACATGGTTGGTGGTTCACTTCGATCCCACACCAAAGGCCAACAAAGTCTCCTGTCTCTCAGGGGCCATAAAATTGGTTTTAGACTTGACTTGGAGGAGAAAAACATTGACTCGATACATCGCTAAGCCATCGCAAGTCATTGTATAGGTCAAATATGCATTAAATCAGCTCTTCAATAGTTAATGGAGTCGAACACCTGACGCGTTCTCAAAGGATTGATTATTACCCAAACGCTTTATCCTTTTTTATAAAACGAATGGGCTCAGAATCTGTTACAAAGTAGAGATAAGAGAGGGAGAGCTGTCACTATAACGTAATTAGAGATAAAACACAAAAGAGAAGAATATGACAGTCGAATTCGTGGGCGAATGAGTAGGGATATTATAAATACCAAAAAGAGGAAGAGCCACATCACGTAGTTCCTCCACTAGACAACACGGTCAGAAGACAGGAACAATAAAAGAAGAAGCTAGGCCCTGAGAACTTGGTCCACCATAGACCAAGGACTAGTAATTCAATAAATTAGAAGGAGTTTATTTATTCCACGGCGTTTACGTTTCATTAGAAATGCTATTAAACGTAAAAGATAAAACTTGAGATCTTGCAATAGGTTCGTAAGATCGATTGGCTAGTTCCTTAATAGGGAACTAGAAGACAGTGGTTGGAATACCTCTTACGTTTAAGAAAAGCAAAAATGTTTAGGAACGAAGTGAGAACAGCAGTGCAAGAATTTATTAAGCAACATTAAGGCGATTAAATGTTTCCTATTCAACGGATATTCAACTCAACTGACTAATGAATTCTATTGAAATGAATGTACCTAACTAAGGTGCTCATAGCGCAATAGTAAACATGCAGCTCAGTAATATGCGCAAGGTCCTAGTTTGACTCGGCTGCATGCAGACTAAGTCACCCACCTCTCCAGAATCTAAAGCCTGCCACCAGACTTGTCCGAGAGAATTCGTCCCGTCCATGAAAGACGGTAACACTTTATATTGAAGAGTTGAAAACACTCTACCATGATTATCACCGTATTTCAAGCGAATCAACTCCACCACTACTCATCGAATTTCATAAAGAAGACAAAATCCTCAAGCAGAAGCCTGGTCGACGCGAAAAACCGAAGACCTTCGCAGAAGAGAAATGTGCGGAAAAGAATTGAATGAAAGAAATGCCGAGATTCATACAGATTCATACTCCTCGATGGTTCTCTCCAAAAAATGGACTCAGTAGTGAAAAACTTTGTACTATCGTAACTTGTGCTTTCTTCTCATCTTCAGCATTACTAATTACTAATTACTGTTATCATTATTTCTGTGAATGGGGAGGGGGGCAATCCATGCTCAACGGAACGAATATCTCCGAATGCTCCAATTATGTCTATCTAGGTCGGGAAATCAATATGATAAACGACTTAGCTCCAGAGCAGAGCAGAAGGAAACGAATAGTCTGGGGAACTTTCAAGAGCATCGAAGATGTAGTGAAGAGAACAAAGAACACCCGACTTCGTGCCCAGCTTTTCGACTCAACGGTTCTTCCTGCCCTAACGTATGCGTCAGAAACCTGGTCGCTACGTAAGCAGGATGAAAGATCCCTCAGCGTTATCGAACGCGCAGTCGAAAGAACAATGCTAGGAGTATCCCGTTTCACACAAGTAAAGGATGGAATCCGAAGCTCTGACTTACGTCAACGATCGAAAATCAAAGATGCCGTTCTATATGCCAAACAGTCGAAGATAAGGTGCGCCGGACAGGTAATGCGTATGAATGACGACCGATGGGCAAAAGCGGTTAGTGACTGGATTTGTCGGGATGTCAAACGCACTGCAGGAAGACCACAGACTCGATGGTCAGAGTTCTTCACAAAGAGCCTAGAAGAAAGATATGATGCTCGACGAATCCCTAGAGCGAGCAGAACCCACGAGGCTACTCGTGCAAGCGATAAGGAAAAATGGAATATTTACTGGCGCCCGCTCGAGTCACTCGACGATCAACGGGACTACAGGTGATACAGGTAGTACAGGTGATTACTTTTATAGGAGTTAGCAACACGTATCGGGGTAGCGCAGTGGTTAATGATGCAGTCTATCGGGTAGAAAAGTGTTGGTTCGTCGCTTCACCAACGCCTTCTCTCCACGTCGGAAATATTTAGTTCGGTTATCTCTAAAATTGCAAGAAAAACCGACTCGACCACCATTCCACGATATTCACGAAGAAGGCGAAATCCTTAAGTAGCAGGCGGAAACAACGCGCGAAATATTCGAAGACCATTATTGGTTAATGAATGCGAGGAAAACAAATCGAAAGAAAGTGCAGGGATCCGCACTGTAGATGTGATAACGGCCGATATAGGAAAAAAATATTGTATTTTCGACTTCTCACAATTTCCATTCCATGATTCTTTCTCGTTTAATGTACGTCGCTACGTAAAACAGAATGAAAGATGACGGCGTTATCGAACGCGTAGTCAAAAGGACAATGCTAGGAGTAACCCGCACCAAGCAAGTGAGAGAAGGGATCCGATGCTCTGAGATACGGCAATGAACGAAATTTAGAGAAACCGTTCTATACGCCAAACTGTCGAAAATAAGGTGGACCAAGCGTGCAATGCGTCTGAACGACAACCGAACCACAGAAACTGTCAACAACTGGATCCCTCGCGATGCCAAACGTACTACAGGAAAACCTCCCACCCCACCAAATGGTCAGAGTCCTTCACAAAAATCCTTGAAGAAAGATATGATGCTCAACGAGCCCCTAGAGCGAGTAGAACCCACTGCGATAATTATGAAGGCGACAAGGAGAAATAAAAGGTTCACTGGCTTACTCGAGCCATCCGATTAGCAACGAAACGAAAGGCGATGCGGGTATTTATAATTATTAGCACTATTATTGGCATTATTATTACTTATCAATACAATTTTTGAGTTATAGAAACCCGATTGTTAGAGATCTTGTAAAATAGACATTTGGTCAGTAATTGTACGCCTTCTCTGCCAATCAAAGCCCTCGCCTGTCTAACGTTTTCAAATTGGAACCAAATTTTTCTAAGAGAAGGTATTTCTAATCCTAATAAGTCAGCGGAGTGCGTGTGGCGTAGTGGTTGGAGGCACGCAAGTGGAATCAATCCCTGCGCCCATGGCCCACCAAGCCTTCCATCTCTCCGGGATCGGTAAATTGGTACCAGACTTGTCTGGGAGGATAGCAGCCCTGGCTCGATACATCGGCAGGCCACCGAGGGCCATTGTAAAGGCCAGATATGCATTCAATCACCTCCAACGATACTTAATGAAGTCGAATGCATGGCGCATCCCTCAGGGATTGATCAACGCCGAGAGCTTTTTAGAGCATTAATAAGTCAGCGACTGCCTGTTACGAAAACTGCCTGGTGTAACTTCGCTATTAAAGCAACGACGGGATTTCAGCGATGATCAACTCAACCAGCATTCGACAACCTTCATGAGGAAGACGAAGTCCATAATTGGCAGTTGAAACACCACACAATTCTGAAAGCATTCTTGGATGACAGATGCGAGGCAACGAATCAAATCACAGAACTCTAGGATCCGGACAACGGTATTTGAACTTGTCATCATAGCAGATCTCAAACCGACCTGCAACAGCGCTATGTGCCGTGGCCCAAGTGATGGATGAAAGTTATAGGAATGGACGCTTGTCTTTACTACGATGACTGTAAAAGTCATATAATAATATTTAACCTTTTGTTTACTGCCTAGTATTTTTTACGGCAGAAAATTTTGTGAATTACAGCAATAATAATGCTAAGTATTTGCAAAAGCTGGACTCCAAGCCAGATTCGAACCCGCGATTATCCTTCAGTGGGTGACCCCTAAACCGCCGGAAACGGTAATAATAGCACGTTCGAATCGGTCCTGGGCCCAAGTTTTGCAAATATCTCAGCATCATTGCAGTCATATAATACATACACGTAAGTTGTGCTTATCTCTGCCCTAAATTTATCTTGAATACCGACTCGACTAAAAACCAACAAAAACCAACAATCAACTGAAATGGAAAGCAAATACATAGGATGGCAATGGTTTAGTATCTCTCTCTCTAACAAATGAGCGCCTTCATGTCTCTCCATAAGAGCCTGAATTTTAGCATTCACCTCATAGAAAAGACCTGGAGGCTAACCATTATCTGTTCTCTGCCAACGGAGAATAGTAAAAATAAGGGAAACTTAGTGAAAATATGATAACTTTCGTTCTCTCAAATGCACTGAACCCACTGGGTGACTATAGCACGCGGCAAGGGCATATCAAGAATTCAAGGCACGCATCTGAGTCACTCGATGGCCAATGTGATTTAATATTGTTAAACAGCCAGAATTTTATGTTCACCCTGATAGAAAAATAGCACAACGTGGCCTTGCCCTGTAGAGGTTACATTACTTGATACCACGGACGCGTTCGTTACCAATATTGACTTTTACAACCAAAGAGGTAACATTGTTTCTGAAGCTTCAGACCTGACCCACTTTCTCTCCAAAAAATCAAATCAAAAGACAAAGAAACTAATTGCTGTGACCGACTTCACAATATGAAAATGTGGTGCAGAACTGGAACACCTGCGAGACGACGAGAACCCGGTTAGATTCGGTTCAGAAGAGAATTTTTGAAAAGAAACAGGTTTGTAGTGAACGACAGTTGAGACGGTCTAGCATATGAATTGTATCAACTATTCGATAAACTATGACCGAAACTCGAAAAACTTAACTGAAGTCGATCAATAATCGCACCCAAATTTCGAAGGTGTTCTCTTTTCAAGAGAAAATCGTGTCCTGTAGAAGGAGAGAAAAACTTTGTATAGCAGTTTGTACGAATTGCCCGCAGAGTTTGTCCAGAGAGTAGGCAATGAGTGAAACACAATGTCAAGCGAGTAGTGGAATTTCAATGGGAGCCGTCACGGCCGACGATCTCACCGACCGCCGCACAGACTTTTTATCGATTTTTATCGATTTTTTCGATTGCGGAATGAACGGAAAAACCAAAGTGATGAGATATTTTAAGACAATACGATTGGATTACAGCGCTTCTTCATCTTCGGACGATATAGACGGGAACCTCGAGGAATACGCTTAGGCGTGAAAAATAATTAATAAAAAAATCGATAAGGAATGTTTCGAAAAGGTCTCAGATAACTAGGCAACAAAACGATGTCCCTGTAAAGATCTCCTCACAATCACTAAATAGTGCGTGAGGATGACGGTAGGAAAAAAGTAACAGTTCGAGTTTGTGAAACAAAATTCAACATTCATGAGCTTTTTTATGTGCCTCCAGGCAAAAACGATCCCGCGTGCCATGAATAAATCGATAGATTAGTCAATAAGTGAATAACAGAAGCTTCCAGTTTTATTCCAGGTATATTTACCTACTTAGTTCTTGAGAGTCCATTAGAGGGAAAAGGCGCAAAAAAGGTGGTAACAAATCTTCGAATTTACCTTGTTATTAATCAATCGACACAATGATAGATCAAAACGATTCGAAATCGATCGATAGCGCAAATTCACTTAAGTCATTGGTAATCATTCTTGCGCGATTACGAAAAAAACACGAAAGAATTGTGTTTATGAACATTTTGGAAAAAAAAGAGAAACAAAAACGACGATTACAGTTTGGCGCCACGATTTTTTGAACCCTCTTGTGAAACTATGAGTCATGTATGACTCAAGGTGAAGGAAAAAAAGTTACAACTTTCCAGTGTTTCGGCATTTGCATGTTAGCTAATTTCGGACATTTTTAAGCGAAGTGACAATCATTGAAATCTTTGGTTTTGTTATCCCCAGATTACGATGGATTTCTGAGATATGAAGGCTTCGTTTTTTTCCCTTTGCATTTTTGCTGGAGCTCATGAATCGGGCTGCGAAGCAATTTACGAGATGTGTTTTCGCCCAATCGGACTTAATGTGTTCCCAAATGGCTACTGATGTTTTGCAGTTGTTTTCTTTGTGTTCTTAAGGATTTTTTTTTAAAATTTGAACACCTGTTGACTTATCAGCAGGTACAAAATGGAAATAATACTTTAAAAATTATCTTCATTCTTGGAAAAGCGATGGTGAAGTCCTGCCTACGGTTCTGCCAAATCCACAGTCTTGAAGTTGGCTCCTTAACGAAGAACGAAGTAGTCGCAAATGTGTTGAAAAGTGTCTTGTTAGATTTATTTGATTGACTCAATACCTTTCTTGAGAATTTCAAATTTTTCAACTGCGATTATGTTCGGAAAGTCCAAGGCTATCATCTTTAATAACGAAACAGTCTTCCTTTCATTTCTTTGTTTGTTTGTTTTTTAAGTTCTAACTTATTTATTTCGCTTCTACACCAGGGTGTCATAAGGTGACTAAAGAGGAAATCATCCGCATTTTTCACCTACAAAACTTTTTTTTTGGGCGTATGACGTACAAATCACACAAGATCAGGGCTATTTGAGACCTATGATGAGTATTTTTCTTCTATGGAGTAGTGGTGGACAAATGTGAGTGGGTCCTAGACGGAATAGGGAACATAGAATGGGGTAATGGTATTTCGATAATTAAGCTTTCCACCTCTACCTGGAAAAATTATGAGCCTATCAGCTCCGGACCGACACCCATCGACGATGTTTGTGTACAGACGTGGAGTAACTGAGCACAAAAAGAGATGACGATAATTGAAGAACTACTAATTGAAAACTATTATGAACCATTACAGGCCGCCGAAAGCTGGCCATTGGACCAGAACAGGTAATTAAGTTGTAACTGGCAATCATAGGAAATCAGAGAAAAGTTCGAAAAACCATGCAGTTGACATAGAATGATGTAAATTGCAATCTGCTATGGAGTGGTATTTGACCCAATGACAACAATACGGTGGCAGTAAGCTGAAAGAACTCCGAAAGCCCTATAGACGGATATCCTATAAGCTTCTAGGGACAAATGTGTAAAGCTCTCGGCGTTGATCAATCCCAAAGGGATGCGCCATGCATTCGGTTTCATTAGGCATTGCTTGGAGGTGATTGAATGCATATCTGACCTTCACAATGACTCGCGGTGGCCGGCCGATGTATCGAGACAGTGCTGCTATCCTCCCAGACATATTTGGTACCAATTTGCTGACCACGGAGGGATGGAAGGCTTGGTGAGCCGTGGGCGAGGGAATCGATTCCACTTGTGTATCACAGTGGCACCTCCAGCCACTGCGCCACACGCGCCCTTTTGTAAGAACATATACGTAGATATATCGAATATTATGCTGAGATTTATAGAAAATCGATTTTTGGAATTAAGGCTGCTAGCCAAAACAGGCTGTAGAGCATTCAAATGTATATTTTAAGATAGATGATACAATGAAGAAGTGATCAGTGAAGAGCAGCTAAATTTTAGAAAGCGATCAAACTGGGCAACAGTTCTTCCAAATCAAATTTTGTTTTGCTTTCAGCGACGCTCGGTGTTTGAACATTAATGAGAAACCTCTTTATTCAATCAACTACACAATCACACTAATGGGGAATTCTTTTACGGCCGTGAGCGACAACTCGGGAGTTCATTTTCACTTTTTGGTTTTTTAAGTTTCTTCTAATTCATAGAAACACACTTGCATCGTAGCCAAAAGCTGGGAGAAGTCTTTGTTTTGACCCTACAATTTGATTTTTTCTTATGACAGTCTTCTCTTGGAAAAGATTTTCATTGACGATTAGCCATTTTATGTGTCTAGTAACTGAAACTGACATCTAAAAACTACTTGTCGATTCGTTTAAATATTTTCTAAAAAAGTCTTCTTAAATTAAAAAAGTGCTAAATCTGTGCCAAATTACTATAAACAGTAAGGGAACCAAGACAAGTAGTGAAAAATTGTTGAATGAACAGCAACAGAAAGTACGGTGCTGTCTAGAAACTTTATTTAAGCTTAATTTGATCTTCTGTAAGGTTCCTACTAACTGTCGAGTTCATGGGCACGTGAACTCACTGACCCTCATACGGTATACGGTAACCTTAGTATGAACTCCACCACTCCATAGCAGGTTAAGCCACTGTAATTTCCTGGAATCCCAAGACCAGCCTAAGGTTAAGGTTTAACGTAGGTCTTCACTATCACAGGCAGTCGCAGCCCTTGTGGATCAGAAGGAGATTTGCCACCACACGACTTTGATACCAGGACGGTGGTAGATCCTGATAATGGTTTACTCTTAGCTAGGCTTCCTCATGGAAACGCCGGACTCTTTCTCAATTTGGGAGACCCTGCGGGGGGACGAATCTCTCCGCTGCATATCGTCGCCCGACACCTAGCAACACTTCCCAGCTACGGGAAGCGCTAAACAGTTGAGAGGTACTACGATGAATGGATGGTCGATGTACTACAAAGCACAAAGTAAATCTGATACCAAAGCAGTGAGTAATTTAGAATCTGACAATCAACACCATTTTTACATCATCTATCATTCTATATTTTCATTTTTGTACCAGCACGTAGACAAATAGGGTCACATTTATAAGGAAAACCATACTCCAGAGTTGACTAAATTAAAAATTAAATAAAAACTCTGAAGTCGATGCTTTGAAGGACAGCTCGTCCTAACCCAATAAATAGCAAAGAATCATTTTAATCTCTTTGAAAAAAAATTGTAGAGAAAAATCGAAGGAAACTAGCAAGGTTGTCGATTCTAGGCTGCACTGAGAGAGGTGCGCCGTTTGCTTTCCAATAAGTTCCGTGCCAATTGTTGTAGTCATAGATTTATAATAGTTACTCATCTGTGGGAATGGAATTTTAGCTCAGTCATGCTCAATTCGTGAGTTGTCCACATGAACAACACCGCACTCTCAGTCGAACCACGAGGGAGCTGTTACTCTTCTCACTACTGACACATAAAACGTCACCATTTGCTAGTCGGCAATATTCTTATAGACCGTCAACGAAATTCTTCTCTTTTAAAATAAGCACTTGTGCTAAATAATGCTGAGTGTGTAGCTTAAACGATCCACTCAACTTTTCTTCTATTCGAAGTTTAAGAATGGCTAGAGTAATTAAGGGACTTGTCTCAGAGGACAAAAACTACCTTAATATCTCAAAAATTGAGTTTCCTTTAGCTTCGGCATGGCTAGTCAGTACGTAGTTCTTTACTGATAAATTAATGCAAAGTAGATAAAAAGTTGGTCTTCTGTTTTTTCCCAGTTTTTTTAAAAATGCTTTATTTATCTCGTGTTGGTTTTTCAATGAAGAAGTGCTAAGTTGGTGCTTCATTAGACTCTCGTAAGTTATTTTGTAGGCTCAGCGTGCATTTAGTCACCTCACTTTTTAGGCCGAGATCGACTCGACCATCACTAAACCCTCAAGAAACAGAGAGAACCACACGTAAAATATTGGAAGATCTTCTGTGATAATGGATGCGAGGCAAAGAATTGAATTCGAAAACTGCTGTGATCCACACTGTACATCTGAGAGACGGGTCGGGTTTCAAACAAACTTTTTCTTAGGAGTAGCGTACATTTGGTCAACTCTGCGATGATTGAATCAAGTCGAATGCATTGAATATCGTTAAAAAAAAGGATAAAAAAGATAAAGCTCTCGGCGTTGATCAATCCCTGAGGGATGTGTCATGCATTCGAATGGAATGAAATAGCTCAACTATAAATATACGCACGTTTAGAAGTTTTCGTGAAGGAAGTATTAGCCAAATCACGAAATCTCATCAGGCTCGTAAATTGGAAGAAACTTAATAAACGATGGATTTGTAGTTACTTACATGATACCTGAACAGTTGGAGATTTGCTGGTTAAGCCACTGTAATTTCCTGGAATCCCAAGACCAGCCTAAGGTTAAGGTTTAACGTAGGTCTTCACTATCACAGGCAGTCGCAGCCCTTGTGGATCAGAAGGAGATTTGCCACCACACGACTTTGATACCAGGACGGTGGTAGATCCTGATAATGGTTTACTCTTAGCTAGGCTTCCTCATGGAAACGCCGGACTCTTTCTCAATTTGGGAGACCCTGCGGGGGGACGAATCTCTCCGCTGCATATCGTCGCCCGACACCTAGCAACACTTCCCAGCTACGGGAAGCGCTAAACAGTTGAGAGGTACTACGATGAATGGATGGTCGATGTACTACAAAGCACAAAGTAAATCTGATACCAAAGCAGTGAGTAATTTAGAATCTGACAATCAACACCATTTTTACATCATCTATCATTCTATATTTTCATTTTTGTACCAGCACGTAGACAAATAGGGTCACATTTATAAGGAAAACCATACTCCAGAGTTGACTAAATTAAAAATTAAATAAAAACTCTGAAGTCGATGCTTTGAAGGACAGCTCGTCCTAACCCAATAAATAGCAAAGAATCATTTTAATCTCTTTGAAAAAAAATTGTAGAGAAAAATCGAAGGAAACTAGCAAGGTTGTCGATTCTAGGCTGCACTGAGAGAGGTGCGCCGTTTGCTTTCCAATAAGTTCCGTGCCAATTGTTGTAGTCATAGATTTATAATAGTTACTCATCTGTGGGAATGGAATTTTAGCTCAGTCATGCTCAATTCGTGAGTTGTCCACATGAACAACACCGCACTCTCAGTCGAACCACGAGGGAGCTGTTACTCTTCTCACTACTGACACATAAAACGTCACCATTTGCTAGTCGGCAATATTCTTATAGACCGTCAACGAAATTCTTCTCTTTTAAAATAAGCACTTGTGCTAAATAATGCTGAGTGTGTAGCTTAAACGATCCACTCAACTTTTCTTCTATTCGAAGTTTAAGAATGGCTAGAGTAATTAAGGGACTTGTCTCAGAGGACAAAAACTACCTTAATATCTCAAAAATTGAGTTTCCTTTAGCTTCGGCATGGCTAGTCAGTACGTAGTTCTTTACTGATAAATTAATGCAAAGTAGATAAAAGGTTGGTCTTCTGTTTTTTTCCAGTTTTTTTTTTAAAATACTTTATTTATCTCGTGTTGGTTTTTCAATGAAGAAGTGCTAAGTTGGTGCTTCATTAGACTCTCGTAAGTTATTTTGTAGGCTCAGCGTGCATTTAGTCACCTCACTTTTTAGGCCGAGATCGACTCGACCATCACTAAACCCTCAAGAAACAGAGAGAACCACACGTAAAATATTGGAAGATCTTCTGTGATAATGGATGCGAGGCAAAGAATTGAATTCGAAAACTGCTGTGATCCACACTGTACATCTGAGAGACGGGTCGGGTTTCAAACAAACTTCTTCTTAGGAGTAGCGTACATTTGGTCAACTCTGCGATGGTCGCGATGATTGAATCAAGTCGAATGCATTGAATATCGTTAAAAAAAAGGATAAAAAAGATAGATCAACTTTCTATTAACCTCGGCATTAGTTTATAAATGCGTCTGAAGGCACGTAGAAAAACGGTGGGTTTTTTCGAGAAGCTGTTGACCGTGTGACTACCATTTAGATTCTCATCTTTCTGTTTGTGCTATTGAAGCGTTTGACCTAGTAAGTTGCTTATTAGTGTACCCTTCTAGGCTGTGAAGAAGGCGATTCTGCCAAAACGTCAGCTACGATTGTGTTCTATGTCTGTTATTGTATGGAAGTAAACGTATGAGCCTGGAAGGGTACACTAGGGTACACTGGAAGGTATGCTGTTTAACAACCTCGTGATTGCTGAGAAAGAAAACGAAGCTCTTGATAGAGTTTCGCTTTTTTTAACAAAATGGAATGAAATAGCTCAACTATAAATATACGCACGTTTAGAAGTTTTCGTGAAGGAAGTATTAGCCAAATCACGAAATCTCATCAGGCTCGTAAATTGGAAGAAACTTAATAAACGATGGATTTGTAGTTACTTACATGATACCTGAACAGTTGGAGATTTG
The DNA here is from genome assembly GCA_009735665.1 of Angiostrongylus cantonensis. Lineage (NCBI taxonomy): Eukaryota > Metazoa > Nematoda > Chromadorea > Rhabditida > Metastrongylidae > Angiostrongylus > Angiostrongylus cantonensis. Next base: position 1,650,235 of record MQTX01000107.1, on the reverse strand, counting down.
CTGGTTAAGCCACTGTAATTTCCTGGAATCCCAAGACCAGCCTAAGGTTAAGGTTTAACGTAGGTCTTCACTATCACAGGCAGTCGCAGCCCTTGTGGATCAGAAGGAGATTTGCCACCACACGACTTTGATACCAGGACGGTGGTAGATCCTGATAATGGTTTACTCTTAGCTAGGCTTCCTCATGGAAACGCCGGACTCTTTCTCAATTTGGGAGACCCTGCGGGGGGACGAATCTCTCCGCTGCATATCGTCGCCCGACACCTAGCAACACTTCCCAGCTACGGGAAGCGCTAAACAGTTGAGAGGTACTACGATGAATGGATGGTCGATGTGGACTCTTTCTCAATTTGGGAGACCCTGCGGGGGGACGAATCTCTCAGCTGCATATCGCCGCCCGACACCTAGCAACACTTCCCAGCTACGATGAAGCGCTAAACAGTTGGAGGTGATTGAATACATATCTGGCCTTTACAATGACTCGCGGTGGCCTGCCGATGTATCGAGCCAGTGCTGCTATCCTCCCAGATAAGTCTGGTACCAATTTTTTGACCTCGAAGGGATGGAAGGCTTGGTGGGCCATGGGCGCATTTCACGTGCGCGCCGCGGTGGCGCCTCCAACCAATGCGCCACACGCGCCCCTTCCATATGGTTAAGGGATTGAAAACACTAAACGTTTTACCCTTTCTCCTTTAGGAAGTCATCAACTTTAGCGATTTTCTAATGGGTATTTTCCACTCGACTGTAAATTTTAATCTTTTTAAGATCCACTTTTTACCATCACATAAACCGGCCGTGAATCATTCAGTCAAGCTAGGCGCACTACTAAGGGTAACTGCTTTAACCAATGTCGAGCAATGCAGAGCATGTCTTTGGTAGCTTAATAAATAACTGGAAAAGATAGCATAAAAATTCTGGACATACTTTAATGACATAGCTCTTGCAAAACGACAGCACAAATCCTCCAAAAATTTCAAATGCTATAAGAAAGGCCAATCAAGATAAAATGAAGCAAGAACGCCATGAAAGCTGTTTATTGCCTTGGGCCGACAACGTGAAGTCGTCAACTTGCCTTACGGCTCCATTCAAGGACCAATTCAAACGAGGACATTTCATATCGCATTCACAACAAATGGCTAAATTGATTTCTTCGTCGCTGATTTTGAGCGATATTCAAAATGACTGCTTGTAAAAAAATTACTGAGCAGCGAGGAACACTCTCCGAACATCGATGGAATCAAGGATGAGACCACCATCGGTTCAAGTACACTTCTTGCCTTTCAGAATTTTCCGGTAAAAAATATTCCGTCATGATAGTTTACGTTCTCATGTCTATTTTAGTAAACAGCGTTTGAACTAGTCAGCTGGGTACGCCATCGTTCTTGATGAGTCTTTGAAGTCTCGTGAATTCAAGGAAAATAGATGGAAGTGAACGCATAGCCAACACTATTCGTCCACTTTTATTTCACTTCGAAGCATTATGAGCCTTTTATGGCATTCACACTTCATTTCTTGAATTGGTTTTGACATAATGGTCCTACGATTTTTATAGTCATAGCTGCAGCATTTTTCGTTCCCTTGGTGGTATTTCAATTATTTCTACCGATTCCTCTAGACCTGCCCGTTTTAGGCATCGTTATTGCTATGCTTACTTCATCGCTAATAAAGAGCAACATAAACGGGACCTTCTTTTGGCCAAGTGTTTCGTTGCGGCGTGTCGCTTTCCTTCTGAACTATCTCCTGCGGTAACTACTTCGTAGCCATTGGAGATGGCTATTTGCCGAGCCAAGTCGCGTGATTCTTCCTTTAGTTCCCTGGTTGTGCACACAGAGGTAGCTGTTCGAAACATATTTCTCACAAGCGCCCTCTTTGTGTGTGATGGATGGGAAGAAAGGAAATGATCAATTTCTGATGTGGGGTGGCGCAGTCATCAACCATATGCGACAATCAGCTGTTCTAACCTTCCTCATTGGAAGTCATGTAAAAAAGCGGTGAGTTTTTCGAGAAGCTGTTGATCGTGTAATTGCCATGAAGTTTTTCGTCTTACTGTAAGTGTTATTGAAGTGTTTGGCGTAATAAATTGTACATCAGTATACCCTTCCAGGCTCTGAAGAAGGCGATACTGCCGAAACGTCAGCTACTGTTGTGTTGTATTGTATTGTGTTTTTCTATGGAAGTAAATGTATGCTGTATAACAACCTCGCGATTGCTGAACAAGAAAACTACGCATTCATATTCCAATGCCGAGGTTAATAGAAAGTCGAACATAGGAAATGGTGGTTATTATATGTGATAGACGTATTTTAAAAAAAAATAGAGAAGGACACTGGGATTTACTTTGCACATCTCACAGAACCCTACCAAAGAGCGAGCAATGTGTTTGGATATTGGGCAAACTTCTTTTCTCACCAAACACAATGAATACATTTGTTCCAGAAACAGGAAAAGATTAGAAAAAGGGCGTACAATATTGCAAAACACGAAAAGTAAAAAGTAGGCCAAATAGCATGGAAAGAGCAAACTCTGGGTGAAAAACACGAAACATTCGGACGGCATCGGAATGGCTGGGACGTGAGGGCACCACCCTACGACCGCATGACTGGAGAGGAAGTGTTCCTCTGAACCTGAGACCGTTGTGGAATCGGCGGCGTCGGCGTTCTCATCAATGCGAGTTTGACCATGAACATTGATTCATTCGAACAGCTTGCAACCCTAATCGGACGTTTACAATTAAAAGGGTGTGGGTCAATACCGGACTTGACAATCTTCGTCGTTTATGCGCCGACAACAAGCTATGACGAAGAAGAACTCGAAGAATTCGATATGGACTTGGAACAGTTCTAGAGAGAAGACCATACATTCTTCATGGTCATTGTTGAAGATTTTAACAAAAAGATGGGACCAAGAAGAGCGTCTGAAAAACGTCACATTAGGATCCACGGATTAGAACGGAACGAGCAAGGCGAGCTCCTGTTTGAATTTGCCATGACTACTGAGATCATTCATGGTTACTCGCAATTCCAGAAGCCCAACTCTCAACGCCGGATGTGGGAGTCTCTCAGTGAAGAACACCGTAAAGAGATTGACCACATTATCGTAAATTGAAGAATTTGCCTAACCCATGCCGCCGTTGTCCAAAAATTGTATTCAGGATAGGACAATTGCCACCTTCGTGCAAGACTTTATTTTTTTGAGGTAAGAGCAAAAACCCGCTAGATTCAAATGACGAATATTTTGCAAGCTGACCGCCATTTCGCTATCGCTGGGGCGCAGGTAGCGCAGCTGTCGGAGGTGCCTTGTAATACACATTTAATCGATCCCCGTGCTCTCCTAGTCTTCATCCAGCCGGAAGTGGCAAATTGATACCAAACTTGTCTGACAAGATTGTCTGCAGGGCGCCGTGAGTGAGTGTAAAGGCCAGATTTGCCAGATATTCAGTCATCTTCATCGAAGCTTAATGAAGTCGAATGCATTGCGCGTTTCTCAGGGATTGACCAGCGCCGAGAGCTTTACCCTTATTATTTACTCCTAAACAAAACAGCATTGACTCGATACATAGCCAGGTATGGCGCGAGATCACGCGTGGAAGCAAGACACTCCTCCTTGCGCCACATTTTTGGATTTTTGGAATTAATCCAAAACGCTTCAAGAGCTTTACGAGCTGATGTTCTGGATCACTGTGCCAGGGCGGTGACTTTCAAAATCTTTCCCGTTATGTTTCTCTCTCCTACGAACACATGCAATCGTCAAATCTACCGTTAGTGGATATTATGTAAATTTTCGTTGCACACAGGTGGTCGTATGGGCCTTTCAATCGAACACATGCAATCGTCAAATCTACCGTTAGTGGATATTATGTAATTTTTCGTTGCACACAGGTGGTCGTATGGGCCTTTCAATTTGACCTTCCCAGATTCTGAAGTTGGCGAAATTGTCGAAACGTCAGCTATTGCGTGTACAGGAACCTTCCTCGATTCCTCATCAACACACTCGCTCGGCTGTTCACATGTTCACTGTAGTATCACCTGTAGTCCCGCTGATCGTCGAGTGACTCGAGCGGGCGCCAGTAAATCCTCCATTTTTCCCTGTCGTGTGCAAGAGTAGCCCAGTGGTTTCTCCTGGCTTTAGGGACTCGTCGAGCATTATATCTTTCTTCTAGGCTTTTCGTGAGGAACTCTGACCATCGGGACGATGGTCTTCCTGCAGTACGTTTGACATCCCGAGGAATTCAGTCACTAACAGCCCTTGTCCATTGGTTATCATTCATACGTATTACGTTTTCGGCACACCTTATCTTCGACTGTTTGGCGTATAGAGCGGCATCTTTGATTTTCAATCGTTGACGTAGGTCGGAACTTCGGATCCCATCCCTTACTGGTGTGAAACGGGATACTCTTAGCATCTTCCTTTCGACTGCGCGTTCGATAACGCTGAGTGATCTTTCATCCTGCTTACGTAGAGACCAGCTTTCTGACGCATACGTTAGGGCAGGAAGAACCATTGAGTCGAAAAGGTGGGCAAGGAGTCGGGTGTTCTTTGTTCTCTTCACTACATCCTCGATGCTCTTGAAAGCTCCCAAGCCGCTCGTTTCCTTCTGTTCAGCTCTGGAGCTAAGTCGCTCATCATATTGATTTCCCGACATAGATAGACATAACTGGAGCATTCGGAAGTATTCGTTCCGTTGAGCATGAGTGGGGCAAACGAAACCAATCCGTTCTTCATGAACATCGTTCTCTTGAGATTTAGTCGAAGACCAATCTTTCCACACGCTTTATCAAAGTCCGCAAGCATACGTTCCGCTTGGCTAATGTCTGGTGTTATAAGGACGATATCATCAGCAAAGCGAAGGTGATGTAACTGGCGACTATCGATTTTCACTCCTATATTACCCCATTCCAAGGTTGGCATGACGTTCTAAAGGGTGGCGGTAAATAACCTTGGCGAGATTGTATCGCCTTGCTTAAGTCCTCTTCTGACGTCAACGTTAATATCGTTGTAGAATGGTGAAATCTTAGTTGTGAAATTTTTGTACAGCTCACGAGGAATCATTATGTACTGAGTAGGGACTCCTTGTCTACCAAGGGCTTTCATAACTGCTTCTATCTCAATTGAATCAAAGGCCTTCTCTAAGTCGATGAAAGTGAGACAGAGCG
>MQTX01000107.1:1631263-1644868 GCA_009735665.1 Angiostrongylus cantonensis | reverse complement strand
GAACAACAACACAGTTTTGCTGGTCTTCCACTGAGTAGGGACCTTGCATTCAGACAGGTAACGTGTGAAGAGCCGAGCCATTGTGCTTACGAGGACTGGCGAAAGGTTCTTCAGATGTTCTGATCTTATCCTGTGCGGACCTGGTGCTGTTCGATTTTTCACCGACGAAATGGCATGTCGGATTTCGGAAGGGAGAACCGGTAGAACAGCAATTCATCCTCTTTTATTTCATAAGACGTGAGATGGACGTGGCTATCGAAGAGATTTGAGTAGTAATCGTGGATTTTCTCCATTGCTTTCTGCAGCAAGCAGATTGGGCGATAGTTGCCTATATCGTGTAGGTGGCCCTTCTTGAACAACAACACGGTCTTGCTGGTCTTCCACTGAGTAGGGACCTTGCATTCGAACAGGTAACGTGTGAAAAGCCTAGCCATTGTGCTTACGATGACTGGCGGAAGGTTCTTCAGATGTTCTGATCTTATCCTGTCCGGACCTGGTGCTGTTCGATTTTTCACTCGAGAAATGGGAAAATGGCATGTCGGATTTCGGAAGGGAGAACCAGTGGAACAACATATCCGTCCTCTTTTATTTCATAAGACGGGAGATGGACGTGGCTATCGAAGAGATCTGAGTAGTAATCGTGGATGATTTTCTCCATTGCCTTTCTGGACGCTGTTATTGTTCCGTCTGGGCGTCGGAGTGCAATCATCTTGGTCTTGCAAGCAAAAACAACGCTTCGTTCCTCTTAGTCTCTATTTGAAACGAAATAAGTGCAGCCACAAAGCGTTGTTTAACAGGGGTTGGTGTGGAGAATTCCTTAAGAGTGATAGAAATACCACTGGACACTCTAAGACGCCAGCTAGTTCGCAACCGCCTGTGTGACCATCTCTGTACAACAAAAAGCTGCATAATTTGCCCCTAACGGTAGAGACGGTGTTTGCATGAGTTCGAGCACGGTGTACCTAATCTCTCGCAAAGCGTGTAAGGACGAATGCGTTGGCGAAACGGGCAGACCGCTCGGCGTCCGCATGAAAGAACACTTAGTCGGTAAATCTAAATTAGGACAAAACACTCCACTAGGCGCTTATAAGACTCAGAAACATAAAAGGAAAAACTCTCCATTAGGAGATTCCCACGTCCATCGTTGAGAGTGAGGCTTCTGGAATTGCGAGTTACCATGGATGGTTTTGGTCGCCATGATAAACTCAGAGAGCCGCTCACCCTGTTCGTTCCATTCTTATCCGTGGGACCCTATGTAACGTTCCTCTGACGATCTTCTTGGTCCGATGTTGGCATTGAAATCTCCAATGATGACCTTGAAGAATGGATGTTATTCTCTGTAGAACTCCTCCAAGTCCACGTAAAACGCTTCGACTTCTTCTTCGTCATAGTTTGATGTTGGCGCGTAAACGACGACGACTGTCAAAGCCGGTGTTGATTCACATCTTTTTAATCGTAAACGTCCGATTCGGGTTGTAAGCTGTTCGAATGAATCGATGTTCATGGACAAACTCGTATTGACGAGAACGCCGACACCGCCTACGCCTCTACTGTCGCGTGTTCCAAGGAACAGTTCTTCTCCAGTGTCATAGACAGCGTTGAATGGATGGCGTCGTCTCGTCTCGGCCAGGCCGATGACGTCGTACCTTATCATTCTTGCTTGCATGAGCAAGTCCTCCATCGAGGACTCGGATGCAAGTGTACATGCGTTGTAGGTACAGATCGTCACCATAGTTTTTGATCCAGGCAGCTTCCATTGGCCCTGAGATTTTAGCAGCCTCTCCGTACTCGTCGTACCCAACGATGCGAAATTGGGGGCTCTTTCGGGGTCAGGAAAATAAGGCCCGTTTTTTTTACTGGGTTTAGCATATTTGATACCCACGCATAGCTTGCTGGGCTCTGAACGTGGGGGCTGATTATACTCACGGGCGGCTTGCCAAGCTCTCCCAGAGTCGACATGGAGCTTATTTGTTGGAGGTGACTCGAGACCGCCTCACATATACTTCCCTGTCATTTGATTGTAGGCTTTTGGCCGAATTGACTCGTAGAATACAATTTGCATAAAGCGAGAACGCACCCACACACGCATGCAGGTGTACGCGTAGCAAATATAGAAGAAAGTATGTGCCGAATCGGCGCAGCAGAAACAGGGAGTCTATCCCCTGGATCCACCTCCGTCTCAGGGAAGAAAAGGTCGCTTTTGGTCCGCGATTATCCCCCTATCCGCCACCTGGGGACACACAACGTAAAACCACTACAAACTGGGACTTATTTAATCCATTAGTCGGCTGTTGGGAAGATGTCCTCGTCGACATCCTCGACAGAGAATACGATACGAGAATATTCATCATTTTCACGTTAGCGCTATGAAAGCTGAGAGTTCGAAAGTCTCCAAGAGACGTCTGTCTCCAGAAACACTAGAGCTAATACGCCAGCGTGGAATGGCACGAGCTGCAGGCAACTGCCAACTAACCGTCCGAACTTGCGAAACAATGCAGATAGGCGATGACAAAGAATCTTATAGAGAGAAGAGCAGCAGTAATCGTGGAAGCTGCAGAGGCTGGGAAAAGCATTCGCAAAGCCCACCAAAGCCTCGCCAACTACAAGACCAAGATGATTGCACTTCAACGCCCAGACGTAAGAGTTACAATGTCCAAAAAGGCAATGGAGAACATAATTAAAGAACACTACTCAGATTTCTTCAATAGCCACGACCACCTCCCGTCATATGAAATAAAAGAGGAGGGATATGTTGTACCACCAGTTCTCTCTTCCGAAACCCGAAGTGCCATTTCGTCGGTGAAAAATCGAACAGCACCAGGCTCGGACAGGATAAGATCAGAACACCTGAAGAACCTTCCGCCAGTCCTCGTAAGCACACAGGCTCGGCTCTTCACACGTTACCTGTTTGGATGTTTGGATGGAAGGTCCCTACTCAGTGGAAGACCAGCGACACTGTGTTGTTGTTCAAGAATGGCGACCTGCACGATATAGGGAACTATCGCCCAATCTGCTTGCTATATGCCGTCTACAAACTTTTCACTCGATTGATCCTAAACAGGAGTGACCGAACACTGGATGGCGGACAGACATGTGAGGAAGCAGGGTTTCGAAAAGGATTTAGTGCGATGGACCACATCCACACGATAACAAGGCTCATTGAAGTATCGCGAGAGTACAAAAGATCGTTCTTTTTCATTTTTATCCACTTACAGAAGGCCTTTGATTCAATTTAGATAGATGCAGTCATGGAAGCCCTTGGTAGTCAAGGAGTCCCTACTCAGTACGTAAGGATTCTTCGTGAGCTGTACAAAAATTTCACAACCAAAATTTCACCATTCTACAACGATATTAACGTTGACGTCAAGAGAGGACTTAGGCAAGGCGATACAATCTCTCCAAGATTATTTACCGCCACCCTCCAGAACGTCATGCCAATATTGGAATGGGGTAATATAGGAGTGAAAATCGATAGTCGCCAGTTACATCACCTTCGCTTTGCTGATGATATCGTTCTTATAACACCAGACATTAGCCAAGCAGAACGTATGCTTGCGGACTTTGATAAAGCGTGTGGAAAGATTGGTCTTCGACTAAATGTGAAGAAAATGGTGTTCATGAAGAACGGGTTGGTTTCGTTTGCCCCATTGACGCTCAACAGAACGAATATCTCTGAATGCTTCAGCTATGTCTATCTAAGTCGGGAAATCAATGTGATAAACGACTTAGCTCCAGAGCTGAGTGGGAGGTAACGAGCGGCTTGAAGAGCTTTCAAGAGCATCGAGGATGTAGCGAAGAAAGCAAGGAACACCCGACGTCGTGCCCACCTTTTCAACTCTACGGTACTTCCTTCCCCAACGTTTGCGTCAGAAACCTGGTCGCTGCGTAAGTAGGATGAAAGATAACTCCGCGCATTTCAAAGAACGTTGCTAAGGTATGCCATTTCACAAAAGATGGTGCTAGAGTAAACCGTTTCACATAGCTGATGGAAGGGATCCCGAGCTCCGACATGCGTCAACGATGAAAAGCTATAGAATCCGTATTATACCCCAAACTGTAGAAAATAAGATGGGCCAAACATGTAACGGGTATGAACGACAACTGATGGGCAAGGGCTGTTGATGACTGGATTCCTCGGGATGTCAAACCTACTGCTGGAAGACCATTGGCCCGGTAGACAAAGTTCTTTGCGAGAAGTGTAGAAGAAAGTTATGATGCTCATCGGAAAAGAACCCACTGGGCTAATTGAGTCATTCGGTGATGAAAGGAGCAACAAGTGTGATAGGTAATTAATTACTTTCGGAAAGTTATTCTTCGTCCCGGACCATTTTTTCTAAACGAGTAATATTGATAGTGATAAAAGTCACATGGCATTAAATCATGTCAGTAGATAAATGGTTGAACATTGATCGGCCGATCATCGATTGTAACCGTGTAAAATGTGGAGGTGTGAAGTGTTAAGCGGAGTGTTTTACGCTGTACGCTAAGGAATCTGAACGGAATGCCTCGGAAGAGGGGTACAGCAATGGCGATGATGATAGTGACACAGTCAGTCGTTTAGCGTTGCACTGCCTTGCAACCACTGCATCTTCCATGACGGTCTGTATTTTCTGTTCTGTTGACACGTATTTTTTATTTAGATGAGCGGAATGAATAGACATCTCTTATTTACCTGTGGCCAACATTTGTGCCCTGATTGTGATCGAGACGAAGAGATAGTTCACCACAAGAACACGTTGTGGAAAGCGTGTTGACAAGATGAGAAGATTCGTTGGTTTCTGCCTTGACGTTGGAAATATTTATCTCGCTTTATTTTTTAATGACCTGTCTTAACGTCTACTGTGCGGATCCAAGCACATTCATTGTCGTATTCATTGTCTACGATCTCGCATTCATTGTCTACGATCTTCCAGCTTTTACGTGAGGCTTCGGTTGCTGCTTGAGGATTTCCACTTCATCTTGAATATCGTAGAATGCTGGCCGAGCAATTCTCCCTGAAGTCCTGAGATAGCCGGGCTGGAGCGTTCCCATGTGGATTGCAGAGAGTGATTTTTCCCAGACAAGTCCGGCACCTATTTCCTGACCCCGGAGCGATGAGAGGCTTTGTTGGACCAGTGTGGAATCGAACTAGCACCACGTTCTTAATGACGGACATCACTACCCCTGTGCTATCTGCCCATGTTTGGAAATAGTGGATTGAACAATTAAGGGATTAGTGTAGTTTCAGTCCTGCACTCTCATGCCATCCTATTGAGTCCGTATTACGAGGACGGACAATTTTGGAAACTTGCCAACCTCGATTTTACTAGCGAAACAAAGATCGAATAACTGACGAGACACAGCAGGTTTTGCTTCAGACTATATAGGCCTGAGAAACACATGTGCATTAATGAAACCCTTATGCTGGATACTGTACCCCAACAATACTGAACCATTTCCTACGATTCAAGTGAACAACGTATCATACAACATAATTGCCTTTCAGGACCTAAAGTGAATCACCTTTTTCCTGATCAGCAGCTGGAACTCAGTAAAACTCAGTCGACTATGTCAGCCGGCTGTCACGACGCCAATCAAAAGGGATATGGCTTATTTGGCAGCTCTCAGAAAAATCACACTTCTTCCTTTTAATTTTACTGCAACTCCCAACGGTTTGCCGCCTCATTGTGTCTGGAAGGTGTTGCTGGGTGTCGGACTGCATGTACAGCGGGGATTCGTCTCCCCGGTAAGATCTCGCAAGCTGAGAAGGAGTCCGCGGCATATCCATCAGGAAGCCTACCAAGAGTAAACCAGTACCAGGATCTACCACCGTCCTGGTATCAAAGTCGCATGATGGCAAATCTCTCTTTGATTCATAAGGGCTACGGCTCCTTGTGGTGGTGAAGACCTGGAGCAGACTTTGGTCAAGCTGTCTTCGGGATTCCAGGAAACCAAAATGCCTTAACGAGCAAATCTCCGAAAAATGATGATTATGCTGAGGCTCGCGCAACTAGTGAAGACTGGCCGTTGAGAAGTATCAAGTAAGTTATTTTACAGTGAGAAAGTGGTTATTGCTTTTATGGTTTACTTTTCATCTTTTAGATGTGAAATACCCTTAATTCATCATATCCTCATTTACGGTTTAAGTCAATAGTGAGAGTAAACAAGAATCTGGACATTGGTGTAAGAGCATATAAAAAAAATTGTGCAGGTTAGAAGATAAGAGCGCTCCAGTTGATCTTGTAATGTTCAAGTTCAAATTTCGCGCGCACAGCCACGCCGACTTCTTGGCTGTCATCCATTTGATCCCGCTTCCGGATCGTTCCGGCCTAAAGTTGTTGCGCGCGGTCAGGCCGCGCTGTCTCACTGCTCCTTATCATATTTGTAACAAATGTGGCTTCGTCTTTTTTTTTTCGCAGTATTATTTGATGATTTGATGTAAGCAAGATATTTTCGCGCTAATAGTTATCGCTTTCTTTTAACGATCGATATACCTGCTATGTACTGTCTTTCAGCACGATCTGTGAGCTGTGACATATCCACTACTTGCTACTTCAAAAGCATGGCTCCGTTTGCCACAAAATCAAGTTCAGTCGTCCAAAAGAGGGATGTTGATAAGAATTCGGTAAGCTTTCGACGCAATGATGTATATTTTTGAATGGCACATTGTCTTGGCGCATGTGACGCAGTGGTCGGAGACGCTCTGCAACACACACGTAGAATCGATCCCTGCGCCCATAGTCTGCCAAGCCGTCCATCCGACCGGAGTCAGTAGATTGGTACCAGACTTGTTTGGGAGACAGCAGCACTGGCTCGATCCATCGGTAGGCCACCACGAGTCATTGTAAGGGCCAGATATGCATTCAATCACCCCCAAACGATGCCTAATGATGTCGAATGCATGACGCATCTCTCAGGGATTGATCATTGCCGGGACCTTTATCCTTTATTTTTTATCCTTACATTATCTTGCGAATAAAAACCGCAACTTTTTGTGTAGGGTAGCAGTTTGCTGAACAAGAAGGTTACATTATCGGGTAAACTTTGCAGAATTTCACTACGATGTTGTAGAAACAACTAGACAAGGTCCGATTTTGTTAGGTCTAAAATTTCGTACCAATACAGCACTAGGTAAACAAAGAACTGTGTCTTTAGTGGGCTGCCACATTTCCTGATAACATTGGAAACATCTCTCAGTCTACCATGTTCATCACGAGATGCATCTATGTCGCGTTCTCCCACGTACTCGCATGTCGAAAGCTGCTTCCGGATAATACGTTTAAGAAAAGAAATATTGATGGTATGTTCTATAAAGACCAATTTTGTTCTATCACTTATTTAGGGATACCATGTTTGAAGAGACCTGCTGGGGACTTAAATATTCCTAAACTGCTATGATGTAAAATCTACATACACCCCTCGTTATTCATTTTGGGGTGTGATGTATTCCCTTGCGCTGGTATATGTTACAAATACCGAAACAAAAAATTTTAGTCTGGTGACATAAAAATAGGTGGTGACAGCTGTATACAAGTGCTACTATTCTCAAACTTTCGATTTGGGAAAAATGAAAGTTTCCGAGGACGACTAGTGCATTGCTTTTTAAAAGGTGATTTGCAGGTAAACTTCGTGCTTATGTGATGAACTCGTCCGAAGTTCTGGGAGCTCGTCTTGTAGAGAAATTTAGAGGAGTCACCATTGCTATTGAGCAGCGTTATCTTCGTGAGTTGACGCTTGTTGTTAGTGGCACTGAAGAAGATTTGAACGATGCTATTGAAATGTACACTTGGAGAATGCGTTACGATATTGACGGTGAACCAGAAGCGGAACTGAGACAGTATGTCTTTGGAAACTATTTCTCGTAGTTGAAAATGTACACTAAATCACTGTTCCAGACCTGATGGCACTGTGATGGCACGGCTTCAATTCAAAGGTATGGAGTATTTGAAGAAACAAACAACAGAGCTCCTGCTCATGTTAAGGGCATTATGTGGAAGCGCACTGACTTCCTTGCCAGCTGGGGCAACATCAGCCCTTCGCATTACATACACTGATAGTTAGTTCTTTGTTCATTGAAATGTCGAACACTAAACGGTTATAGCACATTTGTCTTCTACTATTGGCCAAAATACAGGAACACCAAAAGGCTATCAGGCACCAGGTTTTCACCGCTCTCCTGACGATCCTGTTTTACGGCCAGATGCTCGGCAAGTGAAACTTGCGACATTACAAACCGAATACCACGGGTACGCAACTATGTTAACTCAATTCTTGCATTTTACTGCCCTTTCGTAAGTTCAACTACAATTTTTAGAGCTTCTGTCATAGTGCAGAGTGTGTTCATAAAGGATGAATACGTTCATAAAATGAGGCTCAGAGAACAACTGAAACTGTGTAATCTGAACGACTCTCTAAATAACTCATTTCAAAAAGAAGCAGATGAAGGCGATGGAGCTCATCGATCTGTCAATAATGACACTATCGAACGCATCAGTGAAGCAACATTACAACAGGTTATTTATAATGCTTATGCTGGATTTCCAGGTTAGTCGGTTTAGGTACTCGAACCTATATGTAGGCGATCCGTACCTGATTAACTGCGAAGTTACCCACTATATCTCTGGCTGGTGAATACAATGCTTCAGAAACTTGCATTGTATAAATTCTTAATAGAAATTGGATTAAGAAGATAGACTTAGTCATTTCTAGTGAATAACTTACGCCTTCAGTGTACTCTTCAAATCCATGCATGTCTAGGTATTCTAGTAATTGGAAACGGTGCAACATCTTACAAATAAGTTGAGCACCTTTGTCTTAATCAAGAGGAGTAAAGGGCCTAAATCCCATTGTCGTGAATGAGCCATGGATGTAGAAGCATTAGGTAGAATGGGACACACCCACAGTTGAACCTGAATCCTTCATTGAAAGCTTATTGCTGGAAAGTAACTATTCTTCCAATATACGACCTTAGCGTATGCTTCAAAATAGGCTTTGTCAGGAGCACGGATGACCCCTCGAACAATTGGTGAACGGTGTCGAATGTTTACGGTTGTAAATACGTGAACCAATAGTCACTTTGGCAATCTAGCCGACGCTATATTGTCTCTTGTATGAAAGAGGGGAATTCTGCACGAAAACGCATTACGTGAAGGTCATCATTGACTCATTTGAAAGTTTAATGATTTTCGTGTCGGAAGAGCTGTGTTGGTATTTCGCCTTGGGACTTCACGTGTCGTAGGTATTTAGAACTAACTTGTGTGCCAACTTGAAGAAGATTGACTTAAAATGAACAATAAGAGATGATTTTGAAAATGCGAGCGCATCAGTTCCAGTTTGAATTCCAGAGTTAGGAGAGTCTTCACAACTTTAGCCGGCAGTTTTTAAGGTGAGATCACGTCTTAAAGACTAAGCAGAACGTTTACTTTATCAAGAAGGGCAATTTCAATTACCCCCAACGCATGTTGTACTGCGATCTCATTAACGACCACTTTCATATACCATTATATCACGCCAATAAAAGCAGACTTTTGATTCTAGTTATTCTTCGCCATGAATGGCGGCATGATAAGTCATTGATGAATTTATAAACAACTACCAAAATTGCTTAGAAAACAATAGAAACCACTGAGGCAGTGTGTAAAACAAGGAGTGAAGACGTAACCGACATCAGCAACTGTCACTCAAGATAACTATCGCCTATAGTTCATAAATACTTCACTCTATGTAATTCAAAGAGGCGCGTGAAGCGCAGTGGTCGGAGGTGCACTGCAATGCACATGGGACCGATTCCCACGCTCCAGGACCACCGAGTTCTCCATCGCTCCGGGGTCGGTAGACTGGTACCAAACTTCTATGGGAGGATAGCAGCACTGGATCGACACGTCAGTAGGCCACCACGAGTCGTTCTAAAGGTCAGATATGTATTCAATCACTTCTAACGATGCCTAATGAAACCGAATGCATGACGTTTCCTTCAGAGATAAATCAACCTCGACAGCTTTATTCTTTTTTTATAGAATTCAGAACAAAATTAAGTTGAAGAACAGATATGCGGTTAATTATTTTGTAGGAGATTCGGTAAGATGGATTATATCAACATGAGAACGAAACTTGGGTATGGTAAGAGAGGAAAGCATCGCTATATTCATTGTTCATCTGGATAAACTGGGTCTACAATTGAGGTTTCAGTTGCCTTAGAAGCCTTGGACATGTGTGGCCTTCATAATGAGTACACAAATATCGCTTAAGCGTTATGCAGCAGTTTCGTGATTAAAATTGTGCAACTTTACGTGGTATTCTTCTCTTGTGGTGATAGTTTAGACAAATCGATATACTTAATCAACAAATCCGTTCAGTAACATCATGTGAAGAGAAAAACTTAGTAAATGTAAGAGCGGATTCGGCAGTAGTGAGCTTCATCATCATTGTTTGCTGATTTTTCTTGTAACATACGTCAAGTAGGAATTAGGCGAAACAAGCGTGCAGCTCTTCAAGTCCGCATTTTTTGTTCCTACGTGTTTTTTTTTTTTTTTTGGAAACTAGGACACCAAAATGCGGAATGAAAGAGTTGTAGCACCTGATATTGAGGGCATGATTCTAGAGGTACCTCGGAACACGAATGAGAGCATCAACGGTTCGAAATGTTATTATGAAATGCACATTAGCGATATCTGATGGGCAATAAGCATACAAGAACTTGGTTCTATGAATGTTCAATCCCAATTCAAGAATAACTGACATGGTGTTTCAAATTCCTTAAGAAGATTCTGAAAGAAAGGTATAGCGCTCGTCATTCTCTTTGAGTAGGTAAACTAGTTTGGTCCATCGCCAATGACATATTCAGGCGTTCACTCTATAATTGACAGTATGACATAATACAGGTCGTGAACACTGCCGCGTAGGGCAATAGTTTCTTTCTTTGCTTTATATTCGTCGCCGTATTACCAGATTTGATTTTAAGAGTGGAACTGTCGAAGTTGCCAGGGAGGAGGTTGGGATTGTTGGTCACACAAGTTCTAGTTCATCGCCCAAATTTTCTAACTCGGAGTCCGGCAAATTAACTAGACTGAGTAAGTGGGACTCCGTTCTTCCTTGTTTCTTGTTATAACATTTCTATTTTAATATTAACACGACATAAGTAAATTACCTACGTAAAACATCGTAAACCCGAGACGTAAGGGGTTCGATGGACCATTGTATGGTGAATTTAGCAAGATCAGACAGCTTATTTACTGGCTGTTACCTCCTTATCCTTATCGACTCTAATGAACATGTTGACATTTAGGTATGGCAGTGGACCGTGGCTCAGTTGCAGACCTAGACAGCTCCAATATTACCACACCTACTGAGGACTACACAAGACGTTCAAGGCGTGGTCGACACGCTGTAAAAAAAGAACCATGTAAACCTGTTTATGGGCCTTCTGGAAGTCCTGCTTCTGTACGTTATCTTGTTTTTACAAACTTATAGCCCACTAACAGTTTTGTCATGTTTCAGGCTACTTCACAAGTGGTGAATGTTTCCACACCGCCTAACAAAAATCCAGTTATTGTGAGTGAAGAACAATTCCTAAGATAACGTTGTTGTTCAATGATATGTCTAACGATGGATTGTTCTCTTTAGGACCCAAATCAAACTCCTCTATCTGGAAAAACTCCTGGTGTGTCAAACTGTGCAAGGGTAGGTTTAGCTACTTGTGCTACAGAGTACATTTTTTCAGCTAGTGAATCGGGTCATATTCAGTAAATTGGATTGGTTTAGGTCACTCCTAAAGAACCACCATCTATGGGGATTGAATGAAACATTGGTGGCAGCTATATATTGGTGGGTTCACTTCCTTGTAATAATGTAATGTATTTCCTTATAATAATGTAATGTAATGTACTGTATAATGTAATATTTATTTCCCAATTTTGAACTGTGCAAAAGACAAGTTATTATTTTAATAGTCCTTATTGTGTATTGTCTTAGATATTTCATATGTGAGAGCCTTGAGAAGGATTTCTTTTTATGCCGATCAAACGTTGACGTCGTTATTTTCTACTACTGTTATTTCGCCCACTGTTAATACTGTTCTTGTAAATGCTGTAATAAATGCCATTTGTTGCTGTCAAATTTGAATCTGATTGTGAGAGACTGAGAGGGAACAAATTCGCCTTCTTAGCGCTGTAATTAAAGAGGAACGATGAGGTGGTAGAGTGATTTCCAATGAAAAACAGGACTGTATAGAGTAACAAAATGCTAAGCAGGATAAATCGCTTGGATACTTGCTCGGGTATCCTATTTTAGTATTTGGACAGCTTTCACTAGTTGTGTGGGTGCTAGCGCAATTTCCATCCATTTCTCTCTCTCGTGCAGTTGTCGTCCGTAATAGTGGTCTGCTTCGAACATGGTGACGCCTGCGATGTCCGTTCCGTAATCATAAAATCATGGCCATCTGAGATTACAGATGCTTGACGTTATCAACGAACACGTCCACCCATTCTTTGGGTGGTTTTGGACTCTTGCATTCTCTTGGAGTACACTCCGTTGCTCCTTTCGTCCATATCTCATCTGTTCTTCTCATTAAGTGACTGGTCCATATGAGTTCCACAGCCGATGTCCAAGCATCCGAAGGTAGGATAAATTTCCAAGATCTGCGCTGTTCATTGGAATTGCCGACTAAATTTAAGAAGAAATCGTTCAAGCGCTCTGGAAGTGGCGCAGATTTCTAGACGTGGTTGAAGTATCAGTCTACGTCTCTTCTGCATAACAAAACACTGGGAAGATTACTGAGTGGAAAAGGTAAGCGCGGAGGTTTAGATCCTTTAGTTGGTCATCAGCTTTTTTGAGCGGCCCGAATGCGTCTCGTCCTGCTCTTCCTCGTCGAATTCCTACTTAACCTTGTTCTCCGTGTTCATTGAAGGTATTCGCACAAGGTATATGCATAAGGTGATTTCTGTAATCAGAGAGCCATCCAGTTCTATTTGTCATAGGGTGAGAATGTTCTAGAAATTGTAATCACCTGTATCACCTGTAGTACCGTTGATTGTCGAGTGACTCGAGCGGGCGCCAGTAAATCCTCCATTTTTTCCCATGCAAGAGTAGCCCAGTGGGTTCTCCTCGCTTTAGGGACTCGTCGAGAATCATATCTTTCTTCTAGGCTTTTGGTGAAGAACTCTGACCGTCGGGTCGGTGGTCTTCCTGCAGTACGTTTGACATACCGAGGAATCCAGTCACTAACGGCTCTTGTCCATCGGTTATCATTCATACGCATTATGTGTCCGGCCCATCTTATCTTCGACTATTTGGCGTATAGAGTGGCATCTTTGATTTTCGATCGTTGACGTAGGTCGGAACTTCGGATTCCATCCCTTACTTGTGTGAAACGGGATACTCTTAGCATCGTACTTTCGACTGCGCGTTCGATAACGGATAACGTTGAGTGATCTTTCATCCTGCTTACGTAGCGACCAGGTTTCTGACGCATACGTTAGGGCAGGAAGAACCGTTGAGTCGAAAAGGTGGGCACGGAGTCGGATGTTCTTTGTTCTCTTCACTACATCCTCGATGCTCTTGAAAGCTCCCCAAGCCGCTCGTTTCCTTCTGCTCAGCTCTGGAGCTAAGTCGTTCATCATATTGATTTCC
>MQTX01000107.1:1430595-1630338 GCA_009735665.1 Angiostrongylus cantonensis | reverse complement strand
GGAAGAACCGTTGAGTCGAAAAGGTGGGCACGGAGTCGGATGTTCTTTGTTCTCTTCACTACATCCTCGATGCTCTTGAAAGCTCCCCAAGCCGCTCGTTTCCTTCTGCTCAGCTCTGGAGCTAAGTCGTTCATCATATTGATTTCCAGACCTAGATAGACATAACTGGAGCATTCGGAGATATTCGTTCCGTTGAGCGTGAATGGGGCAAACAAAACCAATCCGTTCTTCATGAACATCGTTCTCTTGAGATTTAGTCGAAGACCAATCTTTCCACACGCTTTATCAAAGTCCGCAATCGTACGTTCCGCTTGGCTGCCGTCTGGTGTTATAAGAACGATATAATCAGCAAAGCGAAGGTGATGTAACTGGCGACTATCTATTTTCACTCCTATATTACCCCATTCCAATGTTGGCATGACGTTCTGGAGGGTGGCGGTAAATAATCTTGGCGAGATTGTATCGCCTTACCTAAGTCCTCTTTTGACGTCAACGTTAATATCGTTGTACAATGGTGAACTTTTGGTTGTGAAATTTTTGTACAGCTCACGAGGAATCTTTATGTACTGAGTAGGGACTCCTTGACTACCGAGGGCTTCCATAACTGGTTCTATCTCAGTTGAATCAAAGGCCTTCTCTAAGTCGATGAAAGTGAGACAGAGCGGTTTTTTGTGCTCTAGTGATACTTCATTGAGCCTTGTTAACGTGTGAATGTGGTCCATCGCACTAAATCCTTTTCGAAACCCTGCTTCCTCACATGTCTGTCCGCCATTCAGTGTTCGATCACTCCTGTTTAGGATCACTTGCGAATGCTTTTCCCAGCCTCTGCAGCTTCGACCATTGCTGCTGCTCTTCTCTCTTTGAGATCTTCTTTCACCGCCTGACTGCATTGTTCCGCAAGCTCAGACGTTACTTCGCGGTCGCCTGCAGCTCGTGCGAATCCAAGCTGGAGTATTAGCTCTAGAGTTTGTGTTGTAGACAGGCGTCTCTTGGTGACCTTCGAGCTCTCAGCTTTCATGGCGCTAACGTGAAGATGTTCAGTGAAACGATCGTATTCCTCGTCGATGTTGTCGACAACGGCATCTCCCAACAACCGACGATTGAGTTGAATAAGTCCTAGTTGGTGGTTTTTTCTTTTTTTTTTTTACTGTGTTTAGCATATTTGATACCCACGTATAGCTTGCTGGGCTCTGAACGTGGCGGCCGGTTACACTCACTGGTAGCTTGCTGGGCTCTCCCAAAGTGGACATGGAGCTTATTTGTTGGAGGCGACTCCTAACCGCCTCCCATATACTTCCCTGTCACTTGATTGCAGGCTTTTGGCCCAATTGACTCGTAGAATACAATCCGCATGAAGCGAGAACGCACCCACACACGCATGCATGAATACGCCTAGCAAATACAGAAAATATGTGCCAAATCGGCGCAGCAGAAACAGGGAATCCATCCCCTCGATCCACCTGCGTCTCAAGGAAGCAAAGGTCTTTTAGTCCGCAATTAACCCCCTATCCGCCACCTGGGGGCGCGCCACGTAGTCTCTCGACTAACCGGCTCGAGATCCCTCGTGTGAGGGAGATCCGTGGAGAAATTGTAATCAAGTGAGCAAAATAGAAGGTTGTAACAGTTTCCAGGATTGACTATTAAGCTCGAAATTGGATTATAAATTCGTCGTTGTGTTTCATATGTGTTATTGTACAAAAAGTTTTTAAGCTGTAAAATTTCTAGGTGAATTCATGCATTTTAATATATCGCGGCCATGGCAAGGTCTGCTATAACTAGCTGTGGTTTTCCAGTCACTTGAAAATGTGGAATTTAAGAGGTTCACCGATTTGTGGGAGAGCATTTCTCTTGTAACAGTTGCCAGGATCGACTTTCCATTATCCTCGGCATTGGATTGTAAATGAGGCGTTTTTTTTCCCCAGCAGTTGGGCAGCATACGTTTACTTCCGTAGAAGAACACATACAATACAACAGTAGCTGACGTTTCGGCCGCACGGCCTTCTTCAGAGCTTCAAGGTGGGCTTCCTGCGTTGAAGTTCTCCGCACTGCAGCTGGACATTATGTGATTGTGAAATGTAGGCGAAACAAAGGACTCGCTTTGTGTTGTGGTGAACGCGTTAGCCCCCGGAAAAGGTAGTAGCGGGTACGATCCACACCGCAGATGCATGCGGTCCGGAATTTTGAAAATATCTCAGCCTCATTGTGGGTTTATTTCACATAATACGGTGCCATGAAAATTAGAACTAAGCGGCAAGTACAAAATTAATATCATAATAAATCGTCGGCAATAGTGCGCGCTGGTGTTTTTTCATGGATATCGTTTCCGGAAAAGCTATGATCGCACTCCCACGACCGACTTTCGATAAACCTCGGCATTGATTAAGTAATTCCTCGTATTCTTGTTGAGCAAACGCGAGGTGTTATTTTAGGTTTTTTTTATTTTTTATTCTTTGATCGCACTGCTTTCTTTATGGTATCCATTTAATTAACCTTTTATAGGATAGAGTGTGTCACTTCATTTTCTACCTCTCTTTCCATCAAATGATTTTCCCAAGTGACGTGCAATCACTTGCAATTCGAAAAAACCGAATCACAGGCATTCAATGCCGGCTATGTATTTTATCATACTCTGAATAACTACGTTTATGGAAAGAAAGAAGCGGAGAGCGTAGCACAGTGGTTCGCGCTGGCGATGGCATATCCTGCAATGGTTTTTTTGAAACTTTCTTGCATTAAGCCCTACTTTCAGATTTATTCTATTGTACTACTATCAAATGAGGTGAGATATTCGATCTTGCACAGGGCACACCAACACCCACCTCCCCCCCATCCTTTCGAGGTCGAAGGATTGCTAGTAGCAGGCCTTGTCTGAGGACAGTTCATCCGTATAGTCCAACTGAGAACATCTTCGTACAGCTATTACAAGATTCTACGGAGCATCGACTCCAGCAGCATTCAACGGCGTTCACGAAGCAAACATCAAAATCGTTAATCAGCCACCGAACTCACACGTCAATATTTTGAAGACTGTCATGGTTGGCAGATGCAAAGAAATGAATGGAATGCAAGAACTGCTGAAATCTGCATTTTCGATGTGAAGATGGGTCATGTAAAATAATATAAATAATCAATAGTATTATTAATTTTCCTATGCGAAATGAGCGGGACCTGTTGAAAACGTTTACCAAGGAAAAATTTTGAGTGTACAAGAAGAAAGGAAGCACATGACTGAAATTTACCACAAAATTAATCAGATTTAATCAGACTCAAAACAACGTCTCAAAAACGAATCGGAGGTGGCATCGATCGGTGGTGATCAGCAAAGATATTCTGAGATTTTCCCATGGTACCGACAATTTCGCCGTCAGAAGTGGTACGCAGTCGTGGTAGAATGATGCTGAAAAGTAGTTAATTGAAAAAAAAGGTTGAGAAAAATAACGACAGCTGTTCTCAAGTCTATATGTGATTACTGGTGATATAACCGAAAATAAGCAACGAGGAAGAAAACGCTTTACTAGACGGTCTTCTTGGAGTTTTCAAATTTAGTGACCGAAAATGCAATCAAATGGACCACTGAAACAGAGTTCTTAGACACTCTCTGCAATACAAGTAGAGTTGTCGGTGCGATCTCACCCCAAGTGAACCACTATCTCCCATGTCGAAACAAAAAGAAAACAAAATTAAAGTGGTACTGGACGTGTCTGGCAGAAGTTTCTTGCCGTATACGAAAACCGACGACTGCTCATGATGAAGACCATGGCGAAAGTAGCGCTCTGCCACAACTACATCGCGATTTCTCGGAGAATCCGGTCGACTAAATATTAAGTGGTATTTGTGAAATAAGAAAATTTTCAGGTGGTAGTTGAACTTCATACAAATCTGGAAATATTCGCGGCCAATGGCTGTAAGACAACTAACCAAACAAAAGAAGAGCTGGGATCCGCGCTGCATGTAGAGATGGGTCATATAAATTAGCCTTTGGAATAAATGAGCAGAGATATAATAACCAGCAATTACAATAGAGCTGAAAGGAAGCCGAAATAGAGTAGAAAGATAGAAGGTGAGAGTTGTACGGCTTTGAACGTACAACTTTTTCACTTACTTAACGCTATTTTTTTCATAAGAGGGTAATAGGCGAAACACAACCATAACGATGCTGAGATATCAGCAAAACTCGGAACCCAGTCCGGCTTCGAACGCGCGATTATCTTTGCCGGGGTACATGTGCTGCCCACTGCATCATCGAGGGCCTTGTTTGGCCTTTCTCTCATCATGTTTTTTTTTAACCAAACGATGCTATCAGCAATCACTCGCTAACGGCAATGATCTGGGGAGGACAATTCGACATTGAACACAGCTAAGATGAAGCTGAAGAGAAAGTGCAACTGGATGAGAGAAAGGAAAAGCAAGGGTCCCATTGGTTAGCATGGCCCCATGAAAAAGTTAGTTACGGGTCCGCGGGCTTAGGATTTGAGTTTTGCGAGCATCTCAGCACTACTGTGGTTATCTGGTTTTTGATCTTGCCAACTAGGTTGAACTCAATCAACGCAGTGCAACAGTATCACGTTATCTGTGAAATGAAATTTTGAACTCTACAGTCGTTATGGCCATGGAAGATGTGGTTCTATATCAACTTATCTTTCTGCCGCTATACTCTGAAAAATTACCAACGCCAGTTGAGAACTATACATAATGGTTACCTATAAGCTCAATACAAATTTGTTCACAATTTATCGAGAATTCAGCAGAGTTTGGAAGATTTCTGGAGAATAATCGTTTTTCGAGGGAGCGTGTGGCGCAGTGGTTGGAGACGCTACTGCGACACGCACGTGGAATCAATCCCTGCGCCCATGGCACACCGAGCCTTCCATCCCTCCGGGGTCGACAAATTGCTACCAGACTTGTCTGGGAGGATAGCAGCACTGGCTCAACACATCGGCAGGCCACCGCGAGACATTGTAAAGGCCAGATATGCATTCAATCACCTCCAAATGAAGTCGAATGCATGGTGCATCCCTCAGGGATTGATCAACGCCGAGAGCTTTTTTTTAGCTTTTAATCATTATTCGATCGTTAAAAACTTACTAATTACCCGATGAATAAAAAAAGAAGAGTTCGTATCGCCATCAAGAGGAGTGTCAGCGAAATTATAAAGGTGGATTCACATTTTCTAGCAACCACTATAAAAAGAAATGGTTCAGCTTTTTTTTTTACAACGGTGCTTCCAGTGGGCAAAATTCAATAGAGGTGCAAATAAACGGAATACGGCCGATGGTACCTTTAAACATCATTGCTGTACTAGAAACGTTTAGAATACTAGTAAGCCTGTGAGTCCCTCAAAAACTAAACGCAGTAAAATAAGTGGGCTTCATTCTCCTGACCATGAAAGGGTCCCCTATTGCAGCAGCATTGAGAGGGAAGACTGCGGGCAGGCTGCTAAAATCTCAGGACCACTCTAGGCTGCCAAAGGAGACGTTCTGTACCTGTACTGAAATCAGACTTTCATCTGAGTGGTCGATAGAGACATCATGCAGAGAAGAAGGATAAGGCAAGACGTCACTAGAATGGCTGGTACGAGAAGACACCACCTATTCAACGCTGGCTTTGATGCCGGAGAAGAACCGTTCCTCAAACATGCGACAATAGAGGAGTCGACGTTGTCGGATGTCTCGTTAACACGAGTCAACACGGGTCGGACTTTTTAACGATTGAAGAAATGTGGATCAATAGTGGCTCTGACTCGTCTAAGAACCGACATCACGCTATGACGAAGACAAAAGAAAAGGGTTTTGTGCGGAACTGGAGTAGTACTACAGAAGACTACACATTTTAAGGGTATTACTAGAAATTTAAGCGTTAAAAAAAACTAAAACTGGACCTAGAAGAATGTCTGAAAACCCACAAGGGCACGCACGGATTAGAATGGAACGAATTGGATGAGTGGTTGCTAGAGTTTCTGACGACGACTAAAACCATCCACGGTAACTCACAACTCCAAGAGCCCCGGTCTCAAAGGTGGATGGAGAGCACCGTAACGAAGTAGACCACATCATAGCAACTCGATGTTTTGTCTAGTGAGGGTCGTTCTTGTAAAAAAAAATCGTATACGGGATAGGGAAACATCTACTTCGTTCAAAATTTCATTACAAGCGAAAAGGAGAAAAAGCGGCTAATTTAAAAAACGATATCCCTCAACCAGCAAAAGCTGGGATTTATTGAATCCATTAGACGATTCCTAGAGAGACGCCGTTATTGATAACATCGACGAGGAACACGATCGGCTTGTACAGAACCTTCATATTACCTCTATGAAGAGTGAGAGTTCGAAGGTCACCATGGGACATCTGTCTCTAGAAATAGTAGAGCTAACACGCCGTGTGGAACCGCATGAGCTTCAGGGCAACTGCCAATTTGCGTCCGAACGTGCAGAACAATGCAGACAGGCGACAATAGAAGATCTCAGAGAGAGAAATGATCCATTTACGATTCAAACTGCAGAAGCGGGAAAGGATTAGCGAAGCACACCAACGCTTCACGAACTTCAAAACTATGATGAATGCACTCCAATGCCCAGACAGAACAGTTGCAGCTTCAAGAAAGGCAATGGTGAAAATCATTCACGATTACTACTCAGATCTCTTCGATATCCACGTCCTCTTGCTCTCTTGTGAAATAAAGGAAAATGGATATGTCATCCCGCCGGTTCCGCTTTCCGAAATCCGACATGCTATTTATTCGGTGAGAAATGGAACAACACTTTGTCCCGAGAAGACAAGATCTGTACACACGAACAACATTCCGCTAATCCTCATAAACACACTGGCTCGGCTCTTCGAAAAAGATGATTTCCACGATATCGGCAAACACCACCGAATCTGCTCGCTCTCTGTCGTCTACAAAGCTTTCACTCGAGTTATCCTAAAGAAGACTGGTAATACGCTGGATGAAGAGCCATGTGAGCAAACATGGTTCCGAAAAAGATTCACTACGATGGACATCATTCACACGATTAAAGAATCATCAAAGTATTAAGAGAGTACACGAGAGAGTTCTCCCTCACTTTCATTGGTTTAAAGAAAGTTTATCACTCAGTCCTCCCAACGGTTTATTGCCTCATCGTGGCTAGGAGGTGTTCCTGGGTATCGGGCTGCCGATGTACAGCGGGGAGATTCATCGCTCGGCAGGCTCTTGCAAGCTGAGAAAAAGTCCGGCGTTTTCATCAGAAAGCCTAGCTACGAGTAAACCAATACCAGGATCGACAAAAGTTCTGGTAACAAACTAGTCGCGTGGTGCCAAATTCACCTTCGATCCATAATGGTGGCGACTGGCTGTTGTGACGACCTGGACCAGACTTTGGCCCGACTGACCTCGAAACTCGAGGAAAGCATAATGGCTAAACCAGCAGAACTCCGAGAAACGGACAGTATGCGGAGGCTCGCAAAACCAGTGAGAACAGGTCGTCCGAGTATCCAAGTAACTAAGAAAGTTTTGATCCAGTTGAGATAGAGGCAGTTATAGAAGGGAAGCAGTCATAGAAGCTCTTGATAACCAGGGTGTCACTACTCAGTGTATAAAGATTTCTCAGAGCCTGCTTAAAAATTCTGCAACCAACATACCACTCCCACGAATGGAAGTAAAATGTTGGTTGGCAATCACACGATCCGCTTTGCTGATGACATCATCCTTATAACACCATGCATTCCCCAGAAGCAACGAACGCTAGCCGATTTTGATAAAGCAGTGATTGGTCTTTGGCTCAATCTCACAAAAACATGTTCATGAAAAACGAATTGGTTTCGCATGCATCATTAACGCTCAACGGAACGAATATCTCCGAATGCTCCAGATGCTCCAGTCATGTCTATCTACGCCGGTTGGTCAACATGGCGAACAATTTAGCTCCAAACTTGAGCAGGAAATGATTGGCTCATGGAAATGTCAAGAGCATCGAAGATGTAGTAAGAGGAACAAAGAACGCCGACTCCAGGCCCATATTTTCAACTTCACTCTTGTTCCTGCCTTAACGTATGCGTCAGAAACCTCGTCGCTACGTAAGCAGGATGAAAGACCACTCATAATTAGTGAACGCGCAGTGAAAAAGACGGCCCTTTGGGCAACCGCGTATCGTGTAAGCAAGGTAGGGTATCGGAAACTCACTCTTATGTCAAAGGTCAAAAATCAAGGACGCCATTCTATATGCCAAAAAGTGTCGAAGGTGGGCCGAATATGCAATGCATTTGAACGACAACCGATGGATAACAGCCGTTAATGACTGGGTTCCTCGTTATGACAAACATACTGCCGGAGGCTAGCGACCCAATGGTTAGAGTTCTTCACGAAAACACTAGAAGAAAGATACGATGCTCAACAGCTCTTATAGCGAGCAGAAAGGTCGTTTGATCAACGGGAATGCAGTTGCTTCAGGTGATGTGAAGAAAAATCCTGCTAAAACAGAAAAGAAACTAGCTAACTAAAATCTCACATCGCTGGCTCATCGAGTTCGGTTTGAATGGCCATCGCCTCGAGTGGAGCTTCAGAAGAGTTTTCCTTAAGCAGTGTCCTGGAAGAAATTCTCCTTCAATAGGTGAAGGTTCTATTTTCAATCTAATTTGCGTCAAATTAAAAAGTCGAAACGTTACACATCAACCTATTGGAAAGTGCACACAATTTTACAGTTGATATATAATAGATACCCTCTCAAAGGCTTACCGCTTCATCGTGGTAGGACGCGTCTTTTTGTGTATGGAACTGCGATGTACAGCTAATGGTTCATTCCTCCAGTAGGGTCTCCCAAGCTGAGAAAAAGTCCGACGTTCACATTCGGAAGTTCCTCACTTAAGAGTAAATTGATACCACAAATCACTGCTGTAGTGGTATCAAATTAGTCGCAAAATGGGAAATCTGCCTCTGATCCACAAGGAATGGCGACTATGCCTGGTAGTGACGACGCGAGGCAAACTTCGCACGGGCTAATATCGGAACTCTAGGAAACCACAAGGGCCAACTAGGAAAACTTCAGGCTCAATGCGCAGCACACCAGGAACCCCTATGACATCAGGCGACGAGATGATCAGTGAAAGGCGATCAAATCTCGAGTTTCAAAAGACGTCATTGGAAACGGGCTAAGAAAGCGCGCCCACTATACACCGTGGGGACGGCTTGTTTCTGTGCATCTATAACACCGGAACGGTCTCATCAGACGTCGATCATTACGCTGTTCTTGAGGCTGCGTTCAATATTATGTGATTACTTTGCAAGACACGAAAATTGAACACAAGGCAATCACATGAAGCAATGCTTGTCTTTTTTGGGAGGAAATTTTCGTTACGAAATGTATGAGGCGTTGAATTTGTTGTACAATCGTCCATTTCTCATGTAGTTACCTTAGCGAAATTCTATTACCTCATTTGGCCATTCATAGTCCTCAAATTCCGGTAAAAAAAAGTGAGTACCATCAACTGCTAATCACCTACTTGAACAGCTGATGAGAACGTAATATACACCTTCTACGACCAGATGGAGAAAGTAATCCGCTACGAATAGCTCTACTATAGTATTTTTTCTTGATGAGCTTACACGAGGTTGATAATAATATTTATTATCGGCTAACGTTTCGACGTCTTCGTCTTCATCAGAGCCGATGATCCGAGTCGATGGTCCACGCTTGTCTTTCGCCTCGATGTGGCGGCTTCGCCTTCGTGTCGAGTCAGGTCTTCTTCAGCGTTCCGTCTCCTCGAATGAGGCACACTCATTCAGTGGTGCCCTTTTATACACGATGCTGATGGTGAATATAATGATAATGTCCGTTGATAACTATTTGTTTTTCTTCCGGACATATATCATCGCGCACATCGTGCAGAAGTCGGTGTTATCATTAGCTAGCACAAAGCGTATTAATGCTTCGAAACCGACTTTCCTTGAACCTCGGTGTGCTTAATCAATACGTATTTTTTCTTGATGAGCTTACACGAGGTTGATAATAAGATTTATTATCGGCTAACGTTTCGACGTCTTCGTCTTCATCAGAGCCGATGATCCGAGTCGATGGTCCACGCTTGTCTTTCGCCTCGATGTGGCGGCTTCGCCTTCGTGTCGGGTCAGGTCTTCTTCAGCGTTCCGTCTCCTCGAATGAGGCACACTCATTCAGTGGTGCCCTTTTATACACGATGCTGATGGTGAATATAATGATAATGTCCGTTGATAACTATTTGTTTTTCTTCCGGACATATATCATCGCGCACATCGTGCAGAAGTCGGTGTTATCATTAGCTAGCACAAAGCATTAATACGCTTCGGATGAAGACGAAGACGTCGAAACGTTAGCCGATAATAAATATTATTATCAACCTCGTGTAAGCTCATCAAGAAAAAATACGTATTGATTAAGCACACCGAGGTTCAAGGAAAGTCGGTTTCGAAGCATTAATACGCTTTCTACTATAGTTTTGAGCCAAGGTCAACAATTTAAACACAGGCCTCTCTATAAATTCCTTGTTAGTGTCCGAACGATGTCATCTGAAATTTAATCGGCGTCCAAGTCTAGTCGAAATGCGCAGCTCATTTCTTCGAAACGAATTCCATCTCCATGAGCCAGGATAATACACATCGATAGTGAAACACAGACATGTCAATCACACAATAAGAACAGCAGTGGCAAATTGACGAAAAAAACAGTGGAGTAGACTACTCCAACAGAATGCAAGCTTCCTGTTGGACGACCACCCAAATGACAGATGCACGTGTTCGTGGCTAACGTCAATCATCTGCATTCGTAGATGGAAACGATTTCAGAAGTATGCAGTAGACTTCGCGAAGATCTCACCTCTAAGGCAGACAATCACAATAGACGATGCTAGAGCGAGAAAAAAGGAAATGAAAATTGTGCTAGAATCCGCACTACCAGTGAAGACCAACCATTCAAGTATCCATCTGATCTTAATTGGCAAAGATTTTAGTCTCAAAAATCTTTCTATCTCTTGACGCCGTCTCGCATGCAAATATTTTGTCCAATCTTAAACAATTTAGTATTCAGAATATTCTGAACTAAGGTATCACCTGGTTTACAAGAACGCCCAGCTGCATAAAATCTGTATCATTGATCACCCTAAAATTCGTAGCATACTTGTTCAGCCATGTTCCATTCCATCAGTACTCCAACACTAGATATGCGTTGTTCCGAGATGACAGGCTTTGGGCAGATCAGCATTATCGTTTCAGAAGCGTCGGTTCAGTTTCAGAAATGAAAGCGCGCACTCTGAGGGTTATAAGGAAGGAAAGAAGTCGCCCCATGGCACACTCCGAGTTGTTGACACTTTAAAAGTCCACTAAGAGGAAACCTTCTGAGGAAACCTTGATTGAGAACTAGGTCAGACAAGTTGTAGTTAGCTGTTGTCGCATATTTTCAGGATCGCTGCACCTCTTCCATTTGTTTTGTTACACCACGCCTTTCATCTATTATGGAGATTGCGTTTTAGGCTGCTAGTTAGCAATTTCATTTTTCTCAGGAACATCGATGCACGCAGGTCAAACTGTTCCTGCCTACATAGAATTCCAGGAAAAGCAGTACGAGGGCATAGCCAGTCTCTCATCAACCGGTAGTCGCCAATCTTTGTGGGTCAGAGAGACTTTTACCAGACTGGTGCTAACTTTCTAATGAAGTAACAATGTTGGTTGGTCTAAGGCTGGTTCGAAGCCGAAGATATAGTGCCTGTGTTGCATACATAACCACGGCCCTTCGTAAAAAAAAAAAATTCGTACACCGAAAGCAAATTAATCACAATACATTATTTTGCCAGCTCTCTCGTTTAATAACAAAGTTGTCTTTCTATCACAATAATAAACCCGTGAAGACGTAAAGGATCGGCGATAGTACCCTCTAAAAATGTTCTATGACATTGCTAAAACATGCAAAGAAGATCATGATATACCCTTCACTCTGCATGAAGTGTTCATTAACTCTGAACCAACGAATAGATTGCAATCACAGGAAGGACAGAAATGAATGAACACGGGAAAGGTTCGCGGCCGCTACTTCCGCAATAGTCCACCCGGTCACGTTATGTTATAATTCGTCTTCATTGTAACTCAGTACACCCATGTAAAATACGAGATTTAACGGCTTGTAGAGCGTGTCCTCTATCACATAAAAAAGCTACTTTCTTCTTTAGATAAGTTACGTTTATACTGATCTCACACCGGCTGTGGAATCTTTCTATCTCACATGTCCATCGTAAGCACTTATTGTTTGACGAGTCAACAGTGGTTAGTCATACCACTAATTTGTCTGATACAAATGCAGTGAAATTAGGACCAAATGATAAGAAAATTGGCAATGCATAACATGTGAGCTCTGGAAAGGCAATGGCGGTTTAATCTGGACTGGGACCCAAGTTTTGCAGATATCTCAGCATCGTAGTGTTACTAGTCTTTAGACGAAAATTATTTTTCCGTTGGTTACTTTTCGTGAAAGCAATCTTCTACTTCGTCACGAACTATTTGTCATCGAATAATTCAATGTTATTTAAAACAAATAAGGCGAAAACAACAAACATAAAGACAAACAAAATCAACAAACATTACCGACACTTTTGAAAGCACTGGAAAAGTGCCCAAATGTGAAGCCCAGCTGTTATAAAGGTGTCAACGGCCATAGCAATGGACGTGTTGCGAGCAACTTGAAAACGTTCTCACTTATTCATCGACAGTAAAAGATTTGTGAGCGTTTTTAAATATAGCTCTTCTTAAAGTATTTTTATGGTACGATATTTGCCAAAATACTTTACATTTTAGTGCTCACAAGTATATACTCCGATCGCACGCCGACCGCACGCAAAGGTGACATATAACGATGACCTACCTACGACTCGCTGCTTTTCGTCCATATGCTTTATGTAGATGAGGAATTGATAAACTAGAGAATGTGAATGAAAAATTTCAACTATAAAAAACACAAATAAGCCAACCAATACGACGGTTGTCAATGCCTGAAAAACTTCTATTATCGGAAATTTTCTTCTACAGTATGAGGGGTTTTTTGCTACATAATGTCGGACTCACCAGCAGACCCGTTCCCACGATAAGGAAAGACTTTCGTGCCTTCATAAACCCATAGAAAAGTGCCACATAATATAAACCTATAAAGGAGGACGAAAAGTCTAATCCAGGTCTAAAATTGATCTTTGGTGAACTAAAAAAAAACGATAGAGGACAAAACTCCTTGCTCTGGTCAATCCCTTAGTAGGCATCACCACATGCATTCCACTCCATTCGTAGCGTCGTAGAGGTGGTTTACTACGGATGATTCGTTTATCGCTACAATAACTCAAAGCGCCTGCTATATGTCAAGTCAGTTCAACACTCTTAGTTAAGTCTGGTGCTACTTTGCCAACTCCGAAGGAATACGGTCTTAGTCATTCCAGCACACCATATTAACCCAGTGAATATTTTATTCTATTATAGAGTGCTTATAACTCATGTGCCACACTCAACCTCATGATTATTGTTAAACGAATTACTATGTTACATTAAGAAGTTGTGGAGATAAAATGGAGTAGGAGGAAACACAAAATGAGTATTTCTGCGAGGTGTGGTGTTAATGGTTTAGTAGATTCAGGATTTTAACGTATTTCAGCTCTCACCTAGAAACAACGTAGCGAACGCTTCCCATAACTGGGCAATAAGGTACAACAGATTGTAAACAACAAAAGATATCGCTGACGCCACCAACGCAATCACCGTGAAGTCCTAAATGCGAGAATATTCTGTAACATTCGCAAAGAAAGGAAAAGAAACAATACCGTAAAGAGGAAAAAGACCTACAGTGATTCATTATAAGGTGGATTTCTTACAATTTTTAACTAATTATTTTAATCTTTACAACATTGCTCTAGGTCGAGACGCGAAGAAATGGTAGAGTAAGAGAAACAGATTATCGCGCAAATCGCAAACCCTAAATGGCTTAAAATAGTTTCCAACACTAGTAGAACTACGAAGGAAACATCACAAAAAAATTTTGTACAGAATTCTATGAATTCAACAGCACTAAAGATTAATAAATAAAAATTAGACCATAGGAAGCTCATCGACCCAGACCATGCTTACGTTTAGCTTTAGCAGTGTCTTCAAATGGAGACACGAACTCCTTACCAGCATACATAACTTTTGATGGTAATGATCTGCATCTGTCATTGTATCTACATCACTTCGACCAAGAATCTTCTGGGAACAATGGGGTGCCGAACCATTTGGAAGAGGATTAAGTGCAGGTAGGCATTGAGCAGTATCAATATATTGTACTATTTTTGTGCAAATATTTTCTGTAACGAAAATCACCTTTACTGATGCGAACGCTGTCATGCTGACGACGATGGTGAACCTATTCGACTTTTTACTCAAAGAGATGTTCACTGCTTGTCCTCCAATCTTTATAAGCCATCTACCTATTTGTGAATAAACAATTTCATCCGTACAAATAGAATGTACTATTCAACGTCCTTATCAGTTGACTCAGTGCAATTGTATTGATCTGGGTTTGCATGAAACAACTCACAAGAAACGATGAACCTTTTCAGAAAACTTGACATCTGTCATTGTATCTACATCACTTCGACCAAGAATCTTCTGGGAACAATGGGGTGCCGAACCATTTGGAAGAGGATTAAGTGCAGGTAGGCATTGAGCAGTATCAATATATTGTACTATTTTTGTGCAAATATTTTCTGTAACGAAAATCACCTTTACTGATGCGAACGCTGTCATGCTGACGACGATGGTGAACCTATTCGACTTTTTACTCAAAGAGATGTTCACTGCTTGTCCTCCAATCTTTATAAGCCATCTACCTATTTGTGAATAAACAATTTCATCCGTACAAATAGAATGTACTATTCAACGTCCTTATCAGTTGACTCAGTGCAATTGTATTGATCTGGGTTTGCATGAAACAACTCACAAGAAACGATGAACCTTTTCAGAAAACTTTTCAGAAAACTGGATTCGTGGAAATCGTTCACATCGTTAAACCAAAGCCCATTAGCTATCAGTAGTAAAATCGGTAAAAACTCAAAGCAAGTTGAAGATGCTATAAAAATTGCTAACGAGACGAATTTCATGCGAACTCGATAACGTCTCAACGTGTTTCATTTAGACCGTACCCAGAGTCGATTTCCTTTGCTTTAAATGTGCTAATGCTTTGTTTTCTGTTTTTCATAAAGCCAGTACATTCGCAGCCTGTATCTCATAGTCTATAAAACCTCCAAGAAACTCAATTTACCCACCAACTCCATCGTGGCGAATGACGACGATGATGTCACTACGGCATATGGATAGCTTTGACGCTGATGTTCGACGCAGCTGAAGGTGAAGCCTGGTTTTCTCTGAATGATAACGAACGACACCTTTGACTCAGAGACGCACACACGCACACACACACACACACACGCACAAACGACAAACGGCATTGCTGATAGCCACCGCAATGACAGCGGAGGTGTGTATCGTATGTTTGCTGGTTTCGGAAAACTCACAAAAATTCGCTGAGACGTTGATGTGTCCACGTTTCCTTGCTGTCTGCTATGAGAGTTCCAATAATGGAAACTTATGTTCTGAGATTTAATTCGATTAATACGCACAATTTAGTTGTATTCGTAAATAGAAATGCCTTTGATATCCACGGAAAGTGTACTTAAGTTAAGAAGTTTTTCATGATGGTCGAGATCCTGGTTTCGATCTCGCAGAAGAGGTTTTTTGATGCGAACATACTGTAGGCGCCTTTTGAGCAACGAATTGCTAGTGGTTGGGCAGGTCTCCTTTTGCTTTCGCTGTCCTGTAATAGGGTCCTATGACATTCGAGATCTTATATTTTTCTCACTTGCAAAATCGCAAAAGAAAAACCTTCGTTTTTCGAGGACAAATTTTACCGCATCGATATCCAAAATCATTTTATTGACACCTTTAAGGTCTGAAGTGCAAAAGGAGGCGTTGAGGCGTTGGTGAATTAACACCGCTCTGTTCGTAGCTATTAAATCTTTGAACTTTCTTCAAACCTTGAAAACTCCTGGAGCGGAGCGTCGCATGCATGCATGAAGCAACTGGTTCGATCTTGCGCGTTTAGCTAATGAAGCTTTTCACTCCTCCACTGTCAGCAGTTGGTTACCTGACTTGTCCAGGAGATAGAAACAATAGTTTAATACATCGGTAGACCATATGAAGCCGTTGTCTTGATCAAATATGCAGTCAATCATCTCCATGAGGCTACGAATCTAAGCGAATGCATGGTGTATCTCTCATGAATTTCT
Source organism: Angiostrongylus cantonensis (assembly GCA_009735665.1). Classification (NCBI taxonomy): domain Eukaryota; kingdom Metazoa; phylum Nematoda; class Chromadorea; order Rhabditida; family Metastrongylidae; genus Angiostrongylus; species Angiostrongylus cantonensis. The sequence continues at coordinate 1,614,043 of MQTX01000107.1, read as the reverse complement.
TAACTCCAATTTATATTTTCCCTCCTACCTAATACACTAATAATGCGATTAATACAAGGAGCATCTGTGGCGAGTTAAAGCGAAGGAGACATGGGTGGGAGTTTTTTATACGACCATTCACATACATTACTGCCATAATCTCTGATAGATACAACTTTCCCCAAAGGTGACGGTTTATAATTTAACCAACTTGAGATGGCTGAGCCGTCAAGAATGAGCCTATGCTCCAAATCATTTCCAACGTAAATAATTTAAAAATATTACTGTGATTATCATTATCATAACCTCGCCGGGGACCACCGTGTGAAATTTGGCAATACTTTGCAAATCACCTTATGCTTGTGGTTACTGCTAATCTCCAATACACAAAAGTATCGCAGTATTCTCAAGAAATCAAGTTTTACTCTACATTCTTTCCACTATTAAGAATTGGAAGTATTTGAGGGTGTCGATATGCGTTTTACAGCGGAGTCCAGTCACAGCAGAGCCAACCGAGCCAAGAAGGAATACGAAATTTCCATGCGAAAGCTCAGCTACTGGTGAACCTATTCCATGAGAAAACTCAGTGATCCGCTTTTGAGCAGATGATCATCAGACACACTATGATACAGCATCGTAATAAAAATTTGATACTGCTCGTACTCCACGGCAAACGAAGTAAACTAAGCCACTATAGAGCGTTATGTGGAAAGAATAGTTTATTTGGGACTGCTTGAGTACTCGATGATCATCGGGCTATTAGTGATGCAAGTGATATTTCCAACATTATATGTTGTCGGTAATCTTATATTTCCAAACACATTGATAATGGTTGTTTTCATTTTCGAGCTTCAACTCAGAGAAAGACTGGTCTCATTTATTTAGGCTGTTTTAGTGGTATGGCAGTTGAAGGTACGTCCTGAAAATTAGACTACCAACAAAAATTTGAGCATAGGGCTTTCAAACCGCTTGGAAATGTACAGCGTGCTCACTTGCACTATTAAATCCTCGTTTTTAAAGAGATGTTTAAGAGTTGACATATTCTTCATTGTGTTCAGTTCATTCACGCCGTGCCACGATGGCAACAACCTCTGCTCGTGGGATTTCATTGATCTGCAGATGAATTGTTCTCATGTCCAGAGCAGGCAGCGATTCATCTCCAAAAATAGATTTCCATAAAACCTGCCATCTGTGGATAAGTGTCCAGCAAAACGGTTTCCAATCTCATTTCTTCACTTCTATTCTATTTCCATTTTCCTGAGTGGTTCCCAATTTCGTTTTGGTCTCTAATTCAAAATTCCCGGATTGTCTATTCACTACCGATCACATTCTTTGCCATTGTGCTCCTCGAAAACATTTTTATAGGACTCTTTGCCGAGGATTACTTCATCTAGCTGACAAAAGAACGCATTTTCTTTGCTCTTCTCTGTTTCTACGTTGCTCAATTTCATCTTATGATAGTAATCTTCTTGGATGTGCAGGGACGAATCATAAACGTGCATAACAGAATAACCTCGTGTGAATCGGCAAGATGGGTGGTGGAAGGATGTAAGACAAAGTCCACTCCAAGGATAATTTGTTAAAAGACTTTTCTCTCGTATTTTCCTTGATGAGCTTACACGAGGTTGATAATAATATTTATTATCGGCTAACGTTTCGACGTCTTCGTCTTCATCAGAGCCGATGATCCGAGACTAAAAAATACGTATTGATTAAGCACACCGAGGTTCAAGGAAAGTCGGTTTCGAAGCACTTTTCTCTCGATTTGTAATGAGCTGTCCATTTAGTTGGCATCTTTCTTCAGGTAATTCTTCGTATTCTTGTTGAGCAAACGCGAGGTGTTATTATTATTCTTTATTCACAAATAAGCTGACGTTTCGGCGGGCTTCGCCTTCTTCAGAGCCTGGAAAGGTCAAGTTGACAGCAATCTACTCGGTCAAACGCCTCCATAACCAAGCAAAGAAAACGCTAAACCAAGATTTCAACCACAATGAACACAACTTTGCGCACTCACCGCTTTCTATGAGGCTTCCACTGAGTATGTCTAGTGGAGACCAACCGCACAGAATTCGCATGGAATCGTAATGTGCCCTTCCCCTCAAAATAGTAGGCTTATATACTGCCTAATATCACGCGTGATAACGAGGTCCGCTGCTGTCAACTTGACCTTTCCAGGCTCTGAAGAAGGCGAAGCCCGCCGAAACGTCAGCTTATTTGTGAATAAAGAATAATAATAACACCTCGCGTTTGCTCAACAAGAATTACTTGATCAATGCCGAGGTTAATAGAAAGTCGGTCGTGAAAGTTCTTTCTTCAGGATTCTTGCCCATGCTGAGTGATCTAGTGGTACTTGATTTGTGAATTCGAGTGAAGTCCGATGATCGGAATTAGATGGAAGTGTTCCGGTATCGTAGACACAGAGATCCATAGTGCACCCCGGGGCATTGCTCCTGTTCGGTTGCACTGATATCTTATGCAAACGAAGGTTTGGTTGACTCCCACTGCACTGCCTGTCTCATCTCTTGATGGCGGTACCTAGTATAATGAGACTGGTAAATTGCGGACTGAGCGTTTCCCTAGAGTACCAAGGTAAAATTACGAGTCGGTTTCAGATTGGCATCGCAGTTTACCGGAGAGACCCCATTAATGACCTTTTGATCGCTCTCGTGGTTTACAGTCTTATCAAGATTAAGCTGAATCCTTTCAGATAAGCATCCTGTTCTCATGCCATTTCTCCTACTATTTGTTAAAAATGCAGCCACATTAACATGCTATCAAGGAAGCGATGAATCTGTTAGAAGTGTCACAGTCAAGGTATAATATCTTAATGAAGTAGAAGAAAAAACCTAATTGATTCAAATGAATGAGTGTAAATCATTGTAAGACCCAAACGTGGACCTAATCATAATTATGACGCCTAATATAGTCCTATTCATCAAGCATCTCTGTGAGATAGATTAACGTCGAGCGTTTTTCCCCTTATCTGAATTGTGGTTGGACTGTTCTTAACATGTAGAGACGTATGTGAACGGATTCCCACCAAGATGTGGGTTGAAGTAATGACCGACGTACGTGGGACTACGACGACATGGCCCACTCACTTTTACAGCCGTTTATTTTGCCACGAACTGTTTTTTGTCGTACTTCTTACACTTAATCGACAGCTTATCCAACGCAGACCATGTGCTGGCATCGGATCCGGAAACCTACTCATTATACTTGATAATTTATAAATGGTCTTTTGGATGGGCTCATGCGAAAGACTCATTTGCTGGCGAAGATGGCAGCCGCCAGGAAGAAGCTTACCATCTACAGAGATCGGAAACGTTCCTACTGCATTTCAACTCTCACTAAATTGCCGTAAATAATTTTATTTCTTAACTTTAAAAAGACACACCTTATTTCGAAGTATATCAACTGAAAAAAGAACTATTAGAATCGGCATCACTTTGCAAACAATACAGATCTCTTCTTTCTCTATGAAATTCCGTGGAGCCTACAAAACCGAATTTTTCTGCCGACTCTCGCATTTCAAGCACCGACCTGCTTGAACAATTAAGAATTTGTGTATTAAGTTTCTATGGTGCTCCACAATGCGTACTCTGGTGCTCTCCGTGACTGCGCTTCCTTTTATGACTTCAAAATATGGAGGCAATCCTTCAACAAACAATATCTTACGGAAGTTATACATAACAGTAGAGCGATGGAGTAAGGTCTTAAGTCTGTCAGTGTGAATTTGGCCTAGACAATTGATTGTTGGTTCGCTTTCAATCACTGTGATGGATCATTGTTCTCTTATGGAACGGAAATATAGGAAAAATACCGGCATATAATTTATACACTTTGTGAAACCGATTGCCAAATACCATGGGAGAGTGGTTGCACAGTGGAAGAGTGTATTTCCGTCACACATAAAAGTCTCAAATGTTTCAAAAATGAGAATAGACATGACAGGTGACATGATACGTAGAAAACACGGGACTGCAGAAAGTACATGAAAAGGCATAGAAAAAGTAAATTATGGAGAGGAGAACGGAACAAAAAGGTCGAGGCTATTTGCTTGATAGTGCATAATGACCAGCAAGAGTTGATTTTCGCTCATTGCAACTGCGTCGAAAAACCGGAAGCCAAGTAAATACCTCCGCAACACTGATTTAAACGCCAGCCACTGTGTGTTAAATGGTTCCTTAGCAAGAGAGCTCTCCTGTTCCAACATCTTTCTATAGCTTCGCACATGTACTGTTGTCCAACCACAAATCTTGCTCCGTGGATAGCGAATTCCTAGCGTGGAATCATTGGGGTGGTAATATTCTACGAACATCATCTGGACTTATATTGTGATTCGTTCAGGAGAATTATTGCGTTTTTTACGAGGAATACCCAAGTTCTGCCTGTAGTGAAGTTCCCAGGATATCCGGTGCTGTAAATACTGCCTTACCACAGGTACTGAAGAACATCTTTCAAAATTGAAGAAAAAACAACGAAAAATCCTTTGGAAGGAAGAAGCTAAAACTTTTTTTTACAATGTGACATGTAAAAATTAACAACTAGCAAAAGGTGACATCGACAGCGCGCAACCACGAGGTTATGTTTTATTAAGAATGAAACGCTTTCAATCTTATTCCTAAGCATGGAGACGTGAAACGCTCATATACTGTACAACAACAGTACTACCGTATTCATATGTAGTTATCATTTCAATAGATTTTCCAAGGTTAGAAATCTATGGGCGGCTCATGGAGAATGTGATAAGGGATGGCTTAAGTACGAGAATATCAGAAAAAGTAGAGAAGGCTGTTTTACAAGTCATCCTGCGGGACTACCAAGGGAATCCATGAACGTGATGACGAGTCACAAAAAGAATGAACGAGTCGTTGGAAACATTGTTCTTTATCTTCTAAAAACACTTTAAAAGCCTGAAAGACAAAATATACCCCTAGAATTCCAGTTCAGCTAGTTCACCTTTTGAAGCAGTTGATAGTACACAGCTGATAGATTTATTTCAAGCTTGACAAAAAATGTGGAGCCTTCACCAACAAGTCTACGACTATTGCTGTATGTTTTTGCAAGACAAATGACTGCAACACCATCGAAAACGCAAGGGTTTGTTGTTTCTATTTTCGCGGTTTAGGATATGGACAGAAGAATATCAAACCTATGTTCTGTACGGCATTATCCATTCCATATTATAACTCTTTCCAACTCTTATCTTGAAATTTTCTTTTAAAGTACTAAGGTTGAACAAAATAATATTCCAGAAGAGGGCGGGTGTGGCGCACTGGTTGGAGGCGCCACTGCGGTGCGCACGTGAAATGCGCCCATGGCCCACCAAGCCTTCCATCCTTCCGGGGTCGGCAAATTGGTACCAGACTTGTCTGGGAGGGTAGCAGCACTGGCTCGATACATCGGCCGGCCACCGCGAGTTATTGTAAAGGCCAGATATGCATTCAATCACCTTCAACGATGCTTAATGAAGCCGAATGCATGGCGCATTGACCTCAGGGATTGATCAACCCCGAGAGCTTTATCCTTAATATTCCAGAAGTTCAGCGCTCCAGATTTACGTATGAAGGTCTCAACTATATCCTCAGCTTAACTGGGTTAAATGCCAATTTGCGCTCCCCAGATCAATACCGTTGACGGGTGATTGTGACGGCATTAGTAGATAGAAAAGCTAACTGACTGACAGTCGAAACGAAGAAATCGCAGGGCGTGGTGGTGGACGCGTCAGGCCGCGGAATGGGTAATAGTGCGCTTGCTCCCCACCGCTGACACCAGCGGTTTGCAGTTTTACAAATATCTCAGCATCACAGTGGTTGCATTCCACATAACACCCTGCCGTGAAGAACTGCGATAGGCAGCAAATAAAAAAGTACCATTATGTGTAAAAATTCCTCTCTTTGCCATATGAACCACTCACTTAAAGCTGCAGGGAATCGACTAGTGAAAATTATTCTAGAACCGAATGCGAACTTTCAGCTCCACGTTCAATTGGTCTTTTTACAGATGTTTCTTCTAAATTCTGTCACAAACCCTTCAATGTCGTCTGACGTATCCACGTGGAAAATCATGGATACTCTTGCTGACCAAGAGCGCTATCTTGCGTGTATGTTGGATAGAATGCCGATGCATCGTAAACCACCGAAATATGGCATTGGATAGTACGGTTTGGTCGAATTATTTAACGTATTAGAAAAGGTTGGAGGCGCCACTGCGACACACACGTGGAGGCGATCCACGCATCCATGGCCCAAGTGTTCCATCCCTCGAGATCGACAAATTCGTACCAGACTTATCTGGGAGGATAGCACCATTGGCTCGATACATCAGTAGCCACCGCAAGTCATTGTAAAAGCCAGACATGCATTCAATCACCTCCAACGATACTTAATTAAGTCGAATATATGACGCATCCCTCAGGGATTGATCAACGCCGAGAGTTTTATCCATTTTTATTACAACAGGTTCAAACAGGAAACTAACTCGTTTTCGTTCTGAATTGTTAACCTTTATTTCTACAGCGCACTGACATGCGTGGGGATCTTCTTGTTTTGTCTTGCCACATCTCTCTTCTTTATTGTTATGGTGTACGCAAAAGCACCTACTGAAAAAGAAATAGAACGAGAACGAGAAAGAGCAAAACATACGGCAAAAGAGGAAAGACGAGTTTGTTTTTATATCTCTTACGTTCAAAGATACATAAGAAGATAAGGTTAAAATTTGTGAATTTTAGCGTCGACACTCATCGGAAGGACAAGGAATAAATTAAGACACCGTGACCCGGAACGATCAAAACATGCAAAATTGCGCTATCAGTACTTTAAATTTACGCAACGAAAACACTTGCAAACTATGTCCTTTTGTTCTGTAAGCTAAAAAAAAGATTCGTACATGTTCTGAAAGATAACAATGTGTTTTAACAAACAAAGAGTGTTTGCAATTTCCAAAATGGTACAGCTGTCGATCGAATCCGATACTCGCATCACTTCATTGAGGAAAGCTGTAAAAGAGAATGCGTTGCCAGTTAACAGAACTGGAATTAGGCTTCAACTCTAATAAATTAGAAAGTAATGAGAAACTTTCAGAGCATCTCATATGAGCTTTCATGAGCTTCTGTTGTGACAATGAAAAACTGGTAATCATTTATAAGATCAGAAGCCTTGTAAAGATGAGGTCTTGTAGGATCCAAGTAGAGGGGCCGAATGAAGTACTGTATGCTACTACTGAAAGCTGAGCCTGGCAAGCTACCCGTGAGTATAACCAGATCCCACGTTCAGAGCCCAGCAAGTTGTACGTGGGTAAGGACAGCATACATTCTTCAAGGCCATCTTTGGAGATTTCAATGCTAAGATTGGACCAAGAAGAACATTTGAGGAACGTCACATTGGGTCCCACGGATTAGAATGGAACGAACAGGGTGAGCGGATCTCTGAGTTTATCATGGCGACCAAAACCGTCCATGGTAACTCACCGTCAACGCTGGAAGTGGGATTCTCCCAATGGAGAGTACCACAACAAAACGTTTGTCTATGAACATCGATTCATTCAAACAGCTTACAACCCGAATCGGACGTTTACGATTAAAAAGATGTGGATCAACACCGGCTTTGACAATCTTCGTCGTTTACACGCCAACATCAAACTATGACGAAGGAGCAGTCGAAGCGTTTTACGTGGACTTGGAGGAGTTCTACAGAGGACAGCATACATTCTTCAAGGCCATCTTTGGAGATTTCAATGCTAAGATTGGACCAAGAAGAACATTTGAGGAACGTCACATTGGGTCCCACGGATTAGAATGGAACGAACAGGGTGAGCGGATCTCTGAGTTTACTCAGTGGAACACCAGCAGGACCGTGTTGTTGTTCAAGAAGGGGGACCTACACGATATAGGCAACTATCGCCCAATCTGCTTGCTGTCTGTCGTCTACAACCTTTTCACCCTAGCCATCCTAAACAGGATTGACAGAACACTGGACGAAGGACAGCCATATGAGCAAGCAGGGTTTCAAAAAGGACTTAGTATGATGGACCACATTCACACGATAACGAGGCTCATTGAAGCAACGCGAGAACACAAAAGACCGCTCAATGTCTCACTTTCATTGATTTACAGAAGGCTTTTGATTCAACTGAGATAGAAGTAGTCCTGGAAGCCCTTGGTAGCCAAGGAGGGAGTCCTTACTCAGTACATAAAGATTCTTAGCGAGCTGCACAAAATTTTCACAGCCAAAATTTCACTATTCTACAACGATATTAACGTTGACATCAAAAGAGGAGTTAGGTGAGGCGATACAATCTCGCCAAAATTATTTACCGCCACCCTCCAGAACGTCATGCGAACATTTGAATGAGATAATATGGGAGTGAAAATCGACGGTCGGCAGATACGTCACCTTCGCTTTGCTGATGATATGGTTCTTATAACACCAGACATTAGCCAAGCAGAACGTATGCTCGCGGACTTTGATAAAGCGTGTGGAAAGATTGGTCTTCGACTAAATCCTACGAAAACGATGTTCATGAAAAACGGATTGGTTCCTTTTCCCGTTCACGCCTAGGTCGGGAAATCAATGTGACGAACGACTTAGTTCCGGTGTTGAGCAGAAAGAAACGAGCGGCTCGGGGAGGTTTCAAGAGCATTGAGGATGTAGTGAAAAGGACAAAGAACACCCGACTCCGTGGCCACCTTTTCGACTCAACGGTTCTTCCTGCCCTAACGTATGCGTCAGAAACCTGGTCGTTGCGTAAGCAGGATGAACGATCACTCAGCGTTATCGAACGCGCAGTCGAAAGGACGATGCTAGGAGTATCTCGTTTCACACAAGTAAGGGATGGGTTACGAAGCTCCGACCTGCGTCTACGGTCAAAAATCAAAGATGCCGTTCTATACGCCAAACAGTCAAAGATAAGGTGGGCCGGACACGTAATGCGTATGAATGATAACCGATGGACAAGGGCTGTTAGTGACTGGATTCCTCGGGATGTCAAACGCACCGCAGAAGACCACCGACCCGATGGTCAGAGTTGTTCACCGAAAGCCTAGAAGAAAGATATGATGTTCGACGAGTCTCTAAGGCGAGCAGAACTCACTGGGCTACTCTTGCACGCGACAGGGAAAAATGGAGGATTTACTGGCGCCCACTCGAGTAACTCGATAATCAACGGGACTACAGGTGATACAGCTGACAGCAGCATTTCCCAAGGTGAGAGGAAGTCAGGCGTTTCGATTAGGAAGCCCAGTTAGAAGTAAACCAATACCAGGCTTCAACACCGTCTTGGTATCAAACTAGTCGCATGGTGATAAATCTCCCTCTAATCCACCACAAGGACGGCGACTTCCTGTGGTGGTGAGGACCTGGGGCATACTTTGGCCAGGCTGACTTCGGAACTCTAAGGAAACTACGATGGCTAAACCAGCAAAACTTCGATAAAGTGGAAATTGCGCTGGGGCTCACACAACCAGTGAAGACGGGCTTCCAAGTATCCAAGTGTCCAAGTAGTGCAACGTCATAGCACAGACAGATCACTCACCCCACAAACTACCTTTAACAGTTGAATTCTACTACATAAAGTAACTAAGGAACAAGGATATGAACATTGTAGAAACAATGTTTTAACTTTTACTTATTGACATGCCAGGGTACGACGTGAAATGCAAACTCCAGAATGCTCACATAGCAACAAAACCAAGGACCCGTTTGAGCTTTGAACCCGCGATTACCCCTACCAGGAGCTCACGTTACTCATTCCCGTTGACGGGTCATTTCTGATAGCACCGATAGAGAGAAATAGATGGGTGAGAGAAAAGCAAAGCAAAGTCCTCGGTTGGTGTGGTGGATAGCACATAACTCTCTGGAACTCCCTGGTAAGAGTAACCACGAGTTACCCAGCTGAAGTTCCAAGATTTGCTCATGGCTCAGCATCTCTGTGGCTTCCGTGTATGTCACATTGCCATTCAGGTGTTTTTGACCATCTGGCCTACACGAAGTACGATGTGATGTACACCATCCTTTTCTCGAAAAATGAAAAAAAGGAAGCTCACCATACAACCAGCAAACTGAAGTGATATGACAATTTCGCAAATCCGGAACGTAAAGAGAATGACGTAATCTGGCCAGCAACAAATGTTTTCGTGGATACAACCATAGTTTCCAATTTGCCTCGGCATGACTGCGAGCTTAAGATTTCGTGCTCTATTGCCAATATCGCTACAGGCGCGAAAATTTGAAAATAAACGTGGGGTGTGGGGAAAGTCATCGATGGGGTCTCGTGGTGTGCTCTGGATGTTCAGACGTGTAGGAGTTTACCACTCTTCATGAACGTCTACAAGATCTGGTTAGAGTGCTTTAATATTCCGATGTGCTTCTTCTCGTAAATACTAGTCATTAGTAGCGGTAACGCCCACAGTGTTTTAGGTCATTGCGACTAATCGTTGTCCAGTTCCACCGTGCCTCATGGCCGGTTTGTACCTATGCTGATGTTACGAGTAGTTGTAGTTGAAAGAACTAATCCTACTTGAAAGTAAAGCGTCAACGTTTTCAGCAAATGACTACGATGAAGCGACCATTCTGTGAACAAACTTCACAGAATTCGTCGTTCTCTGATGTGTCCAGGAGTTCAGCAAAAGACGCTAAGAAGACGAAATCATCTGATGGGTTAGCTGAGAAGAAAACATCAACACCGATGAAGAGGTTTGAATCATACCTTCTCAAAGGTTTTTTCTACTTTGTTTGCATGTCATACATTGTCTGTTTTCATATTGGGCGCGTGTAGAGCAGTGGTCGGGGGGTCCCTGCAATACTCATGGATCGATTCTGCGCTCTTAACCCACCAAGTCTTCCGTCTGTACGGGTCGGCAAATTAGTACCAGACTTGTCTGGGAGGATAGCAGCACTGGCTCGATACATCGGCCGGCCACTGCGAGTCCATTGTGAAGACCAGATATCCATTCAGTCACCTCCTACGATTCTTAATGAAGTTGAATACATGGCGCATCCCTCAGGGATGGATCAACGCAGAGAGCTTTATCCTTTTATTCATCCTTTGTGTACTGTTCCACTGTTTGGTGTTGAATTGACAGCTGAGAACTTGCAGCTTGATTATGAAGTAATGTATCAAGACTAAGTCTTTATAAAATGACGACATTCCTTTAGTAAAACAGTACACGTTTAGAACGCTAAAAGTGGAAACCACTACTGGTGTGCACTCTGATTTCTCGGATTGGGACGAATCACCCATTAAACAGTGTAAATCACTTTGGATTTTTTACATATATATACATATATATATATATATATACATATATATATATATACATATATATGTTACTTGGATACCTGGATGGCCCGTCTTCACTGGTTTTGCGGACCGCAGCATAATCTCTATTTTTCGGAGACTTGCTGGTTTAGTCATGGTTTTCCCTGCAATCGCGAGGTGAACCTGGCCAAAGTCTGCCTCAGCTCGTCACAAGCACAAACTGTAGCAGTCCTTGTGGACCAGAGGGAGATTTACCACCATGCGACTAGTTTTGTACCAGGACGGTGACGGACCCTGATATTGGTTTACTCTTAACCGGGCTTCCTGATGGAAACACCGAACTTATTTCTACTTGAAAGAGCCTCTTGGAGGTGAATACCTCGCTGTCTATTGCAGCCCGACACGCAGGAACACCTTCCAGACTCGATGAGGCGGTAAAACACGCATGTATTTAAGTGTATATGCGTATATTTATGTATACTTGTATATATGACGGTTTCAGAAAAGAGATCAGCTGCATTACGCGTACTCGAATTTTCGCATGAGGAAAGTGAGAAGAAGTTCAGTACAGAGATCCAAGAAGCGGAAGTACCTACTCCAAAAGAATTAGGTGAGCTAGTACCAACCATTTGCGGTCACAGTTATGGAGTCTGAAGGCACTTCTGGGTCTTTTTTTTGTTTCTACTCACTTATTGTTCACGTTATTATTCAGATAGCGGAGTTCGTGGATTTCCTTCTTTAAATAATCCAGTATCTGAGGTTGAATTGATCGTTCGGAAAATAAAACATGAAGGCGGACTCGTGGATCTCATTTGCACAACAAGTGATGGCCAAGAATCCGTGGTATACCTTCAGGTAGTAGCAGGCTTAGTCATTCCTTGGGAAACTCGCAGTAAAAATTTGAACGAAATTGTTTTACATGACTTTTTGCCGCATTGCTGAAACAGATTAATAATGTGCACTATCAGTAAAATGTTTTGGGCGCGTGTAGCGAAGCGGTCCGAGGGGCTCTGCAATACACATGGGACCAGTCCCCGCGCCACAGCCTTACCAAGCTCTCCATCCCTCCAGGGTGGGCAAATTCATATCAGAATTGTCTGGGAGGATAGCAACACTGGCTCGATACATCGGAGACCACCACGACTTATTGTAAAAGCCAGATATACATCAAGTCTCCTCCACACGATGCTAAATGATGTCGAACGCATTACGCAGGAATAGGAACGTAGAATGCCATAGGAGTAGATCAACGCTGAAAGCTTTATTCCTTTATCTTTCCTTATTTGTGTAATGTTTTAGGACCAATGGGCAGATTTATCAATCGAGCCCAACACACGAATTAGGTTGATAGGTGCAAAACCATGGGGAAATGCGGTATGTTCGATATCGACTTCACTTTTATATGTTGTTTCAAGTAGTTGTTCTACCCAGCTTAATGGTTATAGGACTGGTTGATTTCAAACGAACACGGTGTTATGATTGTAGCCCCGGACACTCTAGTGCCTTGTACGAGTATCACAAGTGCAACATGGTGCCCTCGTAAGGTCTGAATATCTCTCATCGTAGTTTTTATGTATTGTTTTTTTCCTTTCGAAGCTTTTGTTTCTTTTCAGATCGTATTGAATGAACGCTTCCGAGGACCTTCCGTTGCCAACAAGGCCATGCTGATTGGAATAGTCGTCCATGAGTTGTTTCAAGTACGTGTTTGTTGGCTGTTCTGAAGAATGGTTGGAAGTCGAAAACGGTGATTATTTTCCCATGGGATTGACTGAAATCAATGCATTGCTGATGTTAGTTGTCAGTGAGCTGAAACATTAAGAATATAATGAGATGACTAACAACACACGCAAGAAAATTGGGAAAAGCGCTTATGAAACGCCTAAATCTCCCAGGTAGAATGCATTTGCAGACGTTATGAAGTCGATTGCAAGCAGTAGGGTCTCTACAACGTTGACGAAATTATGACAAACCGTACTCCGATTCGTAGTTAACGGTGCAGAAGTTGAAAAAATTCGAATTCTTTTCATAGTGAGTAATTTTGGGCTGCTCTACGCTGTTGCGATCCCAAGCTGGTCACCCGTGATTGGCTTGTGACGCATTGGCGGGAAAATTTACGCGATGACGTTGTCAATCAGCTTGTTGCGCTCCATGTTACGCCGACGTTATTTGAAACGGAGCTTGAACCTTACGCTGAAGTTGGTTACTTTTCGACTTTACTTTCAAGAGACTTTCGAAAAAATTTTTTTTGGATTTGTGTACCAGAGCAGGTATCTTTTAGGTAATAGCGAATTGGATTCAAACCCATTTACCTGGTGGGAAATCATACGATTCTTTGTCATCTCTATTTCGGCAATCAAAGGTAAGCTTTGCGCTTGCTTACTTTCTTCGAAGTTTCTTTCTTTTCGTTTAACGGTGTCATGTGATAAATATACGGTCTCTGTGGAGATAAATGTATGTTCAGGTGCATGACATTGAAGAAACCATATGGTCACCACAGTTGGGAATAAAGGGCAAAGTTGATGTTACTATAGAGGTTAGTACAATGTAAAATTCCACAGCTCCGGAATAAACACGCTTCCTCTTTTGGTGACATCCGGCTTCCAAAGTCAAATGCGTTCGCTAGAGCTGAAGACGGGCAGGAGTGGACAATCAGCAGAACATGCTGCTCAGGTAATTCCTAATGATTTTCCCGTTCTTAGGATACATCATGACTTTTCCTACAGTTTAATCTTAATGTCCAGGTAATGTTGTATTCGCTGATGTTGTCATCCCGTTACAAACAGCCAATCGTAGATGGTTTGTTGCTGTATTTAAAAGATGGGATCAGTCGTAATGTCCAGCCTCGTGCTTTGGAGATGAAGGCTATCATCATTCAGCGAAACAATCTTGCTAACTACTTTTCGAATTTGAATGCTGATTTGCTACCAGGTGACAGCTTTTGCTATTGACGTAGAGGAAGTGGATCATAAAAGTTATTTAGAATGTTTTTCTTCTGCTTCAAATACGTTGACCTTTATAGACGTTTTACTACTGTTTTTCCAGCACCTAGGACTGATCCAAGATTTTGTGATAAATGCGATCACAAACTTATTTGTTCATTGTACCAGGTATGTTATCAAAATCTCCATTCGTGCCTCTGATATACATACATTGCACATATATGTATCACCTGTAGTCCAGTTGATCGTCGAGTGACTCGAACGGGCGCCAGTAAATCCTCCGTTTTTCCCTGTGGCGGGGCAAGAATAGCCCGGTGGGTTCTGTTCACTTTAGGGACTCGTCGAGCATCACATGGTTCTCCTAGGCTTTTCGTGAAGAACTCTGACCATCGGGTCGGTGGTCTTCCTGGAGTACGTTTGACATCCCGAGGAATTCAGTCACTAACAGCCCCTGTCCATCGGTTATCATTCATACGCATTCCGTGTCCGGCCCACCTTATCTTTTACTGTTTGGCGTACGGAACGGCATCTTTGGTTTTTGATCGTTGACGCAGGTCGGAGCTTCGGGTCCCTTCCTTTACTTGTGTGAAATGGGATACTCCTAGCTAGCATCGTCCTTTCGACTGTGCGTTTGATAACGCTGAGTGATCCTTCATCCTGCTTACGCAGCGACCAGATTTCCGGCCCATATGTTGCAGCAGGAAGAACCGCTGAGCCAAAAAGTTGGTCATGGAGTCGGATGTTCTTTGTTCTCTTCACTACATCCTCGATGCTCTTGAAAGCTCCATAAGCTGCTCGTTTCCTTCTGCTCAGTTCTGGAACGGAGTCATCGCTTTGATTTCCTGACCTAGATAGACATAACTGGGGCATTCGGAGATATTCGTTCCGTTGAGCGTGAATGGGACAAACGAAACCAATCCGTTCTTCTTGAACATCGTTTTCGTAAGATTTAATCGAAAGCCAATCTTTCCACACTCTTTATCAAAGTCGGCAAACACACGTTCAACTTGGCTAATGTCTGCTGTTATAAGGACAATGTCATCAAGGGCACATGTGGTGCCGTGGATGGAGGCGCCACTGCGACACGCATGTGGAGTCGATTTCTGCGCCCGTGGCCCACCAAGCCTTCCATCCCTCGGGGGTCGGGAAATTTGTACCAGACTCGTATGAAAGGAAAGCAGCACTGGCTCGATACATCGGCAGGCCACCGTGAGTTATTGTAAAGGCCAGATATGCATTCATTCACCTCTAACGATACTTAATGAAGTCGAATGCATGGCGCATCCCTCAGGAATTGATCAACGCCGAGAGCTTTATCCTTAATCCTTTTTAAAGCTTTATAGCTTTTATCATCAGCAAAGCGAAGGTGACGTAACTGCCTGCCATCGATTTTCACTCCCATGTTATCCCATTCCAATGTCCGCATGACGTTCTGGAGGGACTCAACGTTAATATCGTTGTAGAATAGTCACATTTTGCTTGTGAAATTTTTGTACAGCTCACGGAGAATCTTTACGTGCTGAGTAGGAACTCCTTGACTACCAAGGGCTTCCATGACCGCTTCTATCTCAATTGAACCAACGCCTTCTGTAAGTGTATGAAAGAGGCATGCGGCGGTCTTTTGTGCTCTCGCGTTGCTTCAATGAGCCTCGTTATCGTGTGAATGTGGTCCATCATACTAACTCCTTTTTGAAACCCTGCTTGCTCACATGGCTGTCCTTCGTCCACTGTTCTGTCAATCCTTTTTAAAATGACTGCAGTGAAAAGTTTACGAGGACTGGCTTAAGGTTCTTTAGATGTTCTGATCTTATCTTGTCCGGACCTAGTGCCGTTGATTTTTCACTGACGAAATGGTATGTCGGATTTCGGAAGGGAGGACCGGTTGTACAACCTATCCATCCTCTTTTATTTCATGTGGCAGGAGGTGGACGTGGCTATCGAAGAGATCTGAGTAGTATTCCTGGATGATTTTCTTCATTGCCCTTCTGGACGCTGTTATTGTTCCGTCTGGGCGTCGGAGTGCAATCATCTTGTTCTTGTAATTGGCGAAGCTTCGGCGGGCTTTGCGAATGCTTTTCCCAGCCTCTGCAGCTTCGACCATTGCTGCTGCTCTTCTCTCTTTGAGATCTTCTTTTACCGCCTGTCTACATTGTTTCGCAAGTTCAGACGTTAGTTCGCGGTTGCCCGCGGCTCGGACGATTCCAAGCTGGCGTATTAGCTCGAGAGTTTCTGGAGACAGACGTCTCTTGGTGAGTTTCGAACTCTCAGCTTTCATAGCGCTAGCGTGAAGATGTTGAATGAGCCGATCGTATTCCTCGTCGATGTTGTCGACAACGGCATCTTCCCAACAGCCGACTAATGAGTTGAATAAGTCCCAGTGTGTGGTGGTTCTTGGACTTCGGTTTTTGAATTTAGCAGGTTGTTATCCTTTCCGCGGGAAATAGAATCTTGCACGAAGGAGACGGTGGTCTGATCCCTTGTAGAATTTTGGGACAACAGCGACACCGGTTAGGCAAAACTTTCTGTTAACTATGATGTGGTCTATTTCGTCCACCTCCAGCGTTGAAGGTGAGGCTTTTGGAATTGCTAGTTACCATGGATGGTCTTGGTCGCCATGATAAACTCAGAGAGCTGCTCACCCTGTTTGTTCCATTCTAATCCATGGGTCCCAATGTGACGTTCCTCAGACGTTCTTCTTGGTCCAATCTTGGCATTGAAATCTCCAGTGATGACCTTGAAGAATGTATGGTTTTCTCTGAAGAACTTCTCCAAGTCCATGTAGAACGCTTCGACTTCTTCTTCGTCATGGTTTGATGTTGGCGCGTAAACGACGAAGATTGTCTAAGCCGGTATTGATCCACATCTCTTTAATCGTAGACGTCCGATTCGGGTTGTAAGCTGTTCGAATGTATCGATGTTCATGGACAAACTCGTGTTGACGAGAACGCCGACACCGCCAATCCGCATAAAGTGAGAACGCACCCACACAAGCGTGCATGAAAACGCCTAGCAAATGCAGAAAGTATGTGCCATATCGGCGCAGCAGAAACAGGGAGTCAATCCACTGGATCCACCTGCCTCTTAGGGAAGCAAAGGTCGCTTTTGGTCCACGATTAATCCCCTATCCGCCACCTGGGGATGCCTACGTAGCGTCGCGACTAACCTGCACGAGGTCCCTCATATGGGGTAGATCCCTGGTACATATATGTATACGTGTACATATATAACAAATATATGTATATGTATATACAGTTACATGTATATATATTTGTATTTGCATATATATGTTTGTATGCAATTTCTCCTACGTTATTTAAAATCAGCGAGATTGTTAGTTGAAATCAAAGAACTGTCCAGGTTGGAATCGAGGTTTTTGGAAAGTCGTCACGTGAAATGTATGATTTCGCCGAGTCCAACATGAAGCATCTTTCGAAGACTCATCTAGGTACTACTTTTTTTTATAATCTATATTCCCTACCATAAGTGCGGTCGCGCAGCCTATGCTAAGAAGTTTCTTCCTCAAACATCATTTACATGTCTGTGGCCACGTTCTTTTAGATTATTTCAAGAAGTGGATTAAGTGGATTTATTTGGAATGGTCCCAAGATCAAATGAGAAAAACCGGATGCATAAGTGATCTCTGGCGGAAGTCAGTGGAAATACGGTGGGTGGGTCCAACTTAAGGTCAAAGGTTATCATTGAATAGTTAGGTGGTTTTATCACACGTGAGAGATTTCTTGGATGAATGTAGACAGAAATTTCCCGTAGTGTGCACCTTTTCCGACAATGCGCGGTAATATGCTTAATAAATGCCCAATAAAATAAATAATAATATGGATTAGTTGTGATGGCCTTTTTTGAATTTGGAACATTTCGTTTATTAACTTTCTTCCTACATTTATTTTAGAATCACAGTGATGTTTAGTAATTGGCTAGTTCTAGTGGGGTCTACGTGAGACGGGGGAGTTTCAAGAATTTTGTTGCATCATAGTACGAAAAAAAAATACGATAGTAACTCTTTCCACTAGTGATACGTGGGTACAACGTACTTCTTGTTGTTCACAAATCAACAGATGGTGATATGAAGGAGGTGACATTGTTTTATAAGCTAACCAGCTATGCGAAAAAAATCTTGTCACAGTTTTTGCGCAATCCGCATAAAGACCAGAATGTCAGTCGTTCGTTTTTGGAATGATGTACTGGCTGCTTTCTGAAGCCAACGGACAATTTCATTGTTGAGAACTTTATAAAATATGACATGTTTTAATCTCTCATTTTAAGGATGTGTGTATTATTACTGCGAGTTATTTCTCCAATTTCAAAGTTGAAACCTTTGAAGGAGTTGAAAGCGAGGTTTAATTTTTTAAAATTTTCGGCGCCAGCGAGTTAACACGACAAACTGGAGAACAGCTTCATTTTTTTCAATTTTAAAAACTTAAATCTCGCTTTCAACTCCTTCAAAGGTTTCAACTTTGAAATTGGAGAAATAACTCGCAGTAATAATACACACATCCTTAAAATGAGAGATTCATCTAATGCTAGACAGAACCCCTCTTATTCAATCTCTTTGATTTTTGAAATACAGGCCTCACTGAAGAAATATGTTTTGGAGACTCCAGAAAGTCATGTGTTCGTACTAATGAAATAAGAAAAAACACCTCTTCCATCCATTGTGAGCCAATTGGTAACATACCTTGTCTGGGAAAAGTTCCGCGTGGGGACCTGCGAAGGCTTTGCCAAAGCTCTTTGAAGAATCAGGATGGAGCCAATTAAACCAGAATTCAGCAGAATTTAGGATGACAAAGTGTTCAAGTAGCAGCTAAACTTGCACGTGTGCCCAACCCGAACACCATTCACCGCTGACCGCTGACAACGAACCAATTTAGTGAAGTGCTGGAACCGCGCGATATTTGAAGAGGGACCATAAAAATCAAACATTAGACAGCAACATGTTGATTTAAGGTTGGAAGCAGCGATTATTTCACCCTGTATCCCGTAAGGCGGGAATAGATAAGAGCATCAAAGCTAAATGTCTAAAGGAATTCCACATAGTGTCCATTCACTGTATAGTGGCTGTACCATGACACTTTATTTGTCAGAACATAGATTCCACATCCAGTCGACAGTAGAGAAACTAGTCCTGTTCTTTGTATAAGACATCCACAACATTGTGTTCTCTCGCCGTAAACGTTTGCTAATCCGTAACTTGTTCATTTGAGTTACTGTTTACTGGTTTGGCATCACATTTGATTTCCACGCGAAACCGCTAGTTGTTGCGGCAGTGACGACTAAACCAACGATTTCCACATGAAACTGTGTAGGTGAGGCGGCAACAACGACCAAATTGGTTCGAGAAGCTCATTTTGAAGAATTAAACACCATCAGTAATGCATCATTGTACACCGTTATAAATCTTACTAAAATACTACATAAATGCAAAGTGTGAAAATGCTTTTCGATCATCCGACATGTGTGAAGGTATTCGGCAATTCAAAAAGAGTTTATTGTTTATTTTGTTTTCTATTCGTTTATATTGCCCGAATTTAGTTATTTTGCGAATTATTATCCTTTTTCATTCCTTCATGCGGTTGTATGTCTTTCAACTATAATTCATAGTTCGTTTGTTCGAATACGGCTACAGAACTTTGTCTTGTCGCCAAATAGCGTTAAATGCTGGTCGAGCTGATTCTTTCAAAATTCTTTGATAGCTTTGCAACACTGTCTTCATCGTGGGTAGTTGCTAGGCTTTGTAGATCGGAGGAAGAATTTCGTAGATATATTTGGCAACAGTTTGCCAACCCTGGGAAGATCTGAAGCATGATTAACCCTGGTTTGTTCGAAACAGTGCCCATGCATGTGCTACTGCGTGACTAGACATTGCGCTTTCCACGCATCATATTACACATATTTCTATGCAATTAGTGGATGGTATCCAAGAATTCTTAACCTGAAGAAGGTCAGGTCTTTGCTGGGTGCCTTGTGAGTTCCGGACAAAATTCCTTATATAACTTCGCATTTAGTTTCGCGTTCATACCATTTGTGTTTTCAGGGAGTCTGAGGGTTTTTGTGCTCCACAACTGGTCTTGGTCTCGCAGATTAGCACTTCACCCGACAACTCCAGTTTTCTGTTGACATTTCGCAGGTGACTTCGAAGTGTTCTAATAAGTGTTATCCAATGTTTTTCTCGAGGTTTATTTGAGGTTTTAGCCCATCCGAGATTTCTGAAACAGTGTTCGCTTCCGGAAATATGTGTTTCATTTCCACTTCGACAAGACCTGGATTGCTCCTGGTTCCCATAATTGAGTCTTCGTGTAGGTTATCCCTTTTTTATATTTCTTTTAGTGTTAGTTTTTGTTTGGCAAATGTGGCAAAGAAGGCATGTGTCTTTTCTAGCTAAAACTGTAACGGTTCGTAGTGATCGACTTCTCGACGCTAACGAAGTTTACCATCTCGACCTCTACAATAGCTTCGCTACTTACCCAACAACACTTGGAAATCTCGTGCATCTTATGGGAAATGATGAAGCGAGGTGTGATTATGTATAAACTTTTATTAGAAAACGGACGGTGTGGCGCTGTGGTCGGAGGCACCCTGCACACACATGGGATCAATCCCTGTCCCCATCCTGTCCCACTAAGGCTTCCATCCATCCGAGGTCGGCAAATTGGTACCAGAGTTTTCTGGGAGGATGTCAGCACTGGCTCGATTTATTGATAGGCCACGGCGAGTCATCTAAAGGCCAGATATGCATTTGATTACCTCCAAACGATGCTTAATGGAGACGAATGTATGGCGCTTCAATCAGGGATTGGTCATCTCCACGAGCTTTTAGCTTTTATTATTTGAATACCTCCTAACGACATTTGTTAACCAGCGAGAAGTTTACAAACATCTACCAGTATTTTTGTCGAAAAATTGAAAGAAACATTTTAAAAATTGATTTTACAAGAGAGGTTAAATCTCTTCCGGAAAGTGTTGTAATAGATGTTTCGTTATATTGGATGGACCTTCTGTAGAATTGTGGACTAATTTTCTAGTGCTGAGAGGAAAGTCCTCCTAGAGACTGTATCTGATAATTTCAGCGAACGTTTACGGAAACTGATAATTGACCTTGAGCCACCAACGGTTTCATCTGCTTTGTCTAGTCTTCCTCACTCAGTCCAGAAAATTTTGTCAAACAGTGAAGCGTCTAATGAGATCAATGAGGAGCAGAAGAGGGCCGTGCAATCTGCTCTTTTGTCCGATGATTATACACTGGTAGAAGGTTTTCCTGGCTCAGGTTCGAATTAATATTTTATTTTTCGGTCTTCAATTATTTCCAATAGATATTAGTGTGCTTTTCCCGCCCTCCTTTAGCATTTATGTGTCTGTTTTGAAGGAAAACTTTCTTGAAATCTGGTAAGCGTCTTTATTAGGAAAGACGACCACGATTGTATTACTACTACGCTGTCTTCTTGAAATGAAGCGTTCAGTTTTACTGACTGCGAACACCCATTCAGCCTTGGATAATGTACTTGCTAAATTAAGAAAGGTAAGGTTTTGAGGTTTCTCTCAAAATTCCTTCACCTTACGATTCGATTTCAGTATATTGACGATTCTAACATGTTACGAGTTGGAAAATCATCTTCCGCTCGTGAATCGGTCGCGGGATTAACTCTGGACTCCAAGTTAATCAGTTTGGACGGGGACAAATACGAAGCTACGAAAAGGATTTTGAGAAACACGGTAGGATTTGAAGTTTTTTTTCGCATGAACTCCTTTGTTTTTTATAGAAAAACCGAGTCATTCTATTCGCTCCAAAATCCTTTTTTTTTCAGCCGATTGTTGCAAGCACTTGTCATTATTTGCCTAGAGAATTGCTATTTTCATGGAGGAAATTCGACTATTGTGTTATCGATGAAGCCTCAATGGTGTGGAATTGTGCTCTTTTTTCGTCTTTACGCTAATGATGCAAAAATCAGTGCTATCACCTGTAGTCGTGTTAATAACAAAGTGACACGGTTGTGTATAATCATCGTTATCGATCTTCGAACCTGCCTAGTGATTTTGGATCAGTCGAAGGACAGGAGGGGTTTCACACTTTTATTACGAGAGCATTTATTTCCACTTATTTTTGCGTAAATGGAGATCTGGGTGCGCCACCATGTTGTAGTGCTTTTTCATAGCTGAGTTTCTGGGTTGAAATATGAGACTGTTCACCTGGAGTGATTCTGTTGGTCTTTGAATCGCTGAGCAGTGACCACAAAATACCACCATGCATACTGACAACGAAAATTCATGGCGGGAGCATCTTTGAAAATGGTCAGTCATCATCATAAATTTCACACGTGGCTTTCGACATAAGAAATTATGTTATGTAAAAGGATAAAGAATAAAGCTATCGGCATTGGTCAATCCCTGACGGTTGAATGTATATCTAGTTTGTACAATGACCCATGGTCGCCTACCAATGTATCGATCCAGTGCTGCTATCCTCCCGAACACGTTTCGTACCAATTTTCCGACCCCGAAGAGATGAAAGGCTTGATGGGCCAAGGGCGCAGCGATTAATCCCATGTGTGTTGCAAGGCGTTTCTGGGCGATGCGCCACGGGCGCACCTGGTTGTTTTGTGGTATTATGTGGCAGTTAATTACTCACTCTTTCCCCCACGAAATCCATTTTGAGGTGCTTGAGCCTGTGGTCCTCGCTGCATTGAATACATGCAGGCGTTTCGTGCTTGTTGGTGATGCTCATCAGCTTGCTCCTCTTGTTCAGAACAAAAAATGCGCGTAAGTGCTTCCTTTTTGTGTTCCACACAAGTGTTAATCTCTGGTGCAAGCTACAGCTTTTTTTTAGTGAAGAAGGGATGTCAGTGTCGCTATTTGAACGTCTTCAGGTACAAAAAAATGTTTTACATTCTCTTACCTCACAGTACAGAATGAATAGGTGTGTCCGATAAATATATTTCACAAAACATTCTTTTTTAAATGTGGGAACTAGTAGAATTAAGCAATAGGTTCGTTGTTCTTCATTCCAGCAGTATCGTTAGATTGAGCAGTCATATCTTTTACGAAGATCGTCTGGTTTGTGGCAACGAGGAAGTAGCTAAGGCATGTCTGATGGCTTTAGAGGGCTTCAGAGTGTCGACCTCAGAAGGTTCGTGATTTGATGATCTAAATCCTGTTGAATAACTTGCGCTTCGCTTTTTTGGAATTACTGGTGTAAGACATGAAATAGCCATGTTCATAGGTGGGTGGAATCTAGTAGAAAGCGGACGTCTAGAAGAATCTGTGGTATTCATCGATACCTGCTCACCAACTAGGCTGATATTCTCTGCAACAAGTAATGGTCCGGGTTCAATTGAAAACTATGGCGAAGCTTGTCTAGTTCGTGATGTTGTGTCGAGATTTATTGCGGTAATACTTCCCTTTCTATTCGGTAATATTACTAATCCTAGGTAATTCAAGTCTTAGTCGACGTCGTAATTTAGTACTAGATATTCCTGAAAATGAAAGTATCGCCTGTCACCTGTATCCCGTTGATCGTTGAGTAACTCAAGCGGACGCCAGTAAGATTTCCATTTTTTCCTATTGCGTGCAAGAGTAGCCCAGTGAGTTCTGCTCGCAATAGGGACTTTGAACAAATCTCGTGTTTTAATGGAAGATAAAGTGAAGTGTCTTTAGGTTTACCTCATCTACAAAATGCCATAAAGCTAAAAAGCTCTCAGCGTTGATCAATCCCTGAGGGATGCGCCATGCATTCGACTTCATTAAGCATCGTCGGAGGTGATAGAATGCATATCTGGCCTTTACAATGACTCGCGGTGGCCGGCCGATGTATCGAGCCAGTGCTGCTATCCTCCCAGGCGAGTCTGGTACTAATTTGCCTACCCCGGATGGATGGAAGGCTTGGTTGGCCATGGGCGCATTTCACGTGCGCGCCGCAGTGGCGCCTCCAACCACTGCACCACACGCGCCCTTACAAAATGCCATAGGTTTTTAAATTGAATTTTTTAATACATTGGAAATGATATTGAGTTTCTGACAACTTCTTACAATTATTCGATGACTAGGCTATTTGATGAATTAGGCCCTGATAATTTTCGGTTTTAAATGTCATCAAAGCCACTTTTTCAAAAATTTGAAAATGGGACTGGATTTTTTTTCGAATTCAAAGTTTTAACGAAGGCTCGTCAATCGCGTATGTAAAAGATACATTTGGGAGCATTATCATGTCCTACTGATAGTAGTGATAGGAAATCCATTTGTTTAGCTACTCTGATGTTTTTAATGGTTTTAGGGAAAGGGAGAAAGCTGTATATTCGGATTAAGAAGACCAAAATGTAGTTTTTATTTTATAATACGAGAACTTATACCCTATTGGCAGAAATCTTTAGATTCCAGCGGGAGATGATAGAGATGTTGGATGATTTAAACGTTTCCTCAGTTGATTTTTAAAGATTTGTGCTCACCAGAGCAATCCCGTTGACGGATGATTGCTGGTAGCACCTGTAAAACAGCTGAGAGAAAGGGAAACCGATTGACCCGCACAGTGTGGTGGTGAATGCGTTAGCTCCGAAAAGGGTAATGTCTGTTCGATCCCCACCGCCATCATCTGCGGTGCGGAGTTCTTTATAAAGTGTTTTATATGTAACAAGTTTTGTTAAGAATGGCATCCATCCTTCGGAAATCGGTGTGATGTGCGTTTATCGTAAACAAGTAGACCTGATGAAGTCATTTTTGAGCTCAACGAAAGATGTCGAGGTTAGTTCTTAGTCCTTCTATCTCGTATATCATACGCTGACATTCGAGTCTTCTGTAGTTATTGTATAGAATAAATATGCATTCAATCACGTCAACGACGTTTAGCGGAGTCGAATCTATGGCTCATTCATAAGAGCACATCGGCTTCGAATGCTTTATCCTTTTATCCTTTTTACCCAATATAAGGTCCGTTATTTAGATCAATTCGGTTGATCAGTTTCAAGGTCGTGATAAGAGTGTGATAATTTGGTCGCTTGTGTGGACATCTTCATGTGGAAAAGTAATCATTACACTTTTTGAAAATTTGTTCTTATTTACGGAATCGTCCTTCTACCAGTGGAATTTTTAGCAATGCGAACTACTAAAGGACCAAAGAAGAGTCAATGTTGCTTTAACACGTGCTAAACATAAGCTCGTACTTGTTGGTTGTTCCGAAAGTATGAGATCAATTGAGGTTATGAAACGGGTTGTTGAGAATGTTGTCATCCTCAAATTGTGATCTTTCTTACATCCGTCTGATTTTATATGAAGACCTGCCTTTCATGTGGATAGAAATACTTCACTTCCAGTTCATTACTTCCATCTCACATCTGCCTCACTATTACGGTGTTCTATAATACTTTGTTCACTTCGTGAATGAATACATATGTTCTGATTCAGATCGTAGACATCCTTTGTTGGATTCGTTTTTCTTTCTTTCTTTTTTTTTATTAACAAGGAACTTGTATGTGACAAAGTGGGGTAGAAATGTAAGCAGTGCTTTATTTATATGACTAAGCATACGCTCCTGCCGACTTTTTACCACCTTTTTGTGGCTGGGAAGTGTTCCTGGTTGTCGGCTGCAATGCACAGCGATGGGATTCGTCCATCCGGCAGTGGCTCCCAAGCTGAGGAGTCCAGCGTTTCCATCAGGAAGCCCAGCTTAGAATAAGCCAATATCGGGATCCATCAACGTCTTGGTATCAAACTAGTCGCATGGTTGCAAATTCCCCTCTGATCCATAATTGTGGTGACCGCCTGTGGTGGTGACCACCTAGGGCATACTTTGGTCAGGCTGACTTTGGGATTCCATGGAACCACAATGGCTAAAACAATAAATCTCCCAAAAATGGAGTTGTGCTGGTGCCCGCACAATCGATCAGGACGGGCCATCCAATTATTCTAGTAATTACGAGATAAATAATGACGCGAGTTGATAAGTGCTGACACTTTGCTACGCATTGTGCCCAGCTCGGGTTAGTTTCCACTTTTCAATAGTTCTTTCCGGTGGTTTATTTTCGTGCGAAGTTTTTTTTTTCCGCCATACTTTATGAAATCTGTAGTTTGTCGAACACGGATGTTTCAAGAGGTCTCCCCATTAGAGGTGCATTTAGGAATTTATAATGAAACTACCAGTCGGATAAGTTATTTCGTTCACCACGACAGGTTGTTGATGGCGAGGAAAGTACGCATAGCAGAGGTGAAGAGAGTGCATCAACAGGCCGATTATTTTATTTAAACAATGAAGGTTGACAGTTCGAGTCACCTCTTCGCTATGATAACGTGGTAATTTATTGAGGATAATTCATCAGAGTGGCTTGGTGTTCAAGAAGTGCTCATTAATCAATGCACTTCGAAGTTTTCTCTAATCGAGTCTTGTTGCTACATCCTTTGACCTGATTTAAATTTTATGGAGGAGGGATTTTATTTCATGCGTAGGAGAGATTGTATCTTACTTTAAAAAAAAAACCCTTGTATGTTAGCTTATAGTTGAAAACGGCCACTTTTCCTATGGCTTCGATAGAGGTCATGTTATCGTGCTACTGTTAAGGTGTCCTGCAATACGCTCGGTGTTCATGATTCGATCATGAGCACCGGGAAAACCAAGCCGTTCTCCGTTCGAGATCAGCGGCACGAGTCAAATTTGTAGCAAAGTTGAGGTGACGACAGCAATGGCTGCATACGCCAGTAGGCCTTTGTAAGCCATTGTATGCGGCAAAAAACAATCACGTCTACGATGGTACGAATAGAGTTGGATACACAGTAGATCCCTGAAAGACTCATCAGTGATGAGCGCTTCATTCTCCATCCTATTATTGTTTGCTCGTTCACTTATACATGTGCATTTAAGGATATTACTAAATCGGATATAGAATTGTATAGTTGTATATGTAAGTCTCTCCAAGCCTCCATTTCTCTGGGGTCGACAAATTTGGTAACAGACTTGTCTGGGAGGATAGCAGCACTGGCTCGACCCATCAGTAGGCCACCGCGAGTCATTGTGAAGGCCAGATATGCATTCAATCAACTCCAACCATACTTAATGAAGTCGAATGCATGGCGCATCCCTCAGGGATTGATCAACGCCGAGAGCTTTATCCTCTTATCGTTTTTACATAAATGAGATGTTCCTTAATCTTACGTGAATTTCGGCAATAACGGTGTCGTTCGATAAACGAAACTCACTTTGCAAAAAGTAGTGAAACATAACGCTTTCGTCAAATTCCGTTTAAAATGTTTCTTTCAGTACTCATCGAGTAGTGTAGTGTGACGAGTAGTGTGACTACCGTAATATTTTTCTCGTAAGAAACGAGGAACGAGGAAAACAAGGATACCAATGATACCTTGATTGACCTTGACCTTGATTTAAGATTTATTTAATTATATGACCTCAGTTGGCATATTATGTAGACTTAGTAAACCCCTTGTTCAATTAATTATCTCGAATCTTCTGTTATCTACGAAGGTGCTCACCAAGTTGGCTTGAGTATTAATTGATGATTTTGTCGTACGAATGCTGATCGCGCGTGATTCTCTGTGGAATCCCGTGACATCTCTTGTCGTATTGATAGGCTAGCATGCTACCCAGTGTTTAGCTTTTCACCTACTGCCCATTTCACGAAAGGATAGTAAGTGAAATGTAACCACAACGATGACAAGATATTTGCAAAACTCGGACCCCAGACCTGATTTGATCTGACGGTTATCTCTTCTCGAAGCCCACGTGTACCCACTTCACCACCGAGGACTTCATTCTAAACCAGTTTTCTACTCTAATGGTGCCATCAGCAATCACCCATCAACGGGAATGATGTGATTAGCAGAAATTGGCGTTGAATCCGTTTAAGCTGAGGCTGCAGTCGAAATCACAATGCTTGAAATTTTATGTGCAACCCATTATTGGTTTCACTGCAGGTTAAAAAAGGATGAAGCTCTCGGCGTTGATCAATCCCTGAGGGATAATGAGTCGCACTGACCCATTGATGTGTTGAGCCGGTGCTGCTATCCTCCAAGACAAGTCTGGTACCAATTCACCGGCGCCGGAAGGATGGAGGGCTTGGTGGGTTTGAGGCTCGGAGATCTACCTCATGTGTCCCCCTCATAGTAGGGTGTTTTTGAAAAACAGAACTTTCGCAAATATCTCAGCATCAATGTTTTACTTTTTATTTTCTGCCTACTACAATTTTTATGGCAGGGTACTACTTAGACACCTGTGGTCCAGAGTTTTGCAAATATCTCAGCAACGTTGTGGTTGTATCTCAGCATCATTGTTCTCATCACATGCTACCGTTACTTTTCTAAAGTGTAGCTAACCTACCGGTCCGGTTCCATAACTTTCTGAAGAGACGTAGTGATTCAAGTAGACTGTCCACATCAGTTGTTTCTTGCGATATGAGTCCTCGTCCCGCCAAGTTAAATTCCTTGGAATGCAACATCTCTTGAATGAAGCGAGCTCGTCTAGCAGTACACTTTTATACTGCATGGTTCTCCAGTGATTACCAGTTGATGGTAGTATGTTTTCATGTCGACAACTCATCTTGCAAAACAATTGTCCTAGCTGGCAGATAGCGAAACGATATAGTTAAGCACCGGTACTGTATTTGACGTCATCAATAATTATCAATGCCTCACAACACGATTTGCTCCACTTCTTTACTGGTTGCTAGAAACCACTTCAAAATTCAGCGTACCAGGTTCGGGGCGCCTACGCGATGCCTTTTGAAATGTAGCTAGCATTTACAAGTCCGCTGGGATGCCAAGCTCTTATCTTCAATATATGTCTCATTTTGAAGCCCCAGGAGAATACATATTGAATGCAAAACATGGATGGGCCGGACCACTTAGTGAGAAGAACATACAACAAATGCACGAAGAGGACTAATGAGTGCACTCCACGAGGATGCAATCGTTCAACAGAACTACCACCTACATGTTGGGCGGACGTGTTCGTAAATAATGCCAAACAACTGTACTCCCAGCTGCAGTTGTTTTCCATATCGCAGTATGAGAATTGCACACGCCACCATGCTGAAATCCGAGCATAACCATGGACGACGATTGCAAGATAAGTAAACAAGTGCGAAATGTACTAGAGTCCGCACAACTCGTGAAAATGGCCCGTTTAAGTATCAAAGTAAATGGGTGAATTTGCTGACACTATCGCCTTCATCAAAGACAATCATACAAATCGAATATCCATAGTTGTTATTTCTTACAACATCTAGAGGTTAAACCGAAAAGATAATCAAAAATCTTGAGATTACCTAGTAAGAGCGTGTCCAAATCATCACTAGAGTCAGTCATCAGCCTTTCTAGATGGAGTGTGGTTTTTCTGTTGAAGTTTGATCCCAATCAGCATAAGAGTGACGCTTCAGTGGAGCCGGAGTGAGATTGAACCAGAAACCATGGATTTGACAACAGCGGCGCTGACCGCTTTGTTGTATTGCGGAACGCCCAGCAGTAATCACAAAAGACATTGACTTTAAAGCGATAGTCCACTTTCATTCATGTCTTTGCACAAGCTGTTCCCCTTAGAATAAGCGTAAACATGAAAGCCTATCAATTACTGATTGCACTATTGCACTAGGATGCAGAATGTCAACGAGCTGCCATAGGAGAAGAGCGGATTCTGAAGCTGTAGTCGAACTTTCATCGAAACTTTGTTATCTCTTTGAGCGATGGCTGTTGCAAGGTAAGCTAGTGATCGGAGAAAATACTGACGCCTTTTTTACATCGTGAAAAGGCGTGTGACCAAAGTGTCTAATAAAGTATCTGAGTGTGGATATAGAAACGGAAAACTTGTGAGATTCGAGGGCAACGAACCAACCTTCAAGGGAGCCTAAACACAAGTACCAAAGCTGATCTCACGCAGTACTAGGTGTCCGTCGGTAAGCTGTCTAACTGTCCACAAACATTAATGTTAGTGGAATGGTCGTCACCTATAATGAATAAATTACCTACATATCTTTACTTCTCTCATTACCTAGACATCTTTACTTCTCGTTATAAGCAATCAGAAATCGTCCCCAAGGCGATGCAAAGTGAAGTCACGCCTATTGTCATAACGTTTTCGGCTTTCTAATCATTCATCGCTTAGTGCTGATCCACTTAACCATCTTATGCGTCCCGTTTATTCTTTCCAGATTTAAATCA
This sequence comes from Angiostrongylus cantonensis, assembly GCA_009735665.1. Classification (NCBI taxonomy): domain Eukaryota; kingdom Metazoa; phylum Nematoda; class Chromadorea; order Rhabditida; family Metastrongylidae; genus Angiostrongylus; species Angiostrongylus cantonensis. Next base: position 1,583,711 of record MQTX01000107.1, on the reverse strand, counting down.
CGATTAGTGGATTGTTTCCTCATGACATTCGTCTTCCTCTTTAGAAAAACACTCCCATACTCTTCGTAACTTTCTCACTGCCCTCTCTATCCCATTTTATCTTCGAACTACACCTAAATATGTAAAATAAATTACACTTAAATACGTTTTAGGCTAGGTGATAAATAGATCCTTAGATGTGTACATCCTTTTATGGGTGTAGGTACAGCCCTCAATGGAACTCTTGGTTTGGTTTGTTCCAGATCAGATTAAGGTGCTGCGAGAACAAATTGAAGTGGTTTCGTTTCCTCACATAACTACACTATTAATGTCAATTATGGTTCTTAAAATTTCAAAAAATAGGGTAACAATCGTCTCCTCCACAATTTTTTTGGTGGCAGGAGCCGTGGAACCTTCATAGTAACAACTGGTTTGACTTCTATTTCTGGAGCTTCATTTCAATATAGCACTATCAAATTTAGTTGTTTTTTTTATCTGCTCTGTTTCTACATGTCCTTGAACGGTTGGTATTTTTTTTCACTCCTACTCCTAAGTTTGATCTCGGTTTTAATATCATGTCCGAATCGACCAGTGGTAAGACCGAACAACGAATCGTTTGAAGATCTGAAAACGGCCTATCAAGCCTAAGCTAGGATTCAAGAGAGGCCAAATTGTTCAACCAGCAATAGGTAGGCCTCAGTACCACACACACTAGGTGCTGCGGTCTATGACGTCAGGCGCTGAGACGATCGGTGGGGCCACAAAATCTCGAGTCACACTGGACGTCACTGGCTCGGGTTCTAATGAACACACATGAAACACGCTATGGAGAGAGTTTCTTACTCTGCATGCATAATACCAGAACGCTCTCCTCAGATGTCATACTTCACTCTGTTCTTGAAGCTGAATAAGAAACGCGTCGCAGTGGCGCCTCCAACCACTGCGCCACACGCGCCCTTTGAAGCTGAATATCACATAAAATTCCACGTGGCGGCCTTAAAAAGAAACGAAAAGCAAGGAAACCGATGTAAGCCAACATTTCCAGTAGCACTAAAGAGTTGCTCAAGAAGAGAAGGAAACTGAAGCTTGACCGTATTGCAATAAACTTAACGGCTAGTGACAAATTTCAGTTGCAGGGGAGCTGTACGAGAAGATGTACATTAGCACAAGAAGAAGAAATAGCAAAGGAAAGAACGACTCTGAAAAAATGTCATAGGGACTTCTGCCTAACGTTCCGCTGTTGACAAAGATAAGATCACTAAAACTTCCCACCATGATACGGAATTAATAACGGAAAGGATCCACAACAAATTGACCATTCCACAATCCTTGTCCCAGGCAGACCTCCGGGACTCAACAATATCAGTGTCACTTCCTTTTCAGTTGCAGGGGAGCTGTACGAGAAGATGTACATTAGCACAAGAAGAAGAAATAGCAAAGGAAAGAACGACTCTGAAAAAATGTCATAGGGACTTCTGCCTAACGTTCCGCTGTTGACAAAGATAAGATCACTAAAACTTCCCACCATGATACGGAATTAATAACGGAAAGGATCCACAACAAATTGACCATTCCACAATCCTTGTCCCAGGCAGACCTCCGGGACTCAACAATATCAGTGTCACTTCCTTAGAGCTGGAAGGCCATAATTTACATTTTGTTTCCCACGAACTATACGGCGTTTTACCTTCAGGGGTAAAAAAAATCTGACCAGTGGAGGAAACTACCAATTTTCCGAACCGGGAGTGATGGCGGCTTGATGTGTCTAGGGCGCCAGAATACCATGTGTATTGCAGGGCACCTCCGACCACCGTGCCACGCGTATCCGTTGGCCAACTAAAAGACCAGAAAATCCGCGCCGGTCGTTCCGATTCGAAAGTTCTTCCAGTGTTCTGTTATGCAGCAGAAATTTGGGCTGATGGCTCAACCACATCAAGAAATTTGCGCGCCACCCACAGAGTGCTTGAACAACATGTTCTGAAATTTAGCTATTAACTTTAGAAATCCTGTGCTCGCAAATGGCAATGATATCGTGAATACGGAATGGGCATCGCAGACGTCACCATTTTCGAAGCAGACCTGTGAACGACGACTACGCGAGAGAAAGGAATGGAAGACATGCTGGCGTCCACAGAATCAGTGAAAACGGCCCATCCAAGTATCCAGTGAGTAGGTAATTAAAAGTGTATCTAAGGACACGAACAAAAAATTAGGAAAAGAGAGTAGGTCGAGATTTACTACAAGCAGGGTGAAAAAATTCAGAAAGTAAAAAACATACACGGTGAACAAAAACACGAAACAACATAAGAAAAACCCTTGTATTTAAAAGATCATGCGGCTAGCTATGTTTGATGAATAGTGTCTAAAGAATCATGTGATCCACCACGACGCGAACGACGCTTTCCAACACCGGTAGCTGTGGTCATCGCTTGCGTTGGTGTTGATAACGTCGCTGCTGCCAATGCAGCATTCTCCTCTTCCTGAAAAAGGAAGTTCATCTGGTGAAGTGATCGAGAGCGTTTTTCAACTTTCCACAAGAACAAAAGCAATTAGGATTACATCATGACAGGTTCTTTTCCTTTGAATTTTGGTGCACGTCAGCTTGGATGTCCATTTCCATGGATTGAAACGATTACTTTCACCTTCCTAGTCATAACATTAAAAATGCTAGTTACTTTCCATCATTTTAACTTTAAATGTTTAACTTCTGCTTGTGCAGAAATTACAAAATAAAAACCTTTATCATCTCCTGGTCTTTGCAATCCCATACAATTCGCCCACACTAGTTTTTCGTAAATACTGATTCTGCAAGCCCAGCATAACCTTCATTTTTCAGATATTTGCTGGTTAAGCCATTGTGGTTCACTGGAATGGCGAGGTCAGCCTGCCCAAAGTCTGCAACAGGTTTTCACCACCACAGACAGTCGCAACTCTTGTGGATTAGAGGGAGATTTACCACCATGCGACTTTGACACCAGAACGGTGGTGGATCCTGGTATTGGCTTATTCTTAGCCAAGCTTCCTGATGAAAACGCCGGACTCCTTCTCAGCTTGGGAGACCCCGCCAGGGGATGAATCTCCCGCTGTACATCGCAGTCCGACATCCAGGAACTCCTCCTAGCCACGGTGAGGCGGCAAACCGTTGGGAGAACAAAACATTATATTCTGCACATAGGTCACTTTAATAGCAAGAAAAATAAAATGCCATTTCCAGCCCTGAACGCCTGAACAGATTTCATAAAGTGAAGACCATTCGATATAATCACCACTCCAATAACACTATAACACTATAAAAGGTGGTAATAGTAAGTCAATACCACCAGTAGGAGATAGAAGATCCAGCAACAAATCAATTTTCCACGACTCTACTAGGTTATATGCAATATGCCGTGCTGCGCAAACAAACTAGTTTCCATTTTAGCATTCTTTACAACCACCTATCAAGAAAAATCCCGCTTCTTACGCTGTCATCGATTTAACGGTCGAATAATTGCAAGTGAAAGTGTCCAAAAAGAATCCTAGCTGCAACAAACCAAACTTCCCTCTAACCTAATCTGGCTGATGCCTGCCTGCGGTGAAGGCAGTCTCGACAAGACCATTTAAGAATGTTCAGAAGCATCACGTTCAGAGAGCATTCAGAATGTCAATTGGAAAGAAAGACCATAGATCTTTAATCCGTATCGATTCTATGCAAAAACTTGACAACCCCGATGAACAACTGTTGTAAGATCCAACCAGAACCATGATGAGATATAAGCAAAACTCGGAACCTCACTTGGGTTTCGAATCCGCGATTATCCTTTCCAGGCTTTGATTTCGACTGCAATTTCAGTCTAACTAGGTTTAATGCGGATTTATACTCACCAAATCACTCCCATCGACGGGTTATTGTTGATAGCACAGTTAGGCTGAAAAATTCGCCTGCATGAGACAAAGACAAATCAGGTGCCTGTGTGGCGTAGTCGGTAACACATGTGCCCGCAGAAAGGGTAATCGCGGATATGAAACTCACCTGAGGCACCAAGTTTTGCTCATATCTCAGCACCTTTGCGGTTGTATTTCACATCATACTCTGCCATTAAAAAAATGATAGGCACTAAATGAAACTTAAAGCATAATGATAAAGACAACTCGACAAATGGACACAATGCTGGCGACAGCACAACACCTACATTCTGGGCATCTAAGCAAATAAATATGGTAAAGCAACCTTTTCCTTCATGAGCTCGCTGAACTGCCCGTCAGGTAAAAAGAATTCGCTGTGTACTTCAAATCCATCTGGCACACTCTCGTTATATTCCACAAGTTTCATATCCCAGTATAATTCGAGTCTTGCGATGATCTGGAAAGTTTCATTCAGATCATATCTTGATGCTAAAAGCGCGAAATATTTTGCATAGCAGCGCGGACGAAAAGCTGGAGAGAAAACCACAAAATACAGACTATACTCTATGAACCATTCGAATAGCTATAAGTTGTACATGTAATTACTACCTGATCAATGGATGGCCTGATGCGGTAGCGTGGTCGAAATCGTAAAGTCTTTTCAGATTTGGGCAAATTCTTCCTCTTTCTCACAGTCTCAAAATCGTTATCGTTCAGAAATATCTCGCACCCGTCTTCTTTCTCATAGATATGATTCATGTATATGTAGATAGCATGCAAATTGAAGAATCTATTCACTCCTGAACAAACATTAGGTTCATCTATACACATACACCATAGGGAGCGTGTAGCGCAGTGGTCGGAGGAGCCCTGCAATACACGCGGGATTGATCCCCGCGCCCCAAGCCCATCAAACCCTCCACCTGTCCGGGATCGGCAAACTGGTACTAGACTTGTCTGGGATGACAGCAACACTGGCTCGATTCACTGGTAGGCCAACGCGAATCATTGTAAAAACCAGATATGCATTCAATCATCTACAAACGATGCTTAATGAAGTGGAATGCATCGCACATCCCTCAGGGGGATCAACACAGAGTTTTATTCTTTATCCATACATATGAAACAGTGAAGTAATCTCTTCTGAAACTGAAAGCTGACTCTCAGTCATTAAGCTGATGAGTCCCGATATAGAAAATAATGTTCAATCTCTGTAATTGAATTAGAGAGACATTCCAACGAAAAGACTCTAGTTCTTTATATGCTTATTTCACAGCAAATTTCTAAGAGTTCTAACATGCCGCTAGCCACTTGTCTGCCATTAGTTTTAGGTATTTTTCGATCGCAGGAGTGATTTATAGGGAAAATTTCGTCTTACGATCGAACCATAAATACAATTTCTCTGAAGCGTTTTGCTGGACGAATTTCCTTTCGTACAACCATTTTGCTGCCCGAGGTGGAGGCCACTTGAACGGTATAAGAAAAACGATAAAGCTCTTGGTGTTGATCTATCCCTGAGGGATGCGCCATGCATTCAACTTCACTAGGCATCGTTGGAAGTGATTGAATGAATATATGGCCTTAACAATGAGTCGCACTGACCCATCGATGTGTCGAACCGGTGCTGCTATCCTCCAAGACAAGTCTGGTACCAATTCAGCGCCGCCCGAAGGATGGAGGGCTTGGTGGGTCTGAGGCTCGGAGATCTACCTCATGTGTCCCCCTCATAGTAGGGTGTTTTTGAAAAACAGAACTTTCGCAAATATCTCAGCATCAATGTTTTCCTTTTTATTTTCTGCCTACTACAATTTTCATGGCAGGGTACTACTTAGACACCTGTGGTCCAGAGTTTTGCAAATATCTCACTTCGACTTCACTGAGAATCGTTTGAGGTGCTTGAATGCGCATCTGGCTTTCACAATAACTCGCAGTGGCCTACCGATGTATTGAGCCAGTGCTGCTATCCTACAACTCTGGTACCAATTTGCCGATCCCGGAGGAGTGGAGGGTTTGGTAGGCCTCGGGTGCGTGAATCCATACCACGTTTATTGCAGGGCGTCTGCGACCACTGCGCCACATTTAAAGCGATAAATTAATTTATCGCTTTAAAGGGTGCGATTAAAATCAATGCATATTACCGCGAACACATCAAACAAAGGGCGACGCTTGATGGATCTGCTCATCTGTTAACCTTATGCCGAGATATCTGCAAAACTCGGGACCGCAGGTGTTTGCGGTGTGGAACGAACGCGCTATTTTCCTCATCCCTCTCGTGGGTGATTGATGATGGCAAAGATCGATAGAACTAGCTGAGAGATAGGCGAAACGAAGGAACCGCATGGTGTGGCGGTGAACGCGTTACTCCCCGAAAAGGATAATAACGCGTTCATTCCCCACCGCAGACACCTGAGGAGCCGAGTTTTGCAAATATCTCAGCATCATTGAAGTTATATTTCGCAATATACCATGCTATTAAAAAGAGTAGGCTGAGTAAATAATAAGCTAAAACTGCACTGTTATAGTTTTCGAGTACCTATTTCTACAGAGGGCCGTTTGACGCAGTAGATGGAGGCGTCATGGCTCACCAAGCCTTCCATTCCTTCGGGGTCGGCAAAATGGTACCAGACCCGTCTGCGAGGATAGCAGCACTGGCTCGATACACCGGTAGGCCACCGCGAGTCATTGTAAATGCCAGATATGCATTTAATCAACTCCAACGATACTTAATGAAGTCGAATGCATGGCGCATCCCTCAGGAATTGATCAACGCCGAAAGCTTTATCCTTTTATTTCTGCAGAGCCGTTGACAGCTTCAATACCCTGAACTAGGGCAAGAAGCTCCTAACAGTTATGGGCATTTTAAAGGAAGAGAAGAGATAAGTCGTTAAATTAGTTACAACTCCAAATGAAACACGAAGATAAATGAAATAACCTGCTGGTTTGAAGAATGTTAGTAACTGAAAGAGACGGGCTTCGGACAAGTCACACCATGGGGCTGGGAATTCTTGTTGACGCTTCAATTGCTCAAGTGGAGCAAAGAATTCGCGCATTACTTCATCTCGCGATAACTTTCTACAATTCTCATTGATAGATGATAGAAACGAAAAAGAAAGAGAAAAGAAAAGAAAAGACAAACGAGAACTGACTTACACTACGACGTTCTCATTGCTTCGATCGTTAGACAGCATGGTCCCGCTGTCGATTTGTTCAGAAAAGTATCTAAAAAGCATAATCTTTATAAAACAAACGTCATGAATCGACAATAAGCACGTGCAGCTACGTGAACCAAACGAACAACTACTCTGGATAGCGTAGAACTAGGACAAGACAGCTATCCAGGACAGTGCTGACACAGTATTTGAGAAGTACTGGTTCTAAAAGCATGAAGATAAAGGTGGTTAAAGTCCAAATTATGAGTATGTTCCGAGATTACCTAGTAATTCGTCAGCGACAATTTGCAGATAGTGAATGCAAAACTGACTTTAACCTCGACATTAGTCATTATGTACTCTTTCACTGAGAAACCGACACGAGACTGATAAACAGCATTATTCGGCTGACGTTTCGACGTCTTCGTCTTCATCAGAGCGATCGGTCCAAGTCGACGGCTAAATGAAGAATATGCGAATCGACACGATGACGAAGATGCCACATCAAGAAGACGAACAGCTGTGGACCATGAACAAGGGCTATCGGCTTTAAGTAAGACGACGACATCGAGACGTTAGCCGAATAAAGACTGTTCATCAACCTCTTGTACGCTTATCAATGAAAGAATAATGCAGTACAGACCACGGGGAGGTGAAGATGGCCTCTATCTGGGAGGACGCAGCGGAGCGACGTCGTGTCGAAGTGGCACACGTAACACCTCGATGGACGTCTGCTTTCCTAAGCTCGATGACTAGTACCCATGGGTGTGGCCACAGAAAAGCCTGGAAGTTCTGTTCATCTTAAGGGGGTCTTTCGACAAATGATGGATATGTTTGATGTTTGCGTATGGATGGAAAGCACTGAAGTTTTATTCCATTACAGGAGACTGCTTAAAATTTTATATCGTTTTTTACCATTATTATGTACTAATATCCTCCCGACGGTTTACTGCCTCATCGTGGCTGGGTGATGTTCTTGCGTGTCGGGCTCCGATGTACAGCAGCGAGATTCATCTCTCACGAAGGCCTCCCAAGCTAAGAAGGAGTCCGGCGTTTCTCAGGAAGCATTGCTAATTCTAAGCCACTACCAGAGTGGACCACCGTCGTGGTATCAAATCAGTCGTATAATGGCAAATCTCCTTCTGATCCACAAGGGCGGTGACTGCATGTGGTGGGGACGGGCCGACGCAGACTTTGGCCAGGCTGACCTCGGGACTGCAGGAAACCACAATGGTTGAACCATCAAAACTTCGAAAAAGTGGAAATTATGCTGGTGCCCGCACAAGCATTGTGGACGGGCCACGCAACTGTCTACGTAAAGATTAAAGGATAAAGCTCTCGGCGTTGATCAATCCCTGAGGGATACGCCATGCATTCGACTTCATTAAGTATGGTTGGAGGTGATTGAATACATACCTGGCCTTTACAATGACTCGCGGTGGTCGGCCGATGTATCGAGCCAGTGCTGCTATCCTCTCAGACAAGTCTGGTAACAAGTTGCCGGCCCCGTGGGATGGGAGGCTTGGTGGGCCATGGGCGCATTTCACTTGAGCGCCGCAGTGGCCACGCCGCAGTCCAACCACTGCGCCACACGCGTCTACGTAAATATATACAAATGTAGGAGAAGGTGATGTCATCTGTTGTACACTTAGACATCGCATTTGTTTTTGATAGAATGGGATTTCAGTCATGGATACCTTCAAGGCGTTATCTGTTGATATCTGCTCAGCTTGGTTTAAGGTTGACTTCAACTAGATTGTTTTTTTTCGATTGTGATTGACTGATTAGATTGACTTCTAAATGGGTCATATAGTAATCATTCTTCGTGAAGTATTCCTGAATGTAAATAGATATGTCTTGTATTAGTTATGTATTTTCCTTTGTTACTCCTGTCATGTAATATATTGTATTTGAAATTACTTGATACACAGCCCACATTCCTTTTTGTTTGTCCCACATTTGTACCTCTGGACCACCGGGCGCAGCAACATCGCCTTGGTGGCTCGATCCTGAGACATGCGCCAGTCGCTTGGAGATCAGTGACTCCCACAGAGCAGTAACATTTGTCTTCAAACGACCTGTAGAGGTCGTCCTCGTCGTTATTTATCACTTTGTTCTCAAGATTTCTCTATATTGTTGAGTTTACACGAGGTTGATACGGGATGTTTATTAGGATAACGTTTCGACGTCTTCATCTTCATCAGACCCGACGATCCGAATCGGTAGTCCACGGTTCTTCTTCGTCTCGATTTGACGTCTTCGCCTTCGTATCGAGTTGCATCTTCCTCAGCGGACCATCTTTCGAATGAGACATACTCACTCGGTGATGGCCTTTTATGCAGGATGTTGATGGTTGCCAGCTGTGATAGTCCAGTGATAGTAACTTGTTTTTCCTGGACAATCAATCCCGCAGATCTTTGGAAAACCTAATCCTTTGAATAGTTCTTACGATGTCTCCTTCTCATAGTTTAGGTACATGACCCTCCTCTGTGTAGTTACCTAATGTTGTCTAGGTGCATGGTGGATCTACTGGGACTGCCTGTCCCTAATCTCTCTCGACGACTCCGTGATGGAAGTGCTGCGAAGTTGATGTTGTTTTCCGATTGCTCATTGTCTATTGTTGGCTGCATATGAGAAGTGATTATGCGTCTATGTTGTGGTTTAGAAAATAAATATTCGTACACTCCTCCAACCAGAGGTGATCCAGAGGGCGCGTATTGCGCAGCGGTCGGAGGCGCCCTGCAATACACATGGGATCGATAGCCGCGCCAAGGCCCACCAAGCCCTCCATCTATCCGGGGTCGGCAAATTGGTTCCAGACTTGTCTGGGACGATGCCAGTATTGACTCGATACATCGCTTGGCGACCGCAAGTCATTGTAAAGGTCAGATATGCATTCAGTCACCTCCAACGATGCTTAATGAAGTCGAATGCATGGTGCACCCTCAGGGAGTGATCGATGCAGAGAGTTGTATCCTTATCCTTATACTCCTCTGATTATATTGAACCTTTACCTATTCTTCATTCATGTTTCAGTGGATAAGACGATGCATACGCTGGGCAATGTGTTTATCCATCCAGTTGTTTTCCGGAGGGAAACCGATTGACGAGACCTAGCTACCGTCTGTGCTGTTACATGGGAACGCTGTATTGGTGTTATCTCGAGATACGATGGAAATTGCGTTAGATAAGGAATTATTTCAACACGACAGTGAGGGTAGAGCGCTCCATGTGCTCTAAGCTAACTTGGTGTGGTTGCGAGATAATGAGACAAATGTTTCACATATCCTTTCAGGAGTGGTTACTCTGGCGAATAAGCGAATATCTCGTCAATATTATTCTCTCGTCAGACAGATGAAGTGGCGACTGAACCATGAAGTGCTCACCTTAACATAGGACATATCTAGTTTGGACCCAAAAATGTATGGTTTCTTTCCATGCCAAAAGTATGCAGTGTAATTCGTTCTTACTGAGCTCAGTCAAACCTCGCGATCTACGTGAAAGAGTAGGTTGATGAACTGTTAAAGTTCTCGATGATAGTACAAGTGGTTTTGAGCACTATCTTCAAAAACATCGGTGAATTTTGAGAATGAGGGTTGAGAATTGTTTCCAAATTTTTAACCCGATAAGTCACATCGGTTATCAACTATATCGTTCAGGGCCGGCGCTAATTAGGCACTACATGCAATGTTGTTGGTGTCAACTATGCATTTATTACTAAATAAAATGTATAAACTTCTCTGGATTAAGACGATGAAGGCACATGTATAGATGGTAAATTCCTCTCAAGTTCTATTTTCGCGGATGACATCGTCATCTTTTCGAGGAGTGCCGGTGAAGCAGAAACGATGCTCAATGGGCTCAAAGGAGGGCAAAAAACGATTGGGTTGGGCTGCGCATAAAATGGATGAAGACTCATTTCATCAAGAACCTAAAGTGCGCAGACGATCAGGTCAAATTGGATCGTTCTCTGATTGCAGAGACCACCTCGTATGTATACCTTGGCCGATTAGTCAGCATACAGAACATGAAAGAGGAGTTGCGCAGAAAAAGGAAAGCAGATTGGACCGCATCCAGGCCTCTCAAAAAAGCCGCCGACCAACTAAAAGGCTTAAAAATCCGTGCTTATCTTTCCGGTTAAACACTCCTCCAAGCGTTTCATTATGCCGCAAAGATGTGCGATAATTCACTCATGTCAAGAATACTATACAATTACAGAATGCTTGAACGATGTCTTTTGAAGTATAACCGGCATACACAGCATCCAGTTGGAACACGTGTGTGTGTGTGTGTGTGTGTGTGTGTGTGTGTGTGTGTGTGTGTGAGCAACTGTACTGTATACACACATACGTATACATTTATATCTATGTAATTTTCGCAAATAACAAAGTGTGACATAGAAGTAAAAAAACGACGGAAACCGAACACATATCTTTTTGGTAAGGATTTTTGATGTATTGCGTTCATCATACATAGGATAGTTCATCTATTTGTAGACAGCTAGAAATTAGATAAGGATCGAATAGACAACAACGTTTACACAAGCTCGGGCACAGCAGTGGGGATATGGAAACTAACAGAGCTTAGAAATCTCCTAAAGCTTTCGCGCATTGAAGAGCTTGGGAATTGAGCGATACGAGAATGACCTTCAGAGTTATGCTTCAAATGTAACTTTTTCACTGGCAGATTCACCCTTTGAAGCAACCGTCGTCTTCATTGCCGAGATCTGAACAGGAAGATGTTATGTTAGTTCTTATTAGATTCCATGTGAGAAGCTAGTCTTAACACTGGCGTTGTATGCATAACGAAACTTTGTTAGGAGAAGAGGGATGTCTACAACAAGCAAAGGAAAAAGTGTGGATAGTCCTGAATCATTTGTAGTGAATAACAACTTTTCTTTCTAGGGTATACGTAAGAAAAAGTAATGAATAAACTTTTTATCAGTTTCTCGTAAAAGTAAGGTAAAGGTAAACTCTCGGCATTGACAAATCTCTGAAGGATTCAACATGCATTCGACTTCATTAAGCATCGTTGGAGGTGATTGAATGCATATCTAGACTCTACTATGACTCGCGGTGGCCTACCGATGTATCTAGCCAGTGGTACTATCCTCCCAAATTAGATTCCATGTGAGAAGCTAGTCTTAACACTGGCGTTGTATGCATAACGAAACTTTGTTAGGAGAAGAGGGATGTCTACAACAAGCAAAGGAAAAAGTGTGGATAGTCCTGAATCATTTGTAGTGAATAACAACTTTTCTTTCTAGGGTATACGTAAGAAAAAGTAATGAATAAACTTTTTATCAGTTTCTCGTAAAAGTAAGGTAAAGGTAAACTCTCGGCATTGACAAATCTCTGAAGGATTCAACATGCATTCGACTTCATTAAGCATCGTTGGAGGTGATTGAATGCATATCTAGACTCTACGATGACTCGCGGTGGCCTACCGATGTATCTAGCCAGTGATACTATCCTCCCAGACAAATCTGGTACCAATTTGCCGACCCCGGCGGGATGGAAGGCTTGGCGAGCCATGGGCGCGGAGACCTATTCCACGTGTGTGCCACAGTGGTGCCTCCAACCGTTGCGCCACACGCACTCAATTTCTCATACTTTCATCTAAATGGTGATAGTACTATGAACCAGCAGTATTATGAGCAAAGGAATGAATCTATTTTATACTGCCCAAAATCAACAAGCAAAGGAAAAAGTGTGGATAGTCCTGAATCATTTGTAGTGAATAACAACTTTTCTTTCTAGGGTATACGTAAGAAAAAGTAATGAATAAACTTTTTATCAGTTTCTCGTAAAAGTAAGGTAAAGGTAAACTCTCGGCATTGACAAATCTCTGAAGGATTCAACATGCATTCGACTTCATTAAGCATCGTTGGAGGTGATTGAATGCATATCTAGACTCTACGATGACTCGCGGTGGCCTACCGATGTATCTATCTAGGGTATACGTAAGAAAAAGTAATGAATAAACTTTTTATCAGTTTCTCGTAAAAGTAAGGTAAAGGTAAACTCTCGGCATTGACAAATCTCTGAAGGATTCAACATGCATTCGACTTCATTAAGCATCGTTGGAGGTGATTGAATGCATATCTAGACTCTACGATGACTCGCGGTGGCCTACCGATGTATCTAGCCAGTGATACTATCCTCCCAGACAAATCTGGTACCAATTTGCCGACCCCGGCGGGATGGAAGGCTTGGCGAGCCATGGGCGCGGAGACCTATTCCACGTGTGTGCCACAGTGGTGCCTCCAACCGTTGCGCCACACGCACTCAATTTCTCATACTTTCATCTAAATGGTGATAGTACTATGAACCAGCAGTATTATGAGCAAAGGAATGAATCTATTTTATACTGCCCAAAATGACAACTGGTTTTTTTTCTCACGGAGTAAGTTTGCTCACATTGTCATTCTGTGAATCATTCTTCTTCATCTTCTTCTTATTTTTAGTCATCCATCGCACCAATGGTCCCGGATCTAGGTCATCAATATCTTCAGGTAGTTTTTTGTCCTTCGTTTCTGGTAGCACCAGAACGATCAGTGCGGATGTGACTGACATAGCAGCGATGACCAGGGCGGGAGCGGATTTGTGGATCGTTTCCTGTAATATGTTAGACTGCTATTTAGTGGGCAGAATAGATCCTCAGTAAAATCAGAATGCTCTAAAATCTAGTTTGATATATGTTCTATAAAACTAGGATTTTATGACCCTTTATCACTGTCTGAAAATACAAAATCAAGCGAATTTTTTTTTGAACGGATGGATGAGGACAATCTACTCGGACCAATCTGGCTGTGAAGAAGACGAAAACGTTGAAGCGTTAGTCGGTTAAAGTTCTTAGCAACCTTGTGTTAGTTTATCTCTCCCGACTGTCTGAAGTCTCATCATGGCTGAGAAGTGCTTCAAGGTCTCGAGCTGGAATGTAAAGCGAGGATTCGTTTCCCAGCAGCGCCTCCCATGCTGAATGAGTCGGTGTTTTCCATCCGGAAACCCAGCTAAGTAAACCAACACCAGAAATCACTGCCATCCTGGTATAAAACTATTCATGGTGGCAAATCCCCCATTCATCGAAAAGAACTGCGATTGGCTGCAGTTGCGATGACCTGAGAAAAACTTTAATTAGGCTGACATCGAGGCTCCAGAGAACAACATTGTCTAAACCAGTAAGTAAAAATTATTATGGGGTCCGCACAACAAATAAAGACGGGCCACCCAAGCATTCAGGTAAGCAAGTTAGCTTATCAAAGAAAGAATATATAGTATTAAGAATGTTGTATGTTATTGTTGGGTTTATTTGCTAACAGGACTATGTTTTTTTAATACTCACCAGTCGTTTGAAGTATGGAGCCAGTACCGAACCAAAATCTCCAAAAAACCCAACCACTCCACAGAATACATTTCGTACAGATGTTGGTGTGGATTCGGTATAGAGAAGCGGTTGTGACGACCAAGCAATCGAGTTGAAGACTTTCGCCATCAGAGGGAAGATCATCGCCGTTTGCTTACTCACTGCAAAGTCGCACAAAAAATAGGCCGCATAAATTAAACGCAGGAGTATTATGCTAGTCCTATCCGTTTTTTCGTGAATTTTACAGAGCGAGAGTGGCGCAGTGGTAGTGACGTCGATTATCATGGGCACTGTGCTGATTCACCCCGCCCCGGGTTCACCAAATTTCTCAGCCATCCGGGGTCGCGAACTTGGTATCAGGCTTTTGTGGAAAGAGTTCGCTCTCTGCAATCGAATTAGGAACGCTCTACCCCGGACACCTCAGTTATCCAGAGGGAATCGACTGGACGACATTCAACAACACTCATGACGAGGGGAAAATCTTCGAGCACAAAAACCTTCGTTGATGATTCATGCGAGGAAACGAATCGAATGCAAGTTCTGTGATGATGCGAAAGCAGTGTGGTGTGAAAGAAATGGCTTAGCGCAGAAATATGATATTTTTGAGGTACATCAGCTTATGCTTTACATAGGTGTATCATGCTAAGAGGTGTCCTCCAATACAGAATTGGCTATTGGTTCGATTCCATGCAATGTGCAAGCGAGGCCTTCCATTTCTTCGTCGTCGGAAAATTTATACCAAGCTTGTCTTAGAGCATAACAGTTTTGATCTGATATATCAGTTGGCCTCCGAAGGCCATAAAATGTGGCACATATCCACGCAATCATCTCCACGTTGCTACTAGTTGCATAGGATTCAAGGGGCCTCTCTCAGGCGCTGATCAGATCCGAACGATTTATCTTTTATGCTCCACGGACTTGATGTTTTTTGTTGTCACCATGTGCGCTTCTCGGATCCACTTCTGGTGACCTTGAGCATTCTGAATCTAAACGTTAGTGAAGTTATGAATGGAAAGTTAGCACAGAGATTCCCTCTGCATCCGCTTTCGAAACGTCGCAGCAGTTTGCGAGTTGTTCCTTCACCATTATTTTTTGCTTCTTCTTTCGAATATTTCACTGCCCTTTTAAACGAAGAATTCACTTACACGGCAAGTATAGTGCACAAACCATCGAGAATGCTTGTAAGACAAGTGATAAAAACGAGACCGTCTTTCTATCCAAATAGATCTGAAAACTGTAGATTAATAATAGTTGACGAAGAATATGAAACCTAATATGATTTTTTTTGTTGAATTCACCAGAAGAACGATAGACACGAGTCCAGCGGGTAACTCAACGAGACCTGAGAGAAAGAACCCGGTCATTTTGTCATCACTAAGCTCTGTCGAAAACAATGACAGAGCCCAATACGTTCCATTCATCACAACACTGAAATTTCTTCTTCTTAAAGTTTCTCAATTTTTTTTTCTTCCTTTTAAACTTCTCAAAACCTACAGAATGTAAGAGTTCAGAACGAGATGAAGTACTAAGGCAGGGCTCTTGAGCATGTCGAAAACAGTTCTTTTCAATCTTTCTGACCCTATATTGTTGCTTGATTTGCATTCTTGTAAGGGAATTTCAACACCGTTGAAACGAGACGAAGTACGAATATATCTGTAATACGATAGGATTAACTATCTTACAGTTAACAACCGAGCTCCTCGTAAGGTGCTGCCAGTCGACTTTTTCATGGATGCTCTTGATTTAAAAACAATTGCACAACTGTACATTAGTTAACTCATTTTCGAAAAGATTTCTTGAGCCTTGGGCGTGTGTAATGCAGCAGTTAGAGGTGCCCTGCAATACACAAGTGGTTCTAGGTTCGACTCCGCGCTTTGGTAAATCCAATTGTTCATTTTTCTAGAGCTATCAAAATAACCCCAAACTTGTCTTATAGGATAATCACTCTGACGTGATACATCGGCAATGCTTTTCAAGCTATTGCACTTGTAAAATATGCATTCGAAGACCCTCACGATGCTACGAATCGAAGTGAATGCATGGAGTATGCCTATGCTAATTGTTAACACCGATCACTTCTTCACCTTTCTCTTTAGAAATGTTGCATTGGCATGATTTTTTGAGAAGGCACTCTTTTTCGCTATAGTGGAAAGAGTGTTTCATTAAAAAAGAAAGAAAACCTACAGAATGTAAGAGTTCAGAACGAGATGAAGTACTAAGGCAGGGCTCTTGAGCATGTCGAAAACAGTTCTTTTCAATCTTTCTGACCCTATATTGTTGCTTGATTTGCATTCTTGTAAGGGAATTTCAACACCGTTGAAACGAGACGAAGTGCGAATATATCTGTAATACGATAGGATTAACAATCTTATTGCTCAAACTTTAGGAGTAAAAAAAGAGCGTTAAAACTTTAATAGGCAGTAGCAGAATGATATGCTTGCATTTCGACAACTAGGGCCAATAAAGTATCAAGGCAGTACTGTAAAACACTCATTAAGCGACCTCAAAATCCTACGTTTTCCTCACAAACTGACCTTCTCATCTCAGTATCTCAGTACTAATGATCAATGTAACTCGTGTTAGACGTGTTAGTTCATCAATGAAAGGAGGTATTGATTGATCTAAGTTTCCCACTTTAGAAGGAAATTGAACGCGCCTTACACACTTTAGAGCGACATTTAGCACCAAAAGCACTTCGTGATGCTGTGCTATAGTAAGCTTATTTTCGCTAGGTCAACTCGGCTCCACTCCTGTTCATCAGAATCGGCAGAGTTACACCAGACCTGCCTAGGAAAAGCACCACCTGACTTACAAAAGCTTGTGGTTCTCTGTATAGAGGAGCTGGGAACACTCTACTGGAATTATCCCGGATTCCAGAAATCTACGGAAGATCATTCAACGACATCTACGGAGAAGACGAAATGCACTAGCAGTATCCAAACCATGCGGAAAATTCGATAACCCTCGTGAATGGACGATAAGAAACAACGAGGTTAATGAAAGAAGTGCGGGAATCTCCACAATATGCGGAGTTCTATTATCTAAGCGACAAATTATTTATTACCTATTATTCCACACGATCCCGCTTCACACCTGCTGTGAGGATGCCATCACTTCTTGCAATAAACAACGGCAATAAGTAGAACAACACTACAATTTCAAATTTTGTTCCTTACATCTTCACAGAAATAGAGGAATGCCGTATCAGTAGTGATTCCATGTAGCGTCTGACCTCATGCCTAGGACGCTTTGAGTTTCAGGAAAAGCTTTAGATATGGCATTGTAAGTTGTTCCCTACTTTTTTGAATGTCTATCATTTTACGATTCTCAGAAACGAAAACGAAACTGAAAAATTGCACCTTTAAAAAGCTAAGATTGTAACGGACCTTGAGATACCTTTGTCCTTTTTGTTTGTAATGAGCCAATGAAGTGATTCCGGTATCATCCTGTAGTGATTATGTTCAAATTTCATGGGTATTTTACTTTCTTGTAAACATTTATTTTGAGCGGATTTTGTTTCACTTTCTTGAAGAGTGAAAGTGAAGTTTTCGAAAGCAGGCGGAAGCCTGAGATTCCAATGGATTTTATTTCATCAGCAAAGTTCAGTATGAACTGAGATATTTGCTTTAAGCTTCACAAGAGCCATTTAAATACTGATAACGGTTTTGCAACAACTGCATTGTGCAAAGTACACGTCGGTCGTTAAACGTGTTTAAAAGCTCGTCAAAGTGATTGAGACGAATGCGGCGCTTACCAGTAATACGGAATAGTTAGAAGTCCAGGGACGGATACGGCAAAGTAAAGCCATCTCCAATTTGTGATGACCAGTCGAAGCAAACCAGCTGAGACGTAACTGGAAACTCGAGTATAACTGCTGACAATCGTGAGTACAGTGTGAAATCGAACTTCGACATAAAATAAAGGATGGAAGGACAATCACTGTGGTAGTCCAGCCTTCAAAATAGTGAGGGAATCAGCTTAAGAGAAGAAGAATTCTTGTAAATGCATAATGCTCGGAATTGTCAGAAACTCCTTGTGAAATGCTGAGTTTTCAAAATTTGTGCTTTGTACATGAGTCCAACATGACCATTAAGGAGACGACAGGTGATATTTTATAGTGCAGAACGTTCACCACAATGCATAGAGGTTCCATACATCACACACATGGTCTCTGGCTCGATTCACTGCATCAGGTAAACAGGGTCCTCTATCGTTCCAGTGTCGATAAATTGGTGCAGTACCTACATAAGCGGACAAAAACATTGGCTTAAGGTAGGATATTGACTACCACATGTCGCTGTACATGCTAAACATACACGCAGTCATCTCTACTATACCTAAAAGAATCGAATGAGTGGCTTATCTCTAAAGAATTGGTCAATGCGGAGATTTTTATAAGGATAAAGGATAACGCTCTCGGCGTTGATCAATCGCTAAAAGATGTGCCATGCATTCGACTTGATTAAGTATCGTTGGAGGTGATTCAATGCATATTTGGCCTTTACAATAACTCGCGGTAGCCTTCCGGTGTATCGAGCCAATGCTGGTATCCTCCCAGACAAGTTTGGTACCAATTTGCCGACCCCGGAGGGATGGAAGGTTTGGTGAGCCATGGGCGCCGGGATCGATTCCACGTGAGTGCCGCCGTGGTGCCTCCGACCACTAGAGTTATTAAGATTAAGATAAGTACAATCTTAACCGTTTTTGTTTACTGCCTACTCTTTTTAATGGCAGAGTATGTTGCGAAATATAACTTTAATGAAGCTGAGATATTCGCAAAACTCTGGACCGCAGGTGTCTATAGTGGGGAACGAACGCGCTATTGTCCTTTCCGGGGAGTAACGCGCTCACCACCACACCATGCGGGTCCTTCGTTCTGCCTGTCTCTCAGATAAGGTTTTTATACCCGTTATTAATTCCTATAGATCATTTACTTTTGTTTACTAGCAGTTTTCTGTAAATTTTGCTTTCACTAGTAATGTGTATCATTACCAAAAAAGGATCGTAACTTTCACAACGAATTGTTATTCAAATCTTCAGCAATAAGGACATACCCAATTACCCAGGTGATAGTCCCCATGAAGGGTATTAGTGAACGGAATTCCAACGCGACGGATTCCATGCATAGAACAAATCCGATGACTGAGAATCCCTGTAAAGAAAGCTACAAGAATTTGATAGAAGAGCTAACGATTCATGCGATAATCTCGCCAGTGATTAGGGCGGTGCATGAGATGAAGGGGCAAAGACGAGTCGATTAAGGAATATTTAACAAAACCTAGAAAACGATTGTTTCTGGTGCTTACGCACCCTGAAGAAAAACTTCTCCAAAATTGTTATTAAACCTCCATCCGGAATAAAAATATTGAACAAGGATAAGATTTTACCTTTCAAGTCTATGAGGAATAGCTAAGCACAAGGAAGAAAACGACAGGTATAATATTTTCCTTACCGTGGTGGCAACTCCTGCGAAAAATCGAAAAATCAGAAAGATGACATAGTTTGGTGCTACGGCGCAGATGAGGTTCGATATGACTGCTATATACAGTGGAATGAGGAAGGTCAGACGGCGACCAAACAAGTCAGACAGTTGTGTGATTATCGGAGCCACTATCATACCACCTCAAATAGAAGAGCTGTCATTAACTCTAAATAATTATTCTCTACTGTACCTAGTATTCTTATAGCGTTTCCTAGCCATGAAAATTTCTTCTTTAAGTAGTGGATCCTTTTACTGGGGTAAGGGTATCACAGTGTCAGAGGTGCGCTCAATGCACACAGAGTCGATGCCTCGATCCTTCGACCTAGACTTATTAAGGCCGCTATCTCTTCGGGTTCGTCTAATTGCACCGGATTTGCCTGTTTGGGAATGTGAAATCCCTCACACAAGCCACTGGATTCATCAAGTATGCATGCAGTCACCTCTAGTCACTTCTACGAAGCAACGAATTGAGTTGAATACATAGCGTGTCCTTTATCAACTCACTCTTAACACTTTGTTAATGGTCCATTATTTCATTAATGGTTCACTATTTCATCGTGCTCAGAGGGTAAAATTGTATTTCGAACTAACCGATATGCAGCGCTCCCAGCGGTTTACCGCCTCATCTTGCCTGAGAGGTGCTTTTGGATGTCGGGCTGTGATGTACAGCGAGGGGATTCGTCCCCCGGCAGGGTCTCCCAAGCTGAGGAGTTTCCATCAGGAGGCCTAGCTAAGAGTAAACCAATACCAGGATCGGCCACTGTCCTGGTATCAAAATTGCATGGCGAGAAATCTCTCTCTGATCTACAACGGCTGCGGCTGCCTGTGGTGGTGAAGACCTGGGGCAAACTTTGGTCAAGCTGACCTCGGAATTCCAGGGAACCACAATGGCTTAATCAGAAAACCGCCGATGAATGGTGGTTATGCTGGGGACCACAGAGGACGGGCCGTTCAAGGGTCAAGTGTCAAGTAATATGCGGTGCGCCGTATTGCTTAAGGAAACCTATCCAGGTTGCGAATTTCGATGTCACTAACCAAATACTCCAGAGTAGAGCCAGGTGAGTCTTTCATAGCTGCGTTCTCGCCGAAAAGAAAAACTGTAGAAAGGGAGCCTCCTAAAAAAAACGTTCGATGCTTTTCATGTCCCTCCAAAGCGCCGGACCGATTGAACAGTTAAGGGCTTAGTGAAAACGATCGAACTTTACTGGTACTTGCTCGAGTTAGTCGATAATTAATTGAGGCGATAAGGCGACAAGAACGAGCGTGTACACAATGGTTAGAAGTGCCACACAGTACGCACTGGATCCGTTACTGGTCCGATCGTGCGCTTCAAACTCATCAAGGTTTCCATTTTCTGAGGTGGGAAAATTGATACGAGACTAGTCTGAGGGGATGGCAGCACTAACTTGGTACATCGAAAGACCACCATATTTCATTGCATGTGCCCAGTATGAATTTAACGACGTCTAGAATGCTCGATAAAGTCGAATGCATAGAATATTTCCTAGAGACCGATTAACGCCGAATGCTTTATCCACTTAAGGTTACACGGCGCAATGATTATGTATCGTCCACCTTAATGCCTGTGTGAAAGTGGTAGAAGACCTGCATTAGTCTTACCACTTAACAATTTCCTCATGGTTTTCCCATTGTTCATCACTAAAACCCTGTTAGCGTGAACGATTTGGTAATTTTGCTTCAGCTTTTGAGAAAAGTGAAAAGATAGTCGTACACTTAAAGAGTGCAAACTAATGGAAAAGTGATAAACGAATCTAAGAGACAGGCATCCATGAGTTTCGTGGAAAATTTGGTGTAGTAAAGGGTTGAAAAAGGTTGTTGTCGTTCGTTTCTGACATAAGTGCTAAGTTAAGAGTTAATCTCTGAGTGAAATGGACGTACCGAGCATGAATACTGAAGCACCGTGTTCCACTGATTCGTAGCGGTCACAAACCAGATTGAACTCAGACGCTAACGATTCGTGATTCGTATCATTGTAAATGTATCTGGGTGTATTTAACAAATAAATGGCGGTACGCATCGATATTAATACGTAAGCAGATGATCAAACGAGACCGTGTGCTTTGATGCATTGGTTATAACCACTCCTTATCTATTCGCCTCCACATGTTTTTTCATGTGAAAGAGCTTAGTTGAGTGATCAGAAAATCAGTCGGATTTTAGTTCTGGGTCTATCGAAATCTACTACTGGTAAGCTTACAAGTTTATATAGACTTCCGTAGATCTCGAATAGTACTCACTTGTTATACTAAAGCTATTAGGATGATCAAAAAGGTCGAACTAAAGTAGATTGAACTCACTTTGATCCCGGAACGTTGCTACATGAGAGCGTCCAGTTGTTACTATCCATCACTGTGCACTTGTCAACTATAGTGTACTCCTGAAAAATCAATAAATAATAAGCGTGTAATATATATGCATATATTATATATATGCATTATATGCACATATTTATGTATGTCAATTCTAGAGAGCATCGTGCATTCGACTCCATTCGTAGTGTTGTAAAAGTGATAGATCGCATATCTGACCAAGGAAATGACTTATGGGAGCGTAATAATGTATCTGATGTACTAGACCAGTGTTGTAATCCATTCAAACAAGTACAGTGCGAATTATTCGCTCTGGAAAATGAGCGGCTTAAGCGCCCCTGCGCGAGATCGAACCAATGAATATGCGTGGACTGTAGTGCGCTTCCAATAACTGCTCTGCACGCTTCCTGCTAGACAGTGGGACAACTGAGCTTGTACTTTTTCTGCAGTTTTGTATAATCAAGTGGTTTTCATGAAGGTTTCCATAGACCGTAATATATGTTGTCTAGAACAACTGGATTTGAAGTAAACAAACTGCATGAGTATCCACGATGTAATAACAGAAGCATAGTAACAAGGTAACAATATCATAAGCATTTCCACTTTAAAAACTGACATGAATTTTAAATTTATTATTTGTGACGGCATTCAGAGAAAGAAATTTAACAGAACGGTAAACTTAGCCCCGTTTAGAGAAATTGTGTTGATACTGGCTTAGATGACAGACTACCTCGCTAGATGATATCTGGGGCAGACTTCGGCTAGGCTGACCTCGAGACTGCAGGGAAACCCTGTAACCAGCAAAGCTCCGAAAAATGGAGGTTATTCTGGGACCCGCATAACTAGTGAGCACGGGCAGTCCAACAATCCGAGTAAGTATTAGCTTTGAATGCATTCCTTAGTTACTTACGAAACCTAATATATCTGGCTGTATATTTGAAATTTCAGCAGAATTCATTCTGAATAAGAACCAAAATCAAATCAGAAAAAGTCATTTACCCATTTTATTCCATCAGGTGGGGTAATTTGACACTCGAATTCCGGGTCTTCAGTGATGAACGGCATCACCATCATATTAATGGCGAATAAAATATGTACACTATTTGTAATGAGGTAGGTGACCATCTGAAATGAAAACGATTACGGATATCTTTGACAGAATAGAATACGATGAGAAAGTGGTTTTTCAGTACAGCTTAACAGCTTTGCTAAACTCTAGACTCCTGGCTGTTTCATTCTTGTATAGAACCTTTAACATCTGTCTATTTTTAACAGATCGTGGCAACGCAGAGGGTGAGATGTTGTGAACTAATGCACAAATTGCATTAACAGGATCACCTAAGCCTCTCATTCTTCCAGAGTAGACTGTAGACTAATTGGTATTGGGGGTGTCTGATAAAAATTCTCTCCGACCATGGAAGAGCAAAGACTGTTTACGGAAAAGACCTGTAAACGCTGCAGAAGAGTTGTCCTATAGCTCCAGGTGATTACTCAAGGAAGCATTCAAAGATTTTCATGGAAAACACAAAGTGCTCAAACTGCAGCTGAAGCTGAGCGATAGTCCACAGATCTTTGTGAACAACGAATGCGACACAACGAACAGAAAGGAATTGTGAAGATCTGCAGGTCATGTGATTTCGGGTTGAACAAATGTGCAAAAAAACGTACTTGGTGTAAACAGCTTCACATGGTTTTCAAAATATCCCTAGCACTGAATGTGTGTAATAGAATGTGTTTCAGTGTAGACCTTAAGCGAAAAATCGAACAAATTTATTTACAGCAAGAAAGTTATATCGGGCTAACTCAACGATATAACATTCACAATGATATTGAGATATATGCAAAACCCCGGACCGTAGGTGTCTGCAAAAAGGAGCGAACACGTTATTACCCTTTCCGGGTGCTAACACGTTCACCACCACACCATGCGGGTCCTTTGTGTCGCTTTTCTCTCAGTTAGTTTTCTATCTACCAGTGCCATGAGTAATCATTCGTCAATGTGATTGATCTGGAGAGCCCAAATCGCGAAATCGCGATTGAACCCAGTTAAGCCGCGTCTGAAGTTGAAATCACAATGTTAATTTTGTATTTGCAGCTTACGAAAATGCTCACCTCAAGCGCAAAATTGATTAATTTTATTTACAGCAAGAGCGCAATATCGAGTTAACTCAATGATAGCGGATTAGTTTACTCTCAACGCGGTATAAGCTTTTCGATAGCTTAGAACTGTAACTTTTACAGCCTTTATTTTTACTGATTCCTCGCAAGCCCTCGTTCCGCTGTCAGCCCTCTTCCTTCCATGATATGGAATTAGTAGCCGAAACGTTCTACACCAACGCTTTCCGCTCTACAATCCCCGTCCCGGGCCCTAATATCCCAGCTGGAGAAACACCACTTGGAATTCTTCCGTCGGAGGTTCGAGTTGCGATAGAACTCATGAAAAGAGGCACAGCTCCAGCACCAGACAATATCACGCCCGATTTCCTTAGTGCTGGAGGCCACTATTTACATGTACTTCTCGCAGGCCATATGACAGCATACTTTCAAAAGGGAAAAATCCCAGATCAGTGGAGGACGTCGCGCACGGTCATCCTGCCTAAGAAAGGAGACCGAAAAGATCTTCGTAACTATCGTCCTATATGTTTGTTAAGTGTACTCTACAAGCTTTTCACGAAGATTATCCTCTCGCGCATATCAAGGACATTGGATGAGGCACAACCAGTCGAACAAGCAGGATTTCGAAAAGGATTTTGCTGCATGGACTACATCCAAACCGTGTCCAGGGTCATCGAAGCCTGTCGGGAATACCACTTGCCTCTAGTCCTAACCTTTGTCGACTATGAAAAGGCGTTTGACAGTGTCGAAACGAATGCAATCCTATCAGCACTCGTCGACCAAGGAGTGGACCTGTCCTACATAAGAACTCTGTCCGACTGTTATCGGAACTGTACTACGAAAATACAGCTTTTCCATCGACCTCTTACCATATCCATAGGAAAAGGGGTTCGACAGGGCGACACAATATCGCCAAAGCTGTTCGGTGCCGCACTGCAGTGGATAATGAAGTCACTCGATTGGGTTTGAGAAAGGCATGCGTACTAATGGAAAATTCCTATCAAACCTTCGTTTAGCCGACGACATTGTCATCTTCTCAAAAAGTACTAGCGAAGCAGAGATGATGATCAGCGAGATCAATGAAGCGGGGATAAAGATTGGACTTCGCATGAATCGAAAGAGGATCCAGTTCATGAAAAACCCATGGTGTGAAGGCGAGAAAATTGAATTGGATGGTTCTCTCATTGCAGAGACCACCTCGTACTATACCTTGGGCGATCAATGAACATGGGAAACAGCATGAAGGAAGAACTAGATAGAAGAGGCAGAGCAGCTTGGGCCGCATTCGGGCCTCTCAAAGAAGCCACCAGCCGACTGAAGAACCCTAAAGTCCGCACTCATCTCTTCGATTCTACAGTCATTCCAGCGCTCTGTTATGGTGCAGAGACGTGGGTTGATACTTCAGCAACGTCAACAATTCTTCGCACTACTCACAGAGCGCTCGAAGAGTGTCTTCTAAGACATAATCGGCACTCTCAATATATAGCTGGAATGCGAAGCTCTGACCTTCGAAATCTGTCACATCTTCGAGATCCAAGAGAATATACATCGAGAGCGAAACATAGATGGGCCGGTCACATAATGAGAAGAATAGACGACAGATGGACAAAAAGAACAGTAGAGTGGACTCCAAGAGAATGCAAACGGGCCACCTTGGGCGACCCATACACGTTAGGCGGACGTGTTCGTAAACAAAGTTAATCAGCTGTACTCGCAGCTGCAGTTGTTTTACAGATCACGGTATGAGACTCGCAAGCGATACCATGCTCGAACAAGACCACCACCATGGACTACGATTGCGAGAGTAAGGAACGAATGGTATGTGTGCTGGGGTCCGCACAACTCGTGAAGACGGACCGTCCAAGTATCCAAGTAAGTGAGATTCCTCGGAATTACTCATTCTGAAATCTCTCACTAGCTAAATTCGAGTGAAAAATATGGAAAAAAGTAAAATACTTATTTGATAAGAGCGGCCCGCCCTCACTGGCTGTGCGAGCTTTCGGAGATCTACTGGTTAAGCTATTATGGCTCCCCGGAATCCCGAAGTCAGCCTGGCCTAAATCTGCCTCAGGTCTTCACCACTACAGGCAGTCGCAGCCATTGTGGATCATAGGGAGATTTGCCACCACGCGACTTTGGTACCAGGACGGTAGTGGATACTGGCACTGGTTTACTCCTCGCTAGGCTTCCTGATGGAAACGCCAGACTCAGCTTGAAAGACCCTGCTGGGGGACGAATCACCTAGCTGTGTATCGCAGTGCAACTCCCAGAAACACCTCCCAGCAACGATGAGGCGGTAAACCGTTGGGAGGAAGGTGAAATAACCACGTATAAGATAACACAGATATAAATTCAAAGATGCCGATCCGAGAATTGTCGTTAGCACCTCAGCAAATAAAAATTTAATTATAGAAATACTTCACTCTAACCTGGTATCTACCAAAACGTCCATATGCCGAGAGGACCTTGTCTGCATCAAGATGCATGTATTTCAGCATAAGCGTCGAGCTTCTTGTTCGATCATCTGGTGGCAGCAAAGCTGACGACGCCTACAATTCATGCTTTTATGCTTTATAAAACTCAGCAAAAGTCACAAGACGTTTTTAATAAGCAATTAGTTTTGAAGGATTTTTTGAGTGCAATCATTGAAGTATGGTGCGTGTAAAGCGCTTGGAGGAAGGGATCTGGAGTGCGAAGAGAATCTTTGGTTGGATCTCAGCTCTGGAGCTAACTCGTTCATCATATTGATTTTCCGACCTAGATAGACATAACTGGAGCATTCGGAGATATTCGTTCCGTTGAACATGAATGGAGCAAACGAAACCAATCCGTTCTTCATGAACATCGTTTTCTTGAGATTTAGTCGAAGACCAATCCTTCTACACGTTTTATCAACGTCCGAAAGCATGCGTTCCGCTTGGCTAATGTCTGGTGTTATAAGAACGATATCATTAGAAAAGCGACGGTGATGTAACCGCCGACCATCGATTTTCACTCCCATATAATCCCATTCCAGTGTTCGCATGACGTTCTGGAGTGTGGCTGTAAATAATTTTGGCGAGGTTGTATCGCCCTGCCTAACTCCTCTTTTGACGTCAACGTTAATATCGTTGTAGAATGGTGAAGTCTTGGTTGTGAAATTTTTGTACAGCTCACGAAGAATCTTTACCTACTGAGTAGGGACTCCTTGACTACCAAGGGCTTTCATGACTGCTTCTATCTAAATTGAATCAAAGGCCTTCTGAAAGTCGATGAAAATGAAAAAAAGCGATCTTTTATACTCTCGCGATACTTCAATGAGCCTTGTTATCGTGTTAGTGTGGTCCATCGAAACCCTTCTTGCTCACATGGTTGTCCTTCGTCCAGTGTTCTGTCGATCCTGTTTAGGATGACTCGAGTGAAAAGTTTGTAGATGACGGACAACAAGCAGATTGGGCGATAGTTGCCTATACCGTGTAGGTGGTCGCCCTTCTTGAACAACAACACGGTCTTGCTGGTCTTCCACTGAGTAGGGACCTTGCATTCAGACACGTAGAGTGTGAAGAGCCGAGTCAGTGTGTTTACAAGAGCTGGCGAAAGGTTTTTAAAGTGTTCAGATCTTATTCTGTCTGGATACGGTGCTCATCGATTATTCAGCGACGAAATAGCATGTCGGATTTCGGAGAAGAGAACCGGTGGTGTAATATATCCATCCTCTTTTATTTCATTTCAAAATATTGCACGAAGGAGACAGGGTCGGATCCCGTGTAAAATTTCATATGACGGGAGGTGGACGTTGTTATCGAAGAGATCTGAGTAGTATTCGTGAATGACGTTTGGGACAACAGCGACATCGGTTAGGCAAAACTTTCTATTTACTATGATGTGGTCTATTTCGTTATGGTACTCTCCACTGGGAGATTCCCACGTCCAGCGTTGACGGTGAGGCTTCTGGAATTGCGAGTTCCCATGGATGGTTTTGGTCGCTAGGATGAACTCAGAGAGCCGCTCACCCTGTTCGTTCCATTCTAATCCGTGGGTCCCAATGTGACGTTCCTCAGACGATCTTCTTGGTCCGATGTTGGCATTGAAATTTCCAATGATGACCTTGAAAAATGTCTGGTCTTCTCTGTAGAACCTCTCCAAGTCCATGAACGCCGACACCGCCTACTCCTCTATTGTCGCATGTTCCGAGGAACAGTTCTTCATTAGTGTCATAGACGACGTTGAATGGGTGGCGTCGTCTCGTCTCGGCCAGGCCGATGACGTCGTACCTTATCATTCTTGCTTGCATGAGCAAGTCTTCTATCGAGAACTCGGATGCAAGTGTGCGTACATTGTAGGTACAGATCGTCACCATAGTTCTTGTTCCATGCAGCTTCCATTGGCCCTGAGATTTTAGCAGCCTCACCGTACTCGTCCTTCCCAACGCTACGAAATTGGGGACTCATTCGGGGTCAGGGGAATGAGGTCCCTTTCTTTTACTGTATTTTGCATATTTGATACCCACGTATAGGTTGCTGGACTCTTAGCGTGGGGGCTGGTTATACTCACGGGTAGCTTGCCAGGCTCTCCCAGAGTGGACATGTCGCTTATTTGTTGGAGGCGACTCCTAACCGCCTCCCATATACTTCTCTGTCACTTGATTGCAGACTTTTGGCCGAGTTGACTCGTAGAATACAATCCGCATAAAGCGAGAACGCAACCACACACGCATGCATGAATACGCCTAGCAAATACAGAAAGTAGGTGCCAAATCGGCGCAGCAGAAACAGGGAGTCCATCCCTTAGATCCACCTGGGTCTCAGGGAAGCAAATTTCGCTTTTGGTCCACGATTAACCCCCTATCCGCCACCTAGGGACGCGCCACGTAGCCTCGCGACTAACCGGCTCGAGATCCCTCATGTGAGGGAGTCAGTCATTAAAAGCCTAATTTGTTTCAAAAGCTTAATCAACTTATCGGACGCTTAAAGCGTCTTTCCGGAAGTTGTAAAATTTTATATGAATTTGTTGTTGTAAAATACCAAACCTATATATTCTGTACCTTTTTCTTCCATCATTCTTTTTCTCTGGAATGGTTGAAAGCACACCCGAACGCTTTTTAAACTTTGAAGATCTTAACTTTAGTAATTGGGAGAGAGAGGAAAACCATGTGAAGCTCACCCTTAGCCTCTTGTTCGCTTCCTCTTCGTCATCGTTCATTTCGCTCCTTCAACTTGAAGCAGCTTATTCAGCAGAATTGGTCGTTCTATATTCTTTAATTTCGAAAAAAAGTGGCATGAAATGTAAAAAAAACAATACAGTGCGAAAAATTATAAACTATAAGTAGGAAGAGCATACGAAATGAGGGAGCGTCTGTCAACATGTGGCTTCTTCCCTCTCTGGAGATTAATCAGCTCTTATCACGTTAAAAGCGTCCGTCGTATTTCTTTATCACTGAATGGACGACGAGAACAAAGTAATAAACGGAATAATTTTGGCACTCTTGCTAGTATCTCTAGTAGTATTATTAGGGTAGCCTTTTTTGCCGTTATATTTCCCCAATATTCCTGGATTGTTTTCTTTGAAAACAAATTCATTAATGTTTAATTCAGCACAGGTTCACCAAGAGGATTAGATCCATGCTATGTGACGGGAAAGTGAAGGAAGCTGAAGAATTCTTAAAAGAAGTGAACTGGAGCAAACTGTTGATGTGGTACTGTCTTCATTTGGATTAAAAACTGACCTATAGGGCCAATCTTTAATTGCAGATGGGATTTATAGAAGATGTTAATGTATTATGGATCAGATAGTCGCTCCTTCAACTTGAAGCAGCTTATTCAGCAGAATTGGTCGTTCTATATTCTTTAATTTCGAAAAAAAGTGGCATGAAATGTAAAAAAAACAATACAGTGCGAAAAATTATAAACTATAAGTAGGAAGAGCATACGAAATGAGGGAGCGTCTGTCAACATGTGAAGCCTATTGCTTCTTCCCTCTCTGGAGATTAATCAGCTCTTATCACGTTAAAAGCGTCCGTCGTATTTCTTTATCACTGAATGGACGACGAGAACAAAGTAATAAACGGAATAATTTTGGCACTCTTGCTAGTATCTCTAGTAGTATTATTAGGGTAGCCTTTTTTGCCGTTATATTTCCCCAATATTCCTGGATTGTTTTCTTTGAAAACAAATTCATTAATGTTTAATTCAGCACAGGTTCACCAAGAGGATTAGATCCATGCTATGTGACGGGAAAGTGAAGGAAGCTGAAGAATTCTTAAAAGAAGTGAACTGGAGCAAACTGTTGATGTGGTACTGTCTTCATTCATTTGGATTAAAAACTGACCTATAGGGCTAATCTTTAATTGCAGATGGGATTTATAGAAGATGTTAATCTATTATGGATCAGATATGAGATCAGATAAGAGAAAATAGATGGCTAATGGTCTCATTCTGGTTAGAGGGTGGTTTCAGGTTCCAAAAAACTCCGATGCTCAGCCGAAGTTCGGTGCCCATTTCAAAACTTCAACGTTTCTGTCACTGGTTAAGAGAAAACCTAAGTCAAGCAGTACAACCGGGAAAGTTGACGTTAGCTTACGTTATCGTCATGAACAAGAAACAAAGCGCGTATTAAAAACTTTGGTGTTTCCTTCTCCACTTCGACAAGTGGAACGCGCTTGGTCTGACAAATGACAGGAACGAGTAAAAGTTTCACTTGTGCCCACTCGGGTTGCTCGACGAATAATCAGTTGACATGTGAAGCGGACACGACAAATGCAACGGTTAGCGATGAAGTTTCCTTCTCCACTTCGACAAGTGGAACGCGCTTGGTCTGACAAAGGACAGGAACGAGTAAAAGTTTCACTTGTGCCCAATCGGGTTGCTCGACGAATAATCAGTTGATATGTGAAGCGGACACGACAAATGCAACGGTTAGCGATGAAATACAACGGATACCTCGTCGTTAGTTCAACTTAGCTCTGGATCAAATAGGCTCAATACCAGGCGGTCGAAAAATTGGATCCTCACTTATATGCATTCCCTCGATGCAGAAAAACTGATGACTTCCTGTGGCTACGAGCTGGTGACGCCTTGGCTGAGCAATTGCAGCAATCAACTTGACCATTGTTCAACTGCAGTTTTGAAAAATGAAGAGACCTCAAGTGGAATCCACAAAGAAAATCTGAAGACATCTGTCGATGATGGACTCTAGACGGATCGAATGAAAGCAGCGGTGTGATAGCACAATAAATGAAAGCGTGTCATATGAATAAGTAAAGAAAACAGCGGGTTTGCCTTGTTACATTGCACTCGAAAGTCAGAAGGTTTCAGTTGTCGCTTTATCAACTGGAATCGTTAATATTCCGGAAAAATTAGAGTGAAGAGGTAGAAAGTCGCTCTCCTCACCAAGTAGAGCGGCGAATGTCTTAGCTTTCGTTGAACCTCAGTAACAATAGCCAGTAATTCTCTGTGCTCTTAATGAGTTAACACGTGTTCGTCGTTTTGTCCTTTATTTATGAACAAGAGGTTTCGGCTGATTTTCTCTTCTTCAGAACCCGAAAAGGTCAATTCGACTGCATTCTACCCGGCCAAACACTTCCATAGACAAAAAGAGAATATACTAAAACAGGATTTCAGTCTCGTTGAACACAAAATAGCTTCTTCGCGCACTCGCTGCTTCCCATGAGTCTTCCACAGAACATATCACGTGGAGACCAACAGTTCGGAGTTTATATGGAAGCGTAATGTTCCTTAAATACTGCACAAGGTCACGTGTGATTGCGAGGCACTCCTCGCTGCGGTCCATTTTCGGATTCTTGGGATTTATCTGGAACGCTTTGAGAGTTTTGCGCACCGGTGTTTTCGATTGCTGTGCGAGGGTTTCGACTCCTACTTCAAAATATTTCCAGTTATGTCGATGTCTCCTATACGCGCCTAGTGGAGTATTTAGTTAAACTTCAAATTTTCCGACTAGATGCTCTTTTACACGAAAGCATAGTGCTCTGCCCGTTTCGCCAATTTTTGTATTCGTATTCGTACGCTATATAAGGGTTCAGATAATCTGTGCCGGCCTCATGCAATCACCGTCTCTACAGTTAGCACATATTATGCAATATTAGGTTGTACGTAGGCTGTCATAAAAGCGATTTGAGAACTCTCTGGCGTCTCACAATGCTCGGTGGTATTCCAATTACTGTCACCCTTAAAGAAGTTCCTGAACTGGTCAATCTTTACATTATCGAGGAAGTATTACGCACAAATGAGAGCTGGCAATGGAACAGCGGCCAGCATCAAGCCTTGTTGTTGCATTTTTGTTTAAGGTGGACGCGCCAGTAACCGAACTCGGGCCATTTTTCTGCTGTAGATTGTTTTGCCGTCTGCTCCACAGAATAGGAGGTGGACAAATGCATATTGAATAGACAGGCAGACTACATTAAGTTTATTCGAGAAGAACCGAAAGGAAACTGGCTTCCATTTCTGAATGTTCAAATTAACCTATTCACGGCCATATCACCGAGTGTTACCGAGGGGCAACTAATAAAAACATACTGGCTCATTACCTCTCCTCTCACTCCTCATACACGAAAAAGGCGCCGCTTCTAAGAAACATGTTTCGAACAGCCATAAGTGTGTGTATAGGAAGAGAGAAGAAGGAAGAATCCCGATAATTGGCGGGGTAAATAGCCATTTCCAATGGCTACGAAACTGTAGCCCCTCAGGAAAGGCGTAGAGGAGTAACCACGCCCTTCATTTCAGATGAAATAAGTACAGCTATAAAACGTTACTTGAGAAGGGTCGGTCTAGAGAATTCGGTAACCGTAATCAAAATTCCACCAAGTATCTATGACGTTAGCTAGTTCGTAACAGCCTGTATGACCGTGCAACACAAATTTTTGCACAAAAACCATAGCTGAACTCATGCACTCAACCTCGCTACCGTTAGCGAGGTTGAGTGCATGAGTTCAGCTACGGTTTATCCGAGCTCTTGTAAATCTTGAGAGGATGAGTACATTAGCGAAAACCACTCCGCGTCCCTATAAAGGAACACCTAGTCGGTGAACTTAAAGTTAAACCACACACTCCACTAGGCGCGTATAGGAGACACACATGTAGCGGGGAGGATTTTGAAGTAGAAGACAACATCTTCACACAGGAGTCGAAAACACTGGCGCCCAAGGCTCTCGACATTCTGGGCAAATTCCAAGAATTCAGAAATGAACATCAGGGAGGAACCCCTTGCAATCACGCGTGTTCCCAAACAGTACTTAAGACCGATGTTTAAATGTCAGAGGCACATTACGGTTCCATGTGAAATTTGTGCTGGTGGCCTCCACGTGGCATACTAAGTGGAAGACTTACAGAAAGCGGTAAGTGTGCAAAGAAGCTATTCCTGGTTTAATGCGATTGAACTAATGGTTTAGATTTGTCTCTCTTTGGTTATGGAGGTATTTGGATGGGAAAATTGCGGTCAACGTGACCTTTCTGGGCTCTGAGGAAGACGATATCTGCGAGACGTCAGCTTGTTCATAAATAAAGAATAAAGTAAAAACCTTGTGCTTGCTCATCAAGAAAACATTGAATCGATCAATGAAAAGGTGAATATAAAATTGGTCATAGAAATGACGGGTAATTTTCTACATGATTGAGCTAACATGAGGTTGGTTTAGAACTTTCACTCAGCTACTATTTCGGCACCCTCCCGTTGCTCAGAAGACCACTGTTCTGAATCCGATGGTCCACAGCTGATCGACGCCGGACCGTGGGTGTGTGTTCTCGCATCGAATCGAATTCATCAGCGGAAGCACCGCTCGAATGAAGCATCTACTCGGTGGTGACTTCCTACACAGGTCAGGTTTTGATCGATTGCCGACTCCAATATGATCACCTTTCACCGGGCAATGTGGCCTGCAGCAGTCGGTGTTTTATTTGCTGACATTTAGCGTAGCAATCAACATCTTCAAAGAAATTATTGAAAATTTTTGATTATTATTGACAAGATTCAGTGAGAGTCGATTTCTAAGATATTGATTGTCACGCTATGGTGCCAGCAAATCAAGTATCGACTGCTAAAGGGCGCATTGCCCGCTCAAGTTAGGCCACATTGGAGACGACAGTAAATCAACACCTGTCCTTTATAGAAGGAGACAGTCAAGTGAGATGCTTCATTTAAGGAGTGCTTCCACTGCTGGATTCGATTCAATGCGAGAACGAACAACCACATCGCGAAGTTGACCATCTGTGGACCATCGACTGTGATCAACGCGCTCCTCAGGAATGTGAAGGCGTCGAAATATTCGCCAAATGAAAGTTTTATACCAACCTCATGTTAGCTCAATCATCTAAGAAATTATGGTTCAGCGAATGCTTACAGCGAAGAACCGCTTCAAAGGGTTCTCACTAGATTTGAGGGCATAGCACCTTTCTCCAGAATCTAGAACATCAATGAAGGCAGAAGTACACAATCCTCAATTTGCAGCAAGAGCAACCATTAACCTCCGACCACCACCTCGGAGAATGGTTGTAATCAGGACAGTGGAAAAAATGGAAGAAGTAGTGAGGCTTGCGTGATACTTGAAGATGGTTCATTCACCTAAGTATCTTACATCATCATAATTATACAACACTACGATTATCACTACACCTATCATTTAAGTTTCGAATCGAGCAAATTAAGGAACAAACAACGGTAATCCAACGATGGTCTTAGCTTTGACTTGCAAGCGAAAAACTTCAGCTTATGAAAAGAGTGGAGACAGTAAGAAGATAAAAGATAAAGCTCTCGCCATTGACCAATCCCTGAGGGATGCGCTATGCATTCGACTTCATTGAG
The DNA here is from genome assembly GCA_009735665.1 of Angiostrongylus cantonensis. NCBI lineage: Eukaryota > Metazoa > Nematoda > Chromadorea > Rhabditida > Metastrongylidae > Angiostrongylus > Angiostrongylus cantonensis. The sequence goes on along the minus strand of MQTX01000107.1, from coordinate 1,548,615 downwards.
TATCGTTGCAGGTGACTGAATGCATATCCGGTCTCTACAATGACTCGCGGTGGCCTTCCGATGTATCGAGCCACTGCTGTTGTCCTCCCAGATAAGTCTGGTACCAATTCGCCGATCCCAGAGGGGTGGGAGACTTGGTGAGTTATGAGCGCAGTGGTCGATTCCATATGTGCGTCGCTGTGTCGCCTGCAACCACTGCACCACGCGCGCCCTGGCGATGGTAGCGATATGAAATTTTTGTGGTTGAAACAGAAAACTTCTATCAGTTGATGCATTGTATACCATTGTTCTTAGCTATCTGCATAAAAAATAAGTAGAAAGGAGGGAACTGTGATGGCGTATGATGTGATTTTAAAGTGAAATCGATTATTAATCGTTCGCACTAACATCGAGGGGTAGAGCGAGGTATTTGCTGGCCGATTAGGAACGTATTAAAAACTGGTTTGTATAATTCCCATCAAAACACTCATTTGCAATGATCAGATAAGTGAAACATTCTTGAAAAAATCCTTGAAAAAAAGGCGAGATCATGATAACAAACAAGGTCCCGCTCAAAATTTTTAATTGACATGGCAAACAATCACGCTTAGCTGGTCCCGTAACAAAAACACCATAAACCGGTGACAAAACGAAAATAGAAGGATGAAAAGGAAATAGGTGTTATAGGCGCACAAATTTTGAAGAAGAAAATTATTAGAGAAAGTTTTTACTAGGAGGCAGGGTAATTTAAGCAACACACGAAGCTTTCGCCTGATTCAAATGTTCTCTTTTGAAGAAGAGATCGGACAAAACCACTAGCGAATAATTATTGCGTTCTTAAACTCTGTCATCTATACGGTGATGAGACAATTGCTGAAGAAAAGAACAGTGATGTTTGTAGAAGAATGAATGAGCAGAAAGGTAAAGGCTTAACAAAAATAGCATTTTTCAAAACATTAAGGGCCCTGGCAAGACGAGGGTTATACTAACTCGACTAAATTTTTGTGGGTTACCATGAAGTTTGATGAATTCGACGGGCAGCAAATGTACCGATACGTTATCAGTTATGGTGGTCGTTTGTGTGCAGAACGACTTGTTTTGTTTGAAATTTGACTTCGCCATTTATGGCGTTCCGTTTATGATAACTAGTCAGCTCACATAGACCGTTTTCTACCTCGTAGATAATACTCTCCGCCTCTGCCCTTCTCTCTCCTGTCATATCAGCAAAGAGGTGAAAGAAGATCTATCTTATATTAATTTTGAATAAACATTCTTCTACTGAACTTTCTAATAAATGCCTGCGTCTGCTACGACTATATCTAGCCACCAAGAAAACTAATGGAACCTCAACGGAAAAAGTCGCGTCTTTCCTGTGGCAGAGAAAAACCTCGAACTAAGTCATGAATTCAAATGATTTCAGCGCCTTACTACGAGGTGAAGCGACAACTACGAGTGTTTACTCTTTGGCTAATTAACTCTACGGGACAAGGTAATCTGCGCCCGAACAAACACTAAAATAAAATCTGTCATCTGTCCTCTTATTTAACGTCGAATGACTCGATTCGACGCCAGTAAATCAAACACTTGCTGCTGTCACGTGAGGCAATGGCGCGATGGGCTTTGATCGCTCTGGGAACTCGAATACTGGGTTTTTTGTTTTTTACCCTAATTTTTTCAAGAAAGTCCGACCATCGAGTGCATTGATTTCGCTGAGCGAGATTGACGTTCTGTGTGATCCAGTGACTGAGCACTCTTCCAGTGAGCATCTGTCACGGTTTCGGAACAACTGACTTTGAATGCCTTGGCGAATAGGAAGCAGATCCCGATCTTTTAATGAGTGTTTTCTTTTTGAGCAGACAGGATTGTCAGTAACAGGATTTATTCGCTAGTGGCTGACAGACGGTTTCGCTTTCTTCAGAGTCTGCAAATGACAAATTGACAAGCGATTTCCGACTCACCCAAACACTTCCATAACCAAGGCAAAAAAAAAATTCAGTGCATACATTTGCTTCCATTGATAAGCTAACACGAGGCTGATAAAATCTTTATTTGGCTTTGTTCAATACATAAATTTCACTCGCATAGTAAACAGTTTTTCTTAGGCACCGTTTTCACTACGTTTCAATTGTCATTTACTTCTTAAACTCGGAACCTCAGTTGTACCTCGAACCTGCGGTTACACTTGCCGGAGTCACGTGCAATACACCTCGACAGAGGCACGTACTTTGCCTCGCATTTAGTTTACAACAACAATAGGAAGCGACAACAAAGAACATTATGGATAAATAGGTGAAGGAATGAGCAGTAAGTAAAGGAAAAAAAACAAACGAAAGAAAAGCAGTAAATGGGTATTAAAACAATGCTATTTCGAGTGAAACGCCAGCTTATAGGAGTTCATTGCCGATTTGTTGTCTTCAAATCATTCCCGTTGACAGCTGATTGATTGTAGCACCGTTAAGGTTAAAAAATGGTTGAGAGAAAGTAAAAGTGTTGTAGTGGGATAACATATAAGTTCCCGAAAAGGAGAATCGAGGATTCGAATCTAGATTGGAGTCCGTGCTTTACAAGTATCTCAGCAGCATTGTGGTTGGGATATTGTGGTATTCGTGGAATGGGCATGAATGTATGTGCTTCAGCAGCTGAACGAGTAACGATGAACGTTAGGATTAAAAACCATGTTATCCTCGACGTAGATTCTTTATATAGGTGATGATGGGTCTAACCTTGTCGATTCTCGATAGGAGCTAGATCATCAGTGGCTAGCAACTTATGAGCTTTGACAAGCACGTGTAAGGCGGAGCATGTTCCTTAATTAAATTTTTATTCGAGATGGAACTAGGCATAACTTCTTCTATTTCCACTATCGATTTCGAATTCTTTTTCACGTGATGGGTGATAAACGGAGGGGTTTCTAGGACGTTTTTCGTTATAACTACTCACCATAAGATGTTTCAACGGGCCCACTTATAGAATGACGTCCCGATCCAAAACAGATTCAACACCAAATTCTACCGATCTCTGTAAAACATAGACATGTTGGTGTCTTATCTCTTCTCTGAGCCTTTGCACCCAAAAAGGTCGCTCGTAAGAAACGGGTTTCGAACAGTCGCCAGTGTGCACACAGAAAGAGAGCAGAGGAACAAATCCCTGAAATTGCGCTTAAAATAACCATCTCTAACGGGTACGAAGCTTATAGCTCCTCAATATAGGTGTAGAGGAAAACAACACACCCAAAAGATAAGTCTACCGAAAACAAGATCCCACTTAACTTACCCTTTATTTCCAACAACATAAGCACTGGAATAAAATGTTATTTCAAAATTGGTTGGTCAAGAGAAATCGGTAGTAGTGATTGAAGTGCCACTCAAAATTCTAGGATGCCGGCTGGTCTGTAGTCGCTTGTCCGACCGTCATTTCACAGCACAAAAGTGCATAATTTGGGTGGATACGATGACTGAATGAGTTTGGGTATGATGTTCCTGATTTTTTATTGGGCATGTGCGGACGAAACGTTGCTGGACGAGTAGAGCACAATGCGTCCGTGAAAAAGAGCACCTCCGTGTACTTGGGAAGCTTAAAGTCAAACAAAACACTCCACTATGCATGCATAGAGACTATGCATACGGAGGCGATTTATTGGAATTAAAGAATTGAGCTCTTTTTGAAAAGACTAGCAAAGTTTTTGACTTAAGTAGGCCGCGAGTCAATTTTGGTCTTCGCTAGCTCTGAAGAAGGAGAAATCGCAGAAACGTCAACCAGTTTTGAGTAAACCCTATTGGTAAAAACCTCGTGTCCACTCAAGAAAAAACACTGACTTACGGAACAGTTCCGAGGTCGATAGAAACTCGTTCCTGGGAATTGCTTTCCGGATCTATGATCGGCTATGCTGGGACTTAGTATCACCTCTATCACCTGAGTTGTGCGGGACACACTCTATGCTTTCCGGATCTATGATCGGCTATGCTGGGACTTAGTATCACCGCTATCACCTGAGTTGTGCGGGACACACTCTGCATAACCCATTCCATAGCGCGTTCGATAATGAGCACTGAGCTCCATTCTGTTTACACGGTGTCCAGCTCATTAAGGCTGTGGAAGGCAAAGAAGAATAGAAAAGTGGGAAATTTGATACCAGTGTTTACTGCTACCTTCACTAATATTTTCACTCTGTCGTTATCCTATTCAAATTTTTGTTTGAATTTATCGAGAGCACCTATCCATAATTGTAAAGCAGTGGCATTGAACCACTCTGTGTCAGTTTTACAGGTATTTTGTTGTGGTGAAATTGTTATTGTGAAGTTGATATCGAGCTTAAGATGGATATTTACGTTTTTCTTCGATAAGCAAGCACGAGGTTGATATTGAAGAATTTACTAGCATGCAATAGCTGGCCAGAGCCACAGGCCAGACACAGTATACGTGGAGACGGGTTACTAAAATACAATGAAAATAAAAAAGTCCAGATGTTTGGGTGTTTGGTCAACATGAAATAAGTATTTATGATGTGACAATCTTCTTCTCATTTATGGAGATGCAATCTACTGATATATATGAAATATAAGTGAACTACTTAGAGAATGCGAGTTCTTACTGAGGAGATCAGCGCGTCAGCGCAATAGAACTGATAGTAATGATAGAAGCCGTGATGAAAGAGGGCCGAGAGACAAGCGATCTGGCGCTCAAAAACCCAGTCAGCATTTAGACAGTCATCCACATAAACAAACTGAACACTTACCGAAATTCGTGAGGACTTTTTGAAAAGGTACGGTTGGTTAGAGAGTTATGAAACAATTACAGTATCATGTAGACAGTGTGTGATTGTCGTTGGACTTGTTCTTCGTCTCGATGTGGCGTCTTCGCCTTCGTGTCGAGTCAGGTCTTCCTCAGCGGTCCATCTGCTCGAATGAAAAATTAAGAATAAGAATTAATTAAGAATCTGCTAAGTAAAGCTTCATAAGTGTCAAAAATGCAATGGACATGCTAGCAGCGATGAAGGCGGTCGTTTCATCAGGATAATTTGACGAACCTGTTGGACATGACTGTTCCGATTCTCAGTGTTTCTATCAATAATGAGACTTTTCTCCAGTAGAGACCATCATTTAATTCTTCCACGTGCAGCTTCCGAACAGTGAACGTCATTTATTGTTAAGAGTGGCTACATTCACATCACATTACGTTCGGACGTTTATGTGAAGTCTAAGCTGACAAGCTTTTCGTATAGTTCATCATAATAAATCTTACAGTAGCCAAATTGTAAATCTCGCCCTCCGTGTCTTCCTCCTTGATGTTGTCCTTGGAAAGCGTACTAGCACGAAAAACGAGGCGTATCAATTTCATGCAAGAATTTGAAACACAAATATCTTGCTAAACAGAATTTGGGTTAAATAAAAGCTCTTCTTTGTCTTCTATTGAGCACAGAATGACGTTATGGTCTAATGTGTGTTAAATGGTCTTTTGACACTGCGAACTAGCATCGATGGAATTAGTCAAAATCGTAAACCGAGACGTTTTCCTTCCGTGCTCATCTCGCTCACTTCATCGATCTTCACATAAATCCTGTACCGTAAAATCAACAAATCCTTGGGGTAAAATTCTTCTTGAAAATTTTTCAAGTGCTCGAGAAATACTATAAGCTCTTGTCATAGTCTAACTAACGAACAAACAAACTCAGAAAATGTGACTTAGGCAACATTTAAAGCCACATTTCATTCAAATTCCACGTGATAAGATTTATGACTAATCCAACGCAGATCCTTGATGTGAGAGTTCTATAGCCGCCTCATCAGGGACCGACACTTTGATAGTAGCTATGGAGGAGTCCATAGGTATCAAATTGCGGGTCCAGAGAGAGTTCATTGCTACAGTGCTGCCTCCCAAGTTGGAACCTCATGTCACGGCGGAATCTGTTGAGTTATCCTTGGTGACTATGTGAACCACTATGTTTACTATGTGAATAACGAGCTTCACATCCAATTAGTATAAGTGAGGCGAGTGATACAGGTGGTACAAGAATAGTGTGATCCGAAAAAGCTTAGACGATGAACTCGACCAACCAATCATAAGGTCCTATCTTAAGAATGCTACGAAGTTTAATAGAACTCTAGATGTTTTTTTGCGATTCACAATAACTATAAACAATAAACAATAACTTAACCTGTTATCAAACCAAGCAAGACAAACTCTACGGAAATACATACCTAAATGAAGTTTTGGTATGTATAAAGTGTCATTCAAGAAGCTCCTCAGTTGGCTCCTTCAGTATCTTCTTCTATCTGAAAGCAGCAATTATTCTGAGTGCTGTGTGATGCACCACAAAGAACTAACCATTCTTTGGAGATCGCTATTCACCAATTTTTTATACGCCATGAACACGTTTCGCCTGTGGATGACGCCTCACTTCAATCCATTTCAGTCATTCTGCTCTCTATCCGTTGCACTAAAATTTTCTGACATTCCTAATTAAGTAATAAACTGCTCTTTTACGAGTAATGAAGCAAGTCGTTCACTTCGATCACGGTCTCTGCTTCACAGGAAGGGCCACAATTAGGCTTTCCATCAGACCGGGCGGGAAAATTGGTGCTACAATTCACACTGATCTCTAAAGTTCAACGTTTGCTAGTGGAGAACTCTAATGGACAAGTCAAATAGGTAAGATAGTGTTTCTGATCTGCTATCAAGCACAAAAAGTTTGCAGGTTTTTCTTCTTAGAATTCTGCTGAGGACATATTTTTTTGTAAATTAGGTCCGCGCTGTATGTTCGTATAAAAAAAGCTGAAAAAGTTGTAAAATATCGATAATCCGAAGCTTCAATACGGTTTAAAATTTGGCACCAATATTTCGAGGAAATCAACCTATCGTTTCGTAATACTAATTTTTAATAAGTACCTGCATGCCTGATTACTTGAATGGCTCACTTTCATGAATCGGGTGAGAGTCACACAGTATCCGTATTTCCAATTCATTGATAATTTACTCTTTCCACAAGACTTCCGTTCCAAGCGATCTCGAAAGCAACGGTGTATTTTTTTATGCCCAATCACATTCCAACTAGTGACTCTGTTGTTGCTAAGATCTCAGTGCTTCATAGCACAAACTCTCTTAATGGAACTTTCGAATAGAAACGTGGAAATTCTCCTCAGTCATGTCAGACTACAATGCTGCTCTCTCTCGCTGTATATCACTGTATCGCTGTCCCACACCCAAGAACATTCCGTTACTTTTTGCCACCCACTATGAAGCTGTAAAGCATTAAGAGGTGATGGGCAATAACTCACAGTCGTGTTGATTTTCTGTGATGATAGTAAGTTCGGCAGGCATAAAAGCTGTAGTCGTCGTCGTTGTTGTCGTCATTATCTCCTTTTTCCTCTTTCTTTTTTTTAGTAATAGCAGTTGTTGTTGTCGTTGTTGTTGTCGTTGCTGTTGTTGTTGTTGTTGTTGTTGATGTTGTTGTTGTTGTTGTTGTTGTTGTTGTTGTTGTTGTTGGCACAAAACTTTCATTAGTATTCAGAAACCCAATAGTCCTCCAAACTGAATCTCCAATTTCGATAACGATTTTCACCAACAATGGAAAATAGACACAGAGTGGTAGGTCTTGATGACCAAACATCACTTCGCGACTACTGAAGTGAATTCAGTTAAAAGACAATCACTGAATTCATTATTGAGCGGTCTTCCTTCTCTTGAAAAGCACAGAACGTTGCTTGCAATACCAAAGTTTTTTTCAAGTTCCAAGCTTAGAATTTACACCTTTTTTGTAAATTTTTGTATTTTGTAAAAAATGGAATGTTACAATATCCTCTGCCAAATCACTTTGTTGCAGAACTTTCAAGATTTCAAAATCTTGGTGGAATTATACTTCTAAAAAAATTGAACGTTTAATGCGACCACTCAAAACTATGTGTCTCTAATTTTGTCTGATATTACGGCCGAGGATAATTTTTTTTTGTGACTCTGGTGTAGTGGAGCGACATGGCGACAAAAGTGTGCTCCACTTAGGTTCGATCCCCCGTTGCGTAGCAATCGAGCACGCTGCTCAAAATTATTAACTAATGCGGCTTTGGAACATAGAGGGACGGTTTTTTAAATATCTTTGCAAACAGGCTCTCTATGATTGGCGAATCTTCCATCTATAGCAAGACAAAAGAATTACATTGATACTCAGTGGGTCACACTCACTATTGGACGCGCTCCAACAATTCATTTATTTTTTGTTGCCCTGTTTATACAACTGTTCTCCGTGGAAGCAATAAGCCTCGTGGATTCGATTTGGTGGATTTGTCCGCGGCTTGTTAATCTACGTAGTCTTTTCTCATATTTTGGAAGCTAATGGAGCATGGTTTCCACTCAGGAGTAGCTTGTGGTTGTTACAGATTACAGGAGGGTTTGCTGATATCAGATTTTGATCCTTGAAAGAACAACTACGATTTTGAACTCGAAAGGTGAAGGTTAAAGGATGAAACGTGAAATGTTCAGCATTTTTCAACCATTCAAGGATCCACCATCTCTGGCATCAAAGAGATGATTGAATGCATATTTAACCTATAGAAAGACTTACGAAAGCCGATCGATATGAGACATCGAGGAACAGTATTTTTCTATCCTCTCAGACAAGTCTGATAGCAATTCGCCACCCTTGGAGGGATTGAACTGACTAGCTAAGTATTGCAATGACACTTACCACCGCACTTCGAACATTTTCCCGCCAAGAAGGCTGAAGACATTTGTCCATGGTAATTACCGCAGTTATAATCTTATAATCTGTAATCTTATCTAATCATAATATTTAGTGCTTATAAAAGAATGAAGGATAAAGCTCTCGGCGTTGACTAATCCTTAAGGGATGAGCCATGCATTCGACTTTATAAGCATCGTTAGAGGTAACTGAATACATGTTTGGCCCTTAGACTGGCGGTGGCCTATCGATGTGTCGAGCAGGTGCTGCTATCCTCCCGGACAAATCTGGTAGCAATTTGTCGACTCCGGAGGAATGGAAGGCTTGGTGAGCCTAGGGCGCGGGGATAGATCCCATTTGTATTGCCGGGCGCCTCCGACCATTACGCTACATGCGCCTCTATTGTCTTAGAATTATTATTAACCTGTTATCTTATAATCCGTAATCATACACATTTATCTTGGAAAAATCACTCTCGTCACTTTATTGTTGCGATCCTCCATAGGGTACTATGGAATCATCTAGCCAAATCACTTATAATGGAAAGAATTACAAAAAATTCATTTTTCGAAAAAAAAACTCTCAGTGCCAATGAAGGCGTCTGAAAAATGAACAAATCGATAATCATCTTGGAAAAAAATCTGTCGCTTTCGAGAGATTCGTCAAGCCTCAGTTGCTCGCGCGATCACCTGATCGTAGCCTACGAATCAATCGTGTGGATTTTCCCACATCATCCTCATTGCCTCGCTCCTGTCATCCCTATTCATACCCATCACTAACGTTTCTCATCTTTTTTTTTAAACGCAACTTTTATTTTTTCAATCCGTCTATTTACAATTTTTTTGTTGGACGGTTTCAGCGAAATTCGTTCGAAATCTTCTATGCCGTATAGCACAAGAACCAATACGTGACGTGGGAAAAATAGTTAATTAGCATAAATTCAACAAAAAAATAATGGAGGAACAGCGATGTCTGTTCGTCTGAATCGCGGCTCTTTCATGCGAATGACGTTGGCAGGGCGAAGGGGAGACAACGCACACAATGGAGAGAGAGAAAATGGCCACAGCAGACGCTGGTGATCGGCTTCAAAACGAAGAATGAAGAAATTGAAATTGATTGATATTCGAAAAACTCTTGAAATAATGGTATTTCTCAGTTTTTCCTAAGAGGAGGATAGCACAGTGATAGTAATGCCGGTCGTCACAAGCACGGTGCTGATTCGATCCCGCTCCGGGCTCACCAAGCCGCTCATTCCTTTGGGGTCAGGAAAATGGTGCCGTACTCACTGTAATAGGAAAATCCTCAAGCAGCAGCCGAAACCACACGTAAAAAGTTGAAAAATCTTCGTGGTTGTTGGATGCGAGGAAACCATTTGAATGTGGGAAGTGGTCCTCACATCTGCACAGTAGATGTGAAAGACGGATTGTGTAAAATGAAAAAATGATTAATAAAAGTTCTTCCTAGGAAAGACGAAAAGACTGATAAGGATATATGGATAACTGGTCCTGAATGGAATCGTAATACATCCCTTTACTTCATTGTTTTTCTTCGATGAGTAAACACGAAGTTGCTGTTATAGAATTCACTAGCATACAAAGGCTAACGTTCCGGCGATTTTCCATTCTTTGCAGCCTTTTTTTTCTCTTCTACTATTCTTATTCTGTTTATATCCCTTTATTTGTCTTTTTTTCATTAAATTTTTGAAGAAGAGAGTCTCATTAGCACCTTACATTTGTGAGAATTCGACTTTGTTTAACTAAATTACCATTTCCCAGGATCGACTTTCTATTAACCTCGGCATTCGAATATGAATGCGTCGTTTTCTTGTTCAGCAATCGCGAGGCTGTTATGCAGCATACATTTACTTCCATAGAAAAACACAATACAACACAACACAACAGTAGCTGACGTTTCGGCAGTATCGCCTTCTTCACAGCCTGGAAGGGTATGCTGATATACAATTTATTAGGCCAAACACTTCAATAACACTTACAAAAAGACGAAAAACTCTACGGCAATTACATGATCAACAGCTTCTCGAAAAACTCACCTCTTTTTTACATGACTTCCAATGAGGAAGGTTAGAACAGCGGATTATAGTCGCACATGGTTGATGACTGCCTCACCCCACATCAGAAATCAATCTAGTGATACGGGGCCAGGTCGTGTGTGACCTCTGGGCATTCCTCCCTACTATTCTATTCAAAATCGTTTCCGCTATGCTTTTGTATCCTATGCGTGCCTAGTTCAACAGAAAAAAAAGACTTATTCGGCTAGCGTTTGGTCGCCTTCGTCTTCTTCATCATAGGCGGTGGTCGACAAGTGGTCGTCCTCGTGATGTGGTTGTTAGTTGTTGCACCAAGTTGAATCCACTGAAGTGGGGCACTGGTCGAATGGAGAATATCAATCAGTAGGCCGAAAGGAGCATTGAACGCTTGACACATTCGCGACGACTCCTTCCTAATTTCTCGTGGTGTGTCTATGGGGCGACGCCTAATTTTTTGCTCCACTCGTTGTAACTTTTATGGACGTCACACCGGTCACAATGTCTCGCAATTTGGAAGCTGCGACTTATTGTCGTTGTATAACTAGGTTTTTCTTCGCGTTTTGAATAAATTTTTCCGCTTCTTCTATCCTTTATATGCTCAATAATCTTCTATACACCATCCCATGTTTTTGGCTCATACATAACTCCTGCACTTGCAAAAAATCTCGTCCACCACGCAGTCGTGCTGCTGTCAGCGTTGGTAAGCCTGCAAAGGTTCTGCAAGGATTAGCACAATGTTTACCTTTCAGTATCGATATCCCTTCATTCCAAGAAATACCCGAAAGCTATTATGACGACTTAGAAAAATTAGAAAACAACGAATTGCTTCTCAAAATGATGCTGTACACTGCATGACAGTTCTTGAAGGCGGAGGTAGTTCTGCGCCCTCTCACTGCCCAAACTCCCTAGGCTGCGCACCCTCTTCAAGAACAATATTCTCAAGCCGCGAGATGGTAAATTAGGGAGAAATTATTCAGAATACGTCTTCCCATCCCATGGACGACACCCTCCACAGCATCTGCACTGATGAGTTATCGATTGATTAAAAGATGTGCGGGAAAAAACATCTTTGCTATCAAGTAAACCTCGGGAAAGATGATGGCCACTAAGATCTAACGAACTGCTCTTGCTTAAGTAGCGCGAGGTTGGTATCTCTTCTTTTCCAATTACGATGGACGACGCTTCCGTGATTTTTCCTTTTCGGAACCTAGGCGTACTGTATCACACTATATTTTGTTATTCAGTTGATAATTCCTAATTCCAGTATAAACCTGATTCAAAAATCGATCCGAAAATCTGTCCAGCAAAGGAAGGCCACCGTTTAACTACTTAGGTAGAATAAAGTCAACCTCATGAGCAATAAATCATCAGGTTTCAGATCAGAAGGCCAATTTGAGATGCAGCGCTGTATCACGCGTGATAGTGAGACACTCTCTGTTTTTATTCATTTTTAGATTTTTGAAATTCGTCCAAAAATCCTTAAATGTTTTGCGCACTGGTGTTTTTTAAGTTTCTGTCCCAGGATTGTGGCTCTCAACTCAAATACTTCACCCTTGTGCCTTTGTGCCCTGTGTTTAGAAAGAGGAGTAATTGGTAGAATTTTTGACATTCCGTTTAGGTGTTCTCTTATGCTGACTCAAAGCGGTCCACCCGTTCCGTCAATGTGTTCATCACCGCATGTCTTACAAGATGTCAGATATATTCTATCTGAACTCATGATATTCCTTTCCTACCGTTAAGGCAAAACATACAATCCTCCGTTTTATATAGACGCACACACAAGCAGTTTTGAACCAAGTGACGACGTGAAGTGCTAGCTGGAATTTCTCTAATCGTTACAGAGTTCTCCAGACCATTATTTTTCAAGCATCTCTTAACTGTTGTGATCATCTCCTTTGATATGGAGAGTAGCTTTAAAGAAATATTCTCATTTAAGTTTCAGATAGTATCGTTTTGGTTACCGGGCATGGCTCTCCTTTTTGACGTGACCTCAGTGGCCGTTGTTTCGTAGCCATTTGAGACAACTCTCTGTCGTGCCAAATCTTGTGCCTCCGTTCTGTCTCCTCCTCTTTGTGCAAAAGCTCCCAAGTTGTTCGCTACGTGTTTCGAAGAAGTACTTCTTTCGTCTGTAAGGAGTGAGAAAAGAGGTGGTGCACTAGTATGTTTTTATGGCTTGTCTTTCGATGCCATTTGTAGCGTAGCCACTTTCGGAAAATTGTGCTGGTAAATCAATTGGTGTATTAATAATGACCTCAAAATAGGTCATATTTGCCACTGTGTCTCACTATAAATAACCTCCATAGAGGTCATGTAGTCGCGAATGTGTTGATGTTAGTGTCGTCGAGTGATCGAGTGGCTGGCTTCGTCGTTGACACAGTCCGGAACATCGGTTTTTGTTTTTAACTTGTATGCTGTTGGATGCTTCTACGACTATCTTATAAGTAGTAAGATTTAGTGATGTTTAATAGTGATTTAGAGCTCAGGTCTCTGAAGCGTATTTCAATGAAGGACGAATCGGACAATTGAAACCTAGCGCATCGAGCACCCTTCTCCTTTAAATTTTCGATGTCTTTGTGAGGTGTTTTGTTGGTCTCCGTCTGTTCCACCGTGGAGCTAAGTCTTTCGTCGTGGTGGCTTCACGATCAAGATACAGGTAGGTGGAACATTAGGAACCATTCATTTTATTGAACTTTGATGGGACATCGAATACGAATCCTTTCCCCATAAACATCGTTTCCCTGTGGAACGTAACCTATGTCCATGGTTGACCGGAACTTCAATGACCTCATTGCTTGAAAAGATTGCATAGCTTTTGTAATCCAATGAAAGTGAAACAATGCGGTCTGTTTTGCTTTCGCAATACTTTGTTGAATCTTACGTCGAATATGATCCACTGTTCTGAAATCTTTTCGGAACTGCTTGTTCAGACAGCCATTCGTCATCCAGTTTTCCAGCTTTGTTTCTGGAGAAGTCTCAAGCGAAGAGCACATCAACAGCTTGTGGGTTCGGGGACAATTGCTGATGTCATGTAGATTTTCTTTTTTGTATAACGATTAGGTCGTGTATTTCCGATTTCTTTGGGACATTGCATCGCACCGGTTGCCGAGAAGTTTTCGCTGACAGAATTACATATCGAAGTTCGAATGGAAGCAGGACAACTTATCTATTCTCCGTGACCATCAGTATTATCTTTGTTGATATACAGTGCCCATCTCATCCGAAAGACGAAAGGCGATCTTTTTGATACCATAATTGGAGATTTCGGTTGCTTGGTGGATGCTCTTCTTTAGCTCTGCAACAACATTAGTGGTACTCTTTCCTGCTTAACATCTTTTGTGGTTTCGTAGCAGTAATTTGATGGTTGCTTGCTGTTGGTGAGATCCTATAATGAGCTCTAATCTTTGTGAAATTAGACTTTTCCTGGCATACTCAATTTTTTTTCTCGTGTTATGAACCTGTTCGAGAAACCATTTCTATTCTTCGTCAACGTTAGCTCTACGTTTCGTGGGACCAAAGTCGGCAAGTAAACTGCAATTTATTCCAGTTGTGAACATTTATTTCTTTTAATGTCTGTTCTTCTCAAAAAAAGTGTATTGAACTAAGAATTTGATGAATCGATTCCGTGCAGGAAGGACCTTGGGCAATCACGAAATCGATCGGTAAAAAAAGGAATTAACCATAATGAAAAATTTTTGGACACTTCACCGGTTCCACTCTTAGCGATTAAATCACTAGCAAGAGGTCTGTAGAAAGTTTGGTCTTCTCCTTTGGACTTCTCCATATGAAACTAGAATACTTCGACCCCATTTTCGACACAGCTCGATGTTGGTGCGCCGACGACGAAGATTGTCAAAGCCTGCACCGGTCCAAACTTTTTCAACTGTAAGCATGCGATTCATGTTACTGTTCGTTCAAACGGGCAATATTTGTAAGGAAAGTCGTGTTGAGGAGGAAGCCAGTGTCGTTAACTCCCTTACTACTCGCATTTATGCGGTGTCATAAACGGCATGTCATTGGTGGCGTCTCCCCGTTTCGGCCAGTTTCGAGACGTTCTTAATCCCATCACCCTCACACTGTTTTATCAATGGACATGTTGCTTTCAAACTTTAAACAATTATGGATACTTACGTCAGATAGTGGAACTGTTATAAAGAAGAAATAACGACCAATATGGAATAACTCCATCTGATGTGTGCCCAGTGTTAAATCCCAAACACATTTCAGTTCATAGTACACTTTACTTAACTTTTGCACAAATTTAAAATTTGTGTAATATTTTTAAAAACGTTATAATTATAGAGCCATAAAAATCCTTCATACAAACTTACAAAGTTCTAAACTCTTCACGTATTTCAGTTTTCAAAAGAATTATTGGTAAACATAATGACTCTGAAATATTTCCAAGACTCCAGACCGCCGGTGTCTGCGATGGGAAGCAAATATGCTATTAACCATTCTGGATGCTAACGCATTCACCGCCACACCATGCGAGTCCTTCGATTCGTCTGTCTCTTAACCGTGCTGTCGACCTATGTGTGCTAGCAGAAACCACTCGTAAATGGAATTCGGAAGACGGGTGATTGCTGGTAGCACCTATAGGTTAATAACATGACTAAGAAATCGAAGGACTCACATCTTGAGGTGGTGAACGCATTAACCTCTGGAAAGGTTAATAGCGTGTTCGGTCCATAGCACAGGCACCATCGGTCCGGAGATATTTCCATCGTTATGGTTTTTTTCACTTAATACCTGCCATTAAAGAAAATAGACAGTAAACAAAGAGTGAAAACATTATTAGCAAGCATCAACCAGCTATGAATCAGAAACGGGCGGATGGATGGATGGATGAAGTAGTATTGCTTGAATTTTTTTCTCGGACTAAAAAACGCTAACTAGAAGGACGTAGGGATTTTTTTGAAAGCAAATTCGGAGCTCCACATAGACTTCGAACCCTCGATTACACTTACCTGCTGCTCGTGTGCTATCCAATCTTCCAATCAGATAATGATCTAAGGGGCACAAATAGGTATTGAACCCAGCTAAAGTGCAGCTGCAGTTAAAATTAATTTTAACTTGAAGGACAAAAAGAAGAAGGAAAAGAAAAAAGAAAGACGAAGGAAAATTCAAAAAACACTATAACATTATGGTTTTGAACGCAGCTTCAGCTTTATTGTGTCCAGTGCCGATTTTTGCTCCTCAGATCATTCCCGTTGACGGGTGATTGCTGATGGCACCGTCAGGGAAAAGCTGGCCGAGACGAAAGTAAAGCAAGCCCTTTGGTTAGTATCGTGGATGGCACGTGAGCTCTCGGTAAAGGTAATAGCCCGTTGGAAGCCCAATTGATGTTCCATGTTTTGCTCAATCTCTCTTACATCTCGCATCGCATCGCCCTAAAAAGCAGGAGGAAAGTTGATGTTGAAGTACAAAAACAAAAGAGTTTTTTCTTTGATTGTTTCTCTCTTCTTATGTTGTTTGTTCTATTCGTCTACCAGTGAGAAAAATACAATGCCAATGTTAGAGTCTAATTGGCCCAATCTAAACGTGCTCAGTTTCTTGGTTTCTCATCTTTGACCATTTTTCAGCATGTTTTCTGGGCTTATTTTCAGGATGCGTGTTGCACTTATTCTTTCACTGATTTCATCGTTTCAAATATTTCAACAAACAGTAATAAGTGAACTTCGCCATGTCGATAGGAAAAGCCTCTCATTCTCGTTCGCCAGTGCATCATTTTACGTGGCGCGTCCCCAGGTGGCGGATAGGGAGTTAATCGCGGACCAAAAGCGACCTTTGCTTCCATGAGACGCAAATGGATTTAGGGGATGGACTCCCTGTTCCTGCTGCGCCAATTTGGCACATACTTTCTGCATTTGCAAGGCGTATTCATGCATGCGTGTGTGGGTGCGTTCTCGCTTTATGCGGATTGTATTCTGCGAGTCATTTCGGCCAAAAGCCTGAAATCAAGTGAAGGAGAGGATACGGGAGGCGGTTAGGAGACGCCTCCAACAAATAAGTTCCTTGTCCACTACGGGAGAGCCTGGCAAGCTACCCGTGAGTATAACCAGTCCCCACGTTCAGAGCTCAACAAGCTATACGTGGGTATCAAATATGCAAAATACAGTAAAAGAAAGGAGCCTCATTCCCCTGACCCCGAAAGAGGCCTCAATTTCGCAGCGTTGGGTAGGACGAGTAGGCAGGGGCTGCTAAAATCTCAGGGCTAATGGGAGATGCCTGGAACAAGAACTATGGTGACGATGTGTACCTATAATGTACGTACACTTGCATCCGAGTTCTCGATAGAAGACTTGCTCATGCAAGCTAGAATGATAAGGTACGACGTCATCGGCCTGGCCGAGACGAGACGACGCCACCCATTCAACGTATGACACTGATGAAGAACTGTTCCTCGGAACATGCGACAATAGAGGAGTAGGCGGTTTCGGCGTTCTCGTCAACATGAGTTTGTCCATGAACATCGATTCGTTCGAACAGCTTACAACCCGAATCAGACGTCTACGATTAAAAAGATGTGGATCAGTACCGCTTTGACAATTTTCGTCGTCTACGCGCCAACATCAAACGATGACAGAGGAGAAGCCGAAGCGTTCTACATGGACTTGGAGAGGTTCTACAGAGAAGACCATACATTCTTCAAGGTCATCATTGGAGATTTCAATGCCAAGATCGGACCAAGGAGATCGTCTGAGGAACGTCACATTGGGACCCACGGATTAGAATGGAACGAACAGGTTGAGCGGCTCTCTGAGTTTATCATGGCGACCAAAACCATCCATGGCAACTCGCAATTCCAGAAGCCTCACCGCCAACGATGGACTTGGGAATCTTCCAATGGAGAGTACCATAATGAAGTAGAACACATCATAGTGAATAGGAAGTTTTGCCTGACCGATGTCGCTGTTGTCGCAAAATTTTACACGGGATCAGACCGCCGTCTCCTTCGTGCAAGATTTTATTTTTCGCGGAAAGGAGAAAAAGCCGCTAAATTCAAACACCGATGTCCCAGAACCACCACAAACTGGGACTTATTCAACTCATTAGTCGGCTGTTGGGAAGATGCCGTTGTCGACAACATCGACGAGGAATGCGATTGGCTCATTGAACATCTTCACGTTAGCCCCATGAAAGCTGAGAGTTCGAAGGTCACCGAGAGACGTCCGTCTCCAGAAACTCTCGAGCTGATACGCCAGCATGAATCGAACGAGCTGCAGGCAACCACGAACTAACGACCGAACTTGCAAAACAATGTAGACAGACGATAAAAGATGATCTTAAAGAGATAAGAGCAGCAGTAATGGTCGAAGCTGCAGAGGCTGGGAAAAGCATTCCCAAAGCCCGCCGAAGCTTCGCCAATTACAAGACCAAGATGACTGCACTCCAACGCCCAGACGGAGCAGTTTCAGCGTCCAGAGTACTACTCAGATCTCTTCGATAGCCACGTTCACCTTCCCTCATATGATATAAAAGAGGATGGATATGTTGTTCCACCGGCTCTCCCCTCCGAAATCCGACATGCCACTTCGTCGGTGAAAAGTCGAACAGCACCATGTCCGGACAGGAAAAGATCAGAACATCTCAAGAACCTTCCACCAGTCCCCGTAAGCACACTGGCTCGGCTCTTCACACATTACCTGTCTGAATGCAAGGTCCCTACTCAGTGGAAGACCAGCAAGGCCGTGTTGTCGTTCTTGAACGGCGACCTACACGATATAGGCAACTATCGCCCTTTCTGCTTGCTGTCTGTCGTCTACAAACTTTTTACTCGAGTCATCCTAAACAGGATTGACAGAACACTGGACGAAGGACAGCCATGCGAGCAAGCATCTCTTTGGAAAGTATTTAGTACGATGACGACATTCACATGATAACAAGGCTCATTGAAGTATCGCGAGGGTTTAAAAGACGGATCGGTCTCACTTTCATCGATTTAAAGAAGGCCTTTGATTAAATTGTGACAGAAGCTGTCATGGAAGCCCTTGGTAGTCAAAGAGTCCTTACTCAGTACGTAAAAATTCTTCGTGAGCTGCACAAAAATTTCACAACCAAAATTCCACCATTCCACAACGATATTAATGTTGACGTCAAAACAGAAGTTAGGCAAGGCGATACAATCTCGCTAAGATTATTTACCGCCATCCTCCAGAACGTCATGGCAACATTGGAATGGGGTAATATGGGAGTGAAAATCGATGATCGGCAGATAAACCATCTTCGCTTTGTTGATGATATCGTCCTTATAACACCAGACATTAGCGAAGCGGAACGTATGCTTGCGGACTTTGATAAAGCGTGTGGAAAGATTGGTCTTCGGCTAAATCTCACGAAAACGATGTTCATGAAGAACGGATTGGTTTCGTTTGCCCCATTCACGCTCAAAGGTACGAATATCTCCGAATGCTTCAGCTAGGTCTATCCAGGTCGGGAAATCAATATGATGAACGACTTAGATCCAGAGCTGAGCAGAAGGAAACGAGCGACTTGGGGAGCTTTCAAGAGCATCGAGGATGTAGTGAAGAGAACAAAGAACACCCTACTCCGTGGCCACATTTTCGACTTAACAGTCCTTCCTGCCCTAGCGTGTGCGTCAGAAACCTAGTCGCTGCGTAAGCAGGATGAAAGGTCACTCAGCGTTGTCGAGCGCGCACGATCGAAAATCAAAGATGCTGTTCTATACGCCAAATAGTCGAAGATAAGGTGGGCTGGACACGTATGAATGATAACCGATGGACGAGGGCTGTTAGTGACTAGATTCCTCGGGATGTCAAACGAACTGCAGGAAGACCACCGACCCGATGGCCAGAGTTCTTCACGAAAAGCTTAGGAGAACGATATGATGCTCGACGACTCCCTAGAGCGAGGATAACCCACTGGGCTACTCTTGCACGCGACAGGGAAGAATGGAGGATTTACTGGCGCCCGCTCGAGTCACTCGACGATCAACGAGACTACAGGTGATACAGGTGAGATGTTTTCTTCGTATCTTTGGAACTATCTGTGTGATAGACTTGTCACCGATAATTTTATTAAGCATCGAGTAAAATTGTGTCCTCACTCCTTAGCTTCCATTCATTCGGTGGGCCCGGGACGTGAAAGCGCCACAATTATTAAATTGCGTTATTTCACATTTTTGGTTCATATGACTCGCTTCTAATATTATGCGAATCCCAGCTCTTCTTTCATTCGCTATCCACATAGGCTCTTACATTTTACATATGGCTTCGATTGATGCTTGAAGATTTTCCCTTCCTCATGTTTGCCGCTCATTGCCGAACAAGCACGACCGTCCCTGTTATCCCTGGGCAGCCCTGCTTTACTGTCTCACGTTTCACTACAAGCAGTCTCCGGCCTTTGAGATTAGGAAGTGGCTTTGCAGACAACTCTGGCGGCAATTTTCCAACCACATAGGTTGAGTTTTCGGTTTGCGCGAGACAGCGACCATTTGTTTACTGCACGGTGCCACTAACCACTGCGCTCTATTAGAGCTGCTTGCGCTGTTACTGTGTCACTAACTTGGTGACGGGTAGCTCTCCTGTCTCTGACTTTCTTCGTTGAGCGTTGGATGAAATTGTTGAACAGCTTAGCTCGGGTGAATAGTGAGAGAATGAATTCCTCTCTAAATCTCGTTGACAAGTGATTGCTGGTGGCACTGATCGATAGAAAACTATCTGAGGGACAGGCGAAACGAAGGACCCGCATGGTGTGGTGGTGAACGCGTTAGTCCCGGAAAGGACAATAGTGCGTTCGTTCCCCACCGCAGACACCTGCTGTCCGGAGTTTTGCAAATATCTCGACACCATTGTGGTTGCGTTTCGCTTAATCTCTTGTCATGAAAAAATGTGAAAAGCAGCAAATAAGAAGTTAACATTCCTCTCTGTACTATGAGGTGGTAAACCTTTGGTGATAGTAGGATGGAGTGGAAGCTGCACAATGTGTGAAGAACGTGGCATCGAAATTTTACTGTATTTTTTAGAGTATTGGTGTGCCGGCAATTCTTGCTTTTTCGAAAGGTGTGTTCGAAAAGTGAGTTATTCTAAGTTGATATCTTACCGACTTCTTTTAAGGAGATTTTTACTTTCCAAGTAGAGGATGATTTTTAAAAGTGTTCTTTAACTGAGTTCTCAAAGAAAACTTTCAGATAGTGCGGAAGGCTTAGATTAACCTGGAAAAACTGCTTACAGATTTGGTCTTCAACCTACCGTCGCTTCCATGCTATCTCTAGCTTTTCCAGTAGCTCAAATTGTTCTCCTTATTATATTGTACAATTTCATCTTATACAGGTATACTGTTTGGACTTTTGTTTATATCCGCTTTTGATTTTCCTACTGCTATCCGCCCCACACGGCTGATGAAATGTTCTTCAATTTAATCTTCTTCATTCTTTTTCACAGGAAATTCCTGATAGTCGGTGGATACGTGGTCGCTGTATTCATTCAGGCGATTCTTCTTCTCACATCTTTCTATCCATATCTTCCGCACGAAGTAAGAATCTTATCATTTTTAACATTCTTCGTTGTTCCGTCAGATACGATTTCCATAGTATTTCAGAACAAAACGACAGCGCTGAGCGTTCTGTTCTGGTTTTTGGCGGTAATAGTCGGCGTTCCTTGTAACACAGCTCTCTGTCTTATTACAGGTTAATTATGTTTTTCACTCTCTTTCTAGTGCCTGGGAGCGAAAATCGCGCTGGTCAGAGATGCAAAAATACAAGCGCTTGTTCGACTCGGCACCTGCCATCTACGCTTCCTATTTTTCCTAACTGGTATCAGAAACGTTCCTTCCAATTCACAAGAGTTGGTGACCACCTGTGGTGAATACCTGGGGCCGCTATAGTAACGCTATTTCAGTATTCTACAGATAATAATCAAAATAAAAAAATCAATCAATGAAAAGCAAAGATTTCAAATTTGTCCCACTTCATGAGATGTTTTTCTCTCGTACGAGATGTTGAGGGGCGCATGTGGGGCAATGGTTGTAGGTGATTCTGCAACACACACGTGGAATCGATCCCTGCGTCCATGGCTCTCCAAGCCTTCCATCCCTCCGGGGTCGGCAAATTGGTACTGGACTTGTCTGGGAGGATAGCACCGCTGGCTCGGTACATCGGTAGGCCACCGCGAGTCATTGTAAAGGCCAGATATGCATTGAATCACCTCCAACGATACTTAATGAAGTCGAATGCAGGGCGCATCCTCTAGAGATTGATCTACGCCGAGAGCTTTAGAGCTTTTACCCCGCCATTAAAGAAGAATAGACAGTAAGTAAAAGGTTAAGATTTGATTATAACCATAGGTCCAGATTAACTGGATTCATTGCCGATTTGGGCTTCCCAGATCAACTTCAGTGGCGGGTGAATGTTGATGGCAGTGATCGGTAGAACTAGCTGAGAAACGGACGAAAGGAAGCGCCCACATGGTGTGGTGGTGAACGCATTGGCATCGGAAAGGGTAATGGCGCGTTCGTTTCCCACCATAGACACTCGTAGTATGGTAGTACAAAAAGTCGAAATTAAATGTTTGATTAGGTTATGGAGAAATCGAGATCTCATGCATAGTGTTAGGATTTTCAGAGCAGTTTGCTTCTTCAAACGAACAAATGACATTCGTCAGCAGGGGTCGTTGTGTAATGTGGATACTATCGACCATAAGGTAAGACTTATTTCTTAATTACTTCTGCTCTTTTACAATATGGCGATTGTTTATTACAACCGACTTTACAAATTTCAGCACCGCTACCTTCTCATGGACTATGGAAAATTATGGTTTTCTGATATGTTTCGTTCCTTACGTCGTTGTTTCTACAGCTCTTCTTTTACTTCTTATTTGGATCTATCCGAAAACAGAGTTGGAGATAACCTAGTGTAATAAATTGTATTATCATACGTGTTCTCTACGTATTGTCTCCTTTAGTATCTTTAATTTTGCTTGCATTGTTTCAAGATTTTATATGAATGGTTGTGAACAAAGTTGGCACAACTATGCTATCCATACGTATCGATCGATTCCCAAAAACAACCTTTTTAGCTTCACAGATCTCGGCGCTCACTGATAAAAAGCTTTTCCTTAACAAAGTAAAAAAACTTGTAGAAAGCGAGATCGCCATAATTTTCTAGATGGTTGGGCTGACACGAGTTTAGTATAAAGACTTTTATTCGGCTAACGCTTCGGTGCCTTCTCCTAGCAGCAGTAGTGATGCCAATGGATAGTCCACAGTCGTTCGCCCTCGAGATGTTGGTCTTCATAGTAGCTCTTCGATGAGAACATCGAGCCGAATCCTGTGGATGGTGCATGTTCGAATGGCATATTCAGACTTTCCAAAGATGCTTTCACCTAGTCCGGTTACTAATTTATCACTATCCGTTTTGATCTGTTTTCATGATGGCAATACATCCAGCAGCAGTCGGATTTTATAACAGCTATTGCAAACTGGAGCTAAATAGTTCCCAGGTTCGACTTTCTATTAACCTCGGCATTGGAATATGAATGCGTAGTCTTCTTGTTCAGCAGTGGCGAGGTTGTTATACAGTATATGACCTGGCCCCGTATCTATATATCAATTTCTGATGTGGGGTGGCGCAGTCACCAACCATATGCGGCTATAATCAGCTGTACTAACCTTCCTCATTGGAAGTCATGTAAAAGAAGCGGTGAGTTTTTCGAGCTGTTGATCATGTAATTGCCATGAAGTTTTTCGTCTTACTGTAAGTGTTACTGAAGTGTTTGTCCTAATAAATTGTACATCAGTATACCCTTCCAGGCTCTGAAGAAGGCGATACTGCCGAAACGTCAGCTATTGTTGTATTGTATTGTATTGTGGAGCTAATTATTTCTATGATTACTCAGTCCGGTCTTCTTTTGACCTTGACATGAATAATAAATATTTTCTTGAATGGCTGAGATGATTTCGTGGTGATTAGAAGATGATTCATAACAACCTCATGGTAGATTAGTCATCAATGAAAATGTTAGTTACTGCTCACGGTGTTATGTCGAGATTAAAGGAAAATCGATCTTCGATCAGAAAAAAAATCGCACATAGACAACCATTGAAAGGATAAAGGTAAAAGTACGAAAGACAAGCGTGGACCATCGACTCGGATTATCGGCTCTGATGAAGACGAAGACGTCGAAACGTTAGCCGATAATAAATATTATTATCAACCTCGTGTAAGCTCATCAAGGAAAAAATACATAAAGGTAAAAGTGTCCAGCGCTGACCCGTTCCTCTAGAATGAATTCAATTCTGCTCCTAGTTAAATGCGTCCTCCCAACCGTCTACCGCCTTATCTTGGCTGGTGAGGTGTTCCTGGGTTTCGGGCTGCGATGTACAGCAGCGGGATTCATCTACCGTGCAGATTCCAAGCTGGGGAGTCTGCCGTTCCCATCACTGAATCTAGCTAAGACATTGGTCAGGCTGTCCTCGGGACTCCGAGGAACCACAATCGCTAAACAGGCAAATCTCTGGAAAATGGAAATTATGCGGCGCCCGCAAAACCAGTGAAGACGGCCCATCCAAGTGTCCAAGTTGAATGCATATTTTATCTATACAATTACTTGAGGAGACCTATCGCCGTCTCAAATGAGTATTTCTGTCCTCCAAGGCAAGCCTGCTTCCAGTTTATTGACACCTGGAATGAGGGGGAATTTGGTTTGTCGGAGGCGTGGGGTCAAACTAAAAAATACTTATGTAATGCAGAGTACCTCTAACTACTTCACCACACGAACCCCATCATACAATATTCTTTAGATTATTGTCGAACACCATGAGTTAGTAACCCAGCCAATAAAACTGTATACATTGCATGCAAAAGCAAAATAAACTAAGTACATTCCAGCTTTACATTTTTTGTTAGTATTTTTTTCCACCAAACAACGACTGATGTTTCTAAAAGAATTACACTCCTTTATACTAGATGGTCGGCAATCGTGAAATATTGTACAGTTTCAAATCCTTCGCAACATCGAATCCTTTAACAGGACTCAGCACACTAAATCATTGGGATGGTCCCTCGTCAATGGTCGTTTGGTCCACATTACGCTTCTTCCTCTTTTCATTCTTATGCGAAAGACGACTTTGGAGGAATGGATGCTACATAGCACCTTCTGGCAGCTCCCGAAAGCTAAGATATTTGAACAGGAGTCAGCTGTCATGCTTGGAAGCCTTTTTTAGGCTCAGATACAATGTGGAGGCGACTCTTCAGCAGAATTCCCGCAAAAATCCTTCCGATTCAACTAGTTATAAGGCAAATGGCGTGATGTGACAGTCTTAGCACATAGAGGATTATTTGCATTGAACAATTCTTTATATTCTTGTTGAGCAAACGCGAGGAGCTATTTTTATTCTTCATTCACGAATAAGCTGACGTTTCGGCGGACGTCGCCTTCCTCAGAGCTTGGAAAGGTCAAGTTGACAGCAATCGATTCGGCCAAACACCTCCATAACCAAACAAAGAAAGCGTTAAACCAAGATTTCAATCACAATGAACACAGCTTTACACACTCACCGCTTTCTATGAGACTTCCACTGGGAATGTCGCATGGAGACCAACCGCACAAAATTCACATGGAAGCGTAATGTGCCCCTCCCATCAGAATGGCAGGCTTATATACTGCCCAATATCACGCGTGATAATGAGACATCCCTCGATGCGGTTCATTTTCGGATTCTTGGAATTAACCCAGAATGCCTCGAGAGTTCCGCACGCTCGTGTTTTCGATTCCTGTGCGAGGTTCGCAACTCCCATTTCAAAATCTTCGTCGTTATGTCTGTGTCCTATGCATGCCTAGTATTTAATAGTACTAGTAGAGTATTTGGTTTAAGTTTACCGACTAGGTGTTCTTTTATACAGACGCAGAGTGGTCCACCCTATTCGCCAATGTATTCGTCTCCGCACGCCTTACAGTTCAGATAGACTGTACCAGAACTCATGCAGTCACCGTCTATACCGTTAGGGCATTCTATGCAATTTTGCGTTGCACAAAGACGGTCATACAGGCAGTTACGAAGCAGCTGGCATCTTGAAGTATTCGGTGGATTTTCAACAACGGTTACTGAATTCTCTAGAGCGGCTCTTCTTAAGCAGCGTCTTATAGTTGCACTTATTTCATTTGAAGTGAAGGGCAGGATAAACAGGACCTCGCTAGAGTTGTCGTTTGCGGACTTAGGTTTTCCTCTACACCTACTGCGAGCTACAGTTTCATAGCCATTGGAAACGGCTACTTGCCGCGTCAAGTTTCGATTGCGTTCAGGGCATAGGAGTGAAAATAATGACCGAACGCGTTTTCCTTTTCTACAAAGGCAGGAAACATGGAGAGCTGTGGTTAGAGGTGCCTTACAATACATACGTGGACGATCTGGTCGATCACACGTCCAAAATTCTCCTAGCATCCATCCGTCCGAGGTTGCTTAATTGGTATCAGAGTTGTCTGGGAGGATAGCAGCACGTACTTGATGCAACGGTGGACCACCACAAGTCAGAAGTCGATGGCGTGATCTCTCAGGGTTTGGTCACGGCCGAAAAGCTTTAATCTTGATCTTTTCACCTATGCCTTCCTCATCCCAAACGCAAGTCAGAAGTCGATGGCGTGATCTCTCAGGGTTTGGTCACGGCCGAAAAGCTTTAATCTTTTCACCTATGCCTTCCTCATCCCAAACAAGTAAATTCGCTGTTGAAGCATCAACGCGAATGAAATACGTGCTTGAATTCGTACAATATATGGTGTGGAGTCGAGCAATCAATAAAATGAATTAGTGCATTGAATACACTGCTGAAGAACCAGTGTTGTCGAATTCGTTGCTTTCCGTTACAGGATTACCTCTATTTACGACGTGACGTCGGAATTACCATCATAGCGCATTTCGTTTCATCGAGAGGCTAACACGAGGTTACTACCAAATATTTATTCGGTTAACATTCCAACTTGTTCGTCTTCCTCAGAGCCGATGATCAGAGTTTAAACGAAGTCTGAAGTCGGTTAGTCGGCCCTGAAAAAGACGAAGAGACCGAGTGAATATTTGGCAACAACCTCGTCTTAGCTTGTTAATGGAACAAGGTACGTTAACCACTTATACCAAATTTTAATAACCAAATTTTAATGAAAAACGATCTACAACGATACTTCCATAATACTGAGAACAGGTGAGTCCTTAAACGGCTAGGGCATTTATGTGCGGAAGTCTCACGGAAATGATCCTTGGCCGTGGCAATGGCCAGAGAGCAACCAGCATCTTCTGTTTTGTTAAGAGTGCTAAAAAAGGCTTTCACACAGGGAGCTGGTTCTGGTCATGGCCTTTTGGATAAAGAAAAGCTTTTGAATTTAGTTATATGACCGTCGTGAAAGAACGTTTCATCGGTACGACCTCGAGAAGCTCGACGATTCTGGGTCAAAACCGCATTCTGAGTGACATCGGTTCCTTCTAGATTTCAAATATTTACTGATCGATTATCTACATGTTCTTCGAATAATTGCAAACGATGCACTCACCTTATAAATTCTTATGCAAAATTATGTACCCATATTCTATTCTGTTATAAACATAAGATAAAAAGGATTAAGCTCTGGGCTTTGACCAATCCCTGAGGGACGCGCTATACATTCGACTTCATTAAGCACCGTTGTAGGTGATCGAATGAATATCTGGCACATACAATGACTTGCGGTGACTTACCTGTTTGTCAAGTTAGTGCTGTTATCACTCCAGACAAGACTGGTGCCAATTCGCCTATCTCTGGGAGATTGGGAGATTGGGGCTTGGTGGGCCTGGGCGCGGGATCGAGCCTGTGTGCACTGCAGGGCACCTCTAACCACCGCACTGCACGCGACATGTCATACAGGCAGCACCGCATATTTTACGATTATCGATTTTTGGCAAACGCATGTTCGCGCGCGAATTGTTCTTGGAGCGCAATCGTCCAATCGATATGTGTTCGACCAATACAATTACTAGTTTTCCTCATCTCATGCGTTTTCAAAATTCTTGATGCTTATACGCCTTAATCATATTTGTTATAGTCTTTTGTATGTAAGAATTCTTCAAAACTTTTTTGTATATTTTTTATTCAGTAATTTATCAACCGTTCGTCGTTTTAACAACAGCAGTACCGTATACTCACATTACAATCAGTTTGCAGTCATTTTCGAAGTCCTCTGTTCCAAAATGTTTGCAAAAATCTTCTGTTGTGTTCTCGAAACAGTCGTTACTTTTACCTTGATGATCCCAAACACCAGAAACGAGTGGTGATGGTTGTGATCGATTTCCAGGTTGAATGAGGAATTCTCTTTTTGGTAGATCGTTTCCATATTTCTGGATTGTTCAAAAGAACAATGCCATTCCCAGTTAGCCTTTTGTTCGAGAGTCGTTTCATCTGCACGAAGAAGAAGACACTCTAGGCAAACAACTGCTGACCCTTATCAAAAATTGGGCCATCAACTACCCGCCTGTGATGCCTACCATCGTTTGAATTCTGCGGGCATTTGTGAATCCGAGTTTACGATCGCTTTATGGAACTCACTTTATTTCTGGTTCTAGGATCAATTCTTACATAGGGATTCTTCTTCAGGGTCTGGGAGAGCCTCATCATCGTGAAAGTTTATCACCGTAAATAATAAAAAGAATCCAGTTTCTTGTTAGACTGTTGGGAATTCATGCTGTGTTTCAGAATAGGAGATGATGTCCAAGTCATCCTACCTTATTTCTTTTTTTATTTGACACTTTGCTGTATATTTTGTTCCTTAAGTCTCGTACGGGGAAACAATGAGCCATTGCTTCCCCACTGTCTTTGTGACCCACTTGTCAATCCTATGTATACCACTAACACAAGTGAGTCAAATATGGCTCACAAGAGACCAACGCCAAATTTGTAGAAACAGTTAAAGATTATGATAGGTTTAAAATAGAGCTAAATAGAGCGGTTTAAAATATATAAAATAGAGGAAGACAGATGAAAAAAGCGGCTCCGAAGAGGGCGATTCTGCCGAAACGTCAGCTACGATTGTGTTGTATGTGCGTTATTGTATGCAAGTAAACGTATGCTGTTTAACAACCTCGTGATTGCTAAGAGAGAAAACGACGAATTAAAATAGAGCTTTACAACACTCAGCGTTGGTCAGTACCGTAGGGGCATTCGACTCCATTTAGTATGGTAGGATGGTTGAATGCTTATCTGGCTTTGTAGAATAACTTCCAGTGGTCTACTAGTGTATCACGTGAGTACTTCTACCCACGGAGTCGAGTCTGGTGCCAATTTGCCGACACCGGGAGGGTTAGTGAACCTGAGGTGCGCGTGGTCGAACCAATGAGACTATACGTGCATTGCATGGCATCGTTAACCACCTCATCAAATTTGACGTAATATCATTGTTTTTACTTGTTAGCGTATAACCCAATGCATAAGGGACGGGTAACATAGTGGCCGTGAAGTTGTTCACTACGGGAACGGTGCAAGTTCGAACCCGCTCCGAGCTCACCAAGCTTCTCATCTCTCCGAGGTAGGGAAATTGGTACCAGACTTGTCTAGGACAATTTTATTCCCTCTCATCCACATAGGAATGCGGTAGGATGGCTATCCAGGATTCCAGAGAGAATCCACTAGACCGGCAGTCATTAATTCATAAGGGAGGTGGAAATCACCAAGCAGCATTCGCGACGACGGGAGAAACTTCGAAGAGACGGTGGATGCAAGGAAACGAATCAAATCCGAGAAAAGCTGACATCTTGACAATATGATATGTGATGTCGAGTCATACAAAAAAGAGGATATTAGAGGGATATGCTGCAATTTGGTGAACCTATTCATTTTCAATCTTTGTTTTTCTATCAAAACTGATGTTGAAGATTCCTTGTGTGTTACTGTTTAAGATCGACATGCCTAGCTCAGTTAGATCAGTTACATGCGGTGTCCTTAGCATTCTTTCGCTCTCTTTCCTGTTTTTCTTTCTATTCTTTCATTCACATTCACATTGCTTCCCTTAATTCAGCTCTTTCATTTTTTTACTGTACCACTTTCTCGATCTAAACACTTTTTGTTTCTTTTAATATCATTTGGTCATTTCCACTATCCTCATTTACTTTCATCGTTTTTCTTTACTTTCATTCTAAGTTGCGAGATAGAAGAGGGGCACAGGCAGTATTTTTCCTTCTATTTTCTACCTTTGATCCTTCCTGGAAGTAATCCCTTCAATCATAGCTTTTGTCTTTTCGTGTCTCTTTGTGCATTATAGTTCGCATCCCGTTATAGTTCCCCCAATAGTTTTCACTAGCACGTGTAATGTGGTGATTACAGGTGGGCGAGCAACACACATGAGGTCATTAATTCGATCCTGCGTTTAGCTAACCCCTCAATCCTTCTTGGGTCAAGAAATTGACACCATACTCCTTTGCTGGCTAAAGATACTAGTTCGATACATCGGTAGGCCTCCGCAAGCAATTGTATAGGCCAAATATGCAGTCAATCAGTAGTAGTACTACGTTCTTGATGAACTCAGATGCATGTTGAATCCGTAAGGGATTGATCAACGCCGAACGTCAGACACAAGCATGTTAAGGTAGCGATAATAGTACAAAACCCTACGTGGGATGTAAAATGAAATAGCGATGCGGAATAGATGTGTGGAACCCGATGTACAAGTTGGGCGTGGAAGTGGATGTTGTAGATGATCAGGGCGCAGACGATTTACCTCTATCAAAAAGCTCATGGCTTCCTGGCACGGCTGTCTCGGGTTAATAAGGAAAAATTTATTAACAAAAAGAAGAATTAGGGAAAAAAGGAAATAGGTAAAATGGGAAGAGTCGTCAACCATATGCGACGCTGATCAGCGGCTCTTCCACAGTGGAAGACACATAGCAAAAACGGCTCTGAAGAAGGTGATTCTGCTGAAACGTCAGCTACGATTGTGTTGTATGTGTGTTATTGTATGGAAGTAAACGTATGCTGTTTAACAACCTCGCGATTGCTGAGAAAAAAAACGACGCAAGAAAGGAAATATTAATAGGAAAATTTAACGGACCACCAGCTTCTGTTCTATCCATAATGAGCGACGGATGGCATCGGTAATGGAACAAACTCCTTCACGGCATCCTGTGGAGTATATCGTGTTCTGACTGTTCCACTAGAACATTCCTACTGATTTTCATCCTTTCGTTGAGGCTGTGAGTTATATATTCCATATTATGACCTTGAGTAAGTTCCATATTATCGTCTGCAAGAAACTAATAACCAAAAAGTGTTAACAGACAGAAAGGTGAAATGCTTATTATCCGTATAGTGAGGATCCTGTCAATAAATGTTGATGGTGCCGCTTTTGTCGTTTCAACAACCGCTGCCACAGGATTGTTTTCTTTTTTATTATCGTTCCTTCTTTTCTTTTTAGGAGTATGATCCATGCGTTATTCTTTTTTTTCTTCTTTCTTGGAGATAACCCTTTCACCAAATATGTAAATGAAATTCGCCTATAGTCTTAACAACATAGAATGACAGGCCTTCAGCTTAAATTATTTGATTTTTCTCTGTCGTAAATAGAGATGTCATCGATTTCATGCCTTTGCTGTATCTGGTCTGTTATGATACCGGAATATCGGTACGAAATAGAAACCTCTATTTGTAAATTTTGTTATTTTTTAAGAAAGGGTTGTGTCCACGAGATTACTTCATTCATAGAATATTGCACTCCATTCGATTTGTCTCGAATCGACTACGATCTTTGGGCGAAATATAACTTCTATGGACTTCCGACTTGAATCGTGCGGCTTCGAAGCGTTAACCACAATAAACAGTTTTCACTGCAGCATCATATACTTGGATGACCCATCTTCACTGGTTGTGCGGTCCCCACCATAATTTCCATTTTTTCGGAATTTTGCTGGTTTAGCTACTGTAGTTTCTTTGAGTGCTGAGGTTAACCTAGCCGAAGCCCTTCTAAGATCGTCACCACCTTAGGCAGTCGTCGCCTTTGTGAATCAGAGAGAGATTTCCTACCATGCGACTTGTTTGATATCAGAACGATGGTGCTTCCTGGTACTAGTTTCGCCAACCTCGTATAAGTCTATGAATACAAAAAATTGCAGCTGAATTAGTGTTATCTCTCTCTCCACCTTCCAGAGTATCGTAGAAGCTCATTTTCTATTGGTCACAATTCGTTCCTTTCCTTTAAGGGTCCATTAAAAACGTCGAAAAGTTCATGCTCATAGCTTATTCGTGCAGTATATGCCTTCATATTTGCAGAAGTATAATTAATATGTCCTTAACAGAAACAGAAATTTTGGTCAGTGAAACGTCAAGAATCTGGATCGACGATGTGGTTGGGTGTCGGCTTGAATGTGGTATCCTGTTTTTCTCTTGATAGGCGACTTTGAAAGCATTGACAAAATGGTATATTGGAAATGTCAACTGTTTATCTTTAGGAGACGACCCATCGACAAGTAGTGTTATTATCGAGAACTTTCCATTGGTAAAAAATCGACGAGCTTATCAGCAGCTTTGCGTTTCGTTATCTTCCAAAAACGATGTGCTACGATTCTATCAGAAACTCAGTGACAGAATTAGAAAGAAATTGGCTCGTACGTGAGAAATTTGTTCGCTTGTGTTTTTAGTAATTCGGAAACAGGTTTTTCAAAACGGTATACAGAGCATGGAAAACACGAGTATCGATTGCCTATTGGTCGTAGTCGGTTACTGATAATAGAGTTACTCGTTGAGTTTTTTCCATTTAGGAAGGTCTGCGATTAAAAGTAAAGGTACATTGATAGTATACTGAAGACTTAATGTTTGTTTCTTGGTGAACTTAAAACACAGAACCTGAAATAAATGATCGATGTATTCAGAATCTGAAAAGTGTAAAAAAGCGTCCTGCTCCTTTGGAGATACGTCATGCATTCATTTCGATTCGTAACAATGTAAAGATGATTGGATCCATATTCAGACTATAAAGTGATTTTCAGATACCCAACAATGTATCACAATTCAGCATTTCTTAGCTTATGTTCTAGTCGGGTACCAATTTGCTGACCCTAGAAGTACGGCGATGTAGCCAAATGTGAAGCGCATTATGGGAAAACACGAGTATCGATTGCCTATTGGTCGTAGTCGGTTACTGATAATAGAGTTACTCGTTGAGTTTTTTCCATTTAGGAAGGTCTGCGATTAAAAGTAAAGGTACATTGATAGTATACTGAAGACTTAATGTTTGTTTCTTGGTGAACTTAAAACACAGAACCTGAAATAAATGATCGATGTATTCAGAATCTGAAAAGTGTAAAAAGCGTCCTGCTCCTTTGGAGATACGTCATGCATTCATTTCGATTCGTAACAATGTAAAGATGATTGGATCCATATTCAGACTATAAAGTGATTTGCAGATACCCAACAATGTATCACAATTCAGCATTTCTTAACTTATGTTCTAGTCGGGTACCAATTTGCTGACCCTAGTACGGCGATGTAGCCTAATGTGAAGCGCATTATCTATCGAGCCACGAACCTGTGCGTATTACAAGGAGCTCTCACCATCGCGCTAAAAAATAACATGTGACGACCAGATAGCTTCTTTTGCGAGACAACGGGAAAAAAAATCTGAATATGGACAAATTTTAGCCCATCTACTACAAAAAGTACCAACCAATCGTGTGCTTCTATTGATCAACCCGTTCAGTGGGCAGCAACGTGCGAAAAGTTTATGGTCGAAGTATGGTGTACATGTGATGCGAGCTGCAGAAATTCAAGTCGATGTTATTAATACTGGTAGGTAGGATTACTAGTTAAAAATTGTAGATAGTTGTTAACGTAGCACTTTTAGAGTATACTAAGCATGCCACGAAGATTTTGCAGGAGTTGGATATTGATCTTTACGATGCGATTTTAGTGAACAGTGGTGATGGATTGGTGGCAGAGGTATCTTTAATAAAAGATAAATAATAGATAAACTTGCGTTCGAAGAGCAATGGAGGCTTTGATTGTTGGTTCCAGCCGCGTTGATGTTAGACCTAGTGTATTGAAAGGTGCTCCTATTTCTCCAACGATGTGCATCAAAGGTGTAGTTGAGCAGTCATTCACTGGGAAGAGGTCCAACACTTCCATGTCTAAGGGTGGCTTATAGTTTAGTTATTTTAGTTGTCCTGAAAGAAAAACAATTACAAGATTAGGAATTACAAGTGAAAGTAAGAAGTTAAACGTCGTGATTTCGGCTGCAACTTCAACTTAATTGGGTTCAATTGCGATTTTTGCTTCCAGATCACTGCCGTTAGTGGGTGACTGTTGATGTCATCGTTGGGGTAGAAAACTAGCTAGAAGGCAAACCAAGGGCTTGATGGCGGAGTGGGTACCACGTGGGACTACGGAAGATGGAATCGTGGTTTGATCTGGACTGTGGACGAAGTTTAATAGCCTGCCATGAAAATAAATGAGAAATAATAAAAATAAGATGAAAAGTTAAAAATTGCAAGACTATCGAACATCCGATCAGCGACTGCTTGAGATGAACGAAGAACAGCATAGCACATTTTGAGAGGCTACTATGACCGTGGTGATTACTAATGGTTTACCTGAATTTCGTTTTGGAAATATCGTTCAACTCAGTTCTGAGGGGCCATGCTAGTGAAAGAACACCTGCTATACATTGCAGTTGAGCACAGAAGAATAGCGCACAGCTACCAAGACAAACTCAATAAACCTACGCAGAAACCTTCATGAATCGAAAGATGCTGCCGGGCAGATGGAGGATGCTGGAGACTGTACGATTCTTCTTCAGGATAAATATCCTTATATACAAGTGGAAGTCTCGAACCATGCGCAGACCGTCAAATGGAGATCTAGTGTTTAATATCCTCTATTCATAGCATGTCTTTATATGACCTAAGAACATTTAGTTGCAGCAGATTTGCTGAGTTAGCAAACCTCTCAAAAATGTTTTCAGGCAATTTGTGGACTTCTAATGAGAAAAGACCGCGACAGAGCGCTTAAATTCCCCATCTGCCACATTCCTGGTGGTACAAGCAATGCACTTGCGGCTGCAATATGCTACGCTTGCAAGTAATGTCATTTTTTTTAGATTTACTATTTAAACTATTGGAAAAGAAATCAACAAATTTAGTGAGCCGTTTTCTACTCGAGATGTTTTCGTTACCGAATCCTGTCTAATGGTAACTCGTCCGCGTTATATTCCCCTTCGACTTTATACAGTCGACACACAATATGACGGCATTAAACCGATGTTCATGAGCGCCACGTGGGGGTTAATCGCAGACATTGGTGATTTTTAGCACATATGCACTTATGATAGAGATTCGTTTAAGTCTGTTAGGCTGTTCTCTCAATCCAGGAGGTGATATGATTTGGGCAACTTTTGAACGTTCGCAGAGCAGCTGCTCTTGGTAGGTCGGAGTTCTTCCTCGTGTTTCAAGTAATGTGTACATCAGCGTCGTTGGCGATCCCCAGCCACTACTTTGTCTGAAGAGAGAGTTTTATGGCAAATGAACTCGAGTGAAAAATTTCTTCTCTAGAGTGGAAGAATACGCTTAATTGTTCTCAACACCAAGCAGTAAAAAAGTGGTAAAAGACTGCTTTAGAAAGAGCACCCTCAATTTCCAAAGGCTGGAGAATGCATGTGTTAAAGGTCTGAGAATGATCTGGGACGGCTGTCACAGGACTTTTGGAGAATCGACTCGAGCAGAGAGGATCGCAGTCAGAAGACAAGTAGCAGCCGAACAGAGGCGCAAAATACTGAGACCTCCATGGAATATGGATGCGAGGAAAAGAATCGAATGCCAGAAATGCTGAGATTATTATGTAATGTGGGATCCTGTAATTAGATGAAGAAGAAATATAGAAGTATATATGAAGGATAGGATTAAGTTGTTCTATGTGGCTGGGAAGTGTAGGCACGCTGGTTAGAGGCAATGAAGTGGTAGTCGTTCACTCGATGCCATGCTTTGAGCACTGCAAGCCTCCTATCGCTCCTACATCGACAAATTAATACAGTGGACTTCTCGGTTGGTCACAGCAAGTTATTGACGACAATCCTCAAAGATTGTCAACGCGGAAAATTTTATCTTTGATGCTTTATAATTCAACGAGAAAGGAGCGTTATCGATAATTAAAGCGATGACTCAAATGATGGTCGTATTGGCGACTTTGCACGTATCCTGAAATAGGAGCTTATGAAAAAAAAGGGAACATATTCTGATAACCAATCAAGTATCTGCTCAGTTAGCAAGGAATTCACCTCCTCTTATTTGACGGCCGTACTCTTCAAGGTTCTAAATCATTTCAATGCGAGTAAATTCAGTTCCGACTGGTTGCCATTTTCTTCTATTGTCAGGAAATTCGTCCAAGTTCGCATCACTTCCTGGATTTGACAGTCACGTGTTTTCTTAATGGTCGAGTGATTTATAGCATTCCATCGTTAGGTGTCTGAAAAAGTTATTGCTAGTGGTGTGTATGAAATTCCTACCCATTTCAGTGTTTTGAACGACAACAAATGAGATTTTTTTCTAGAATAGCTATGGTTGTAAGGATAACTCGATTTCAGATCTAGGCAGCGAACGTTTTCGCTGGGCTGGCATGATTCGGTTACACGTGGAAGCCTTTCTTCGAATCCTCCGTAAGATTATGTCCTTTTATTAATCGCTATACTTTATCTTCCTTAGTTGTGTATCATTAACACATAATGCCCTGGTTTTTCAACAACTAAAAATGGTTTGTAATCACATCAATAAGTTAAGAACTTTGTAAATTTTACACGGAGCTCAGGGGAAAGGGTGCAGCACAGTGACTAGTAATGCAGTCCATCGAGGCAAGATGTTGGTTCGATACTCTACCCAACGTTTTCCTCCATTTGCATTGGAATGGCATAACTCGGCTATCACTATGATTCCAAGAAGAGTGATCCACCAGAATTCTACGACATACATAACGAAAACGAAATCTTCGAGCAGGAGTCGAAAGAACACTCGAAATGCCCGAAGATTTGTGTACACGATGAATGCGAGTAGAGCGCACTGAATTCAGGAAGTGCTGGGATCCGTGCAGTACAAATGATGACAAGTCATGTTTAAAAAAAAGTCTTTATTTCGATTGAAAAAGTTCAGCGTGGGCTAAGATATGTTGATTTGAACACGAAAGCAGTTCCTATTTTCTTACTAAATAAGTTGTAACTCCCACGTCCGACTTTCTATTAACCTCGGCATTGATGAAATAAGTCTTTTTACTTCTGTTTAGCAAACACGAGGTGTTATTTTATTTCTTTATTTACGTACAAGCTGACGTTTCGGCGGATTTCGCCTTCTTCAGAGCCTGGAAAGGTCACGTTGACTGCAATCTACATGGCCAAACACCTCCATAACCAAACAGAGATTTTCTCTATTTGGTTATGGAGGTGTTTGGCCATGTAGATTGCAGTCAACGTGACCTTTCCAGGCTCTGAAGAAGGCGAAATCCGCCGAAACGTCAGCTTGTACGTAAATAAAGAAATAAAATAACACCTCGTGTTTGCTAAACAGAAGTAAAAAGACTTATAAATAAGTTGTTTCCAATGCATTTATGGCATCGACGTGTTGAGCAACGCTTTGTATTAACGAAAAGCGCTATTATGACAGCTCGTATAAGAATGCTTGTATGAGTAATTCCATCCACCACTATTGTCCATTTACGACCGTATGAGTTATATATCACTCATGTTTGGAAAACAGCAATTAAGTTTTTCGAATTTAAGCAAACAATTCTCAACTAAAATGACGTTGACATACGATGTGGTGATAAACTCGGGACCTCAGTTGCGCTTCAAACCCGCGATTATCCTTGCTGTGGATTCACGCGTTATCCACTGCACTAACCGAGACACCTGGCCCTTTCTCTTCGCTAGTTTTTTACCCTAACGGTTTGGCAAACGGTAGGTAGTAGGCAAAAATTAAAACGTCATGGTTTCGACTGCAGCTTCAGCTTAACTGCGTTCGGTGGCAATCTGTGCTGTATAGATTATACTTCTTGATTGGTGACAGCTGATAGCACCACTAGGGTAAAGAACTGGCTGAGAAAAAAGCTAAGTAAAGGCCTCTCTTGATACAGTGAATAACACTTGAGTTCCGGAAAGGCGTATCGTGGTTTTGAAGTGCGCCCGAGGTTCTGTGCGCTGCCATGAAAAGAAAAAAAAAGAGAAAACGTAGCAAGTGAAGGCCAAAACATGTCTTAATTCATAGCAAGGTTTGTTGATTGGAAGAAAAATCGTTGTCTTATAGAGGTCTCCTCATATGTAGATTTAATTATTTTACCACAATGGAATTCTAATTTTCTGGAACACAACAATTCTGGTTTTTTTTTCGCTATTTTTGGTCAAAGCTTGTATTTTGGACAGCAAAACGATTGCACAAGAAGGATTTCTTTCAATAAGACGAGATGCGCTACCCAAATGTTTCTTGAAATCTGGTGGCTGTCATGATTGTTTTAAAAATTTTGGAAAACGCTTGTCTCACTGCCAACTTTAAATGAATTTTAAGCTAATTTTAGGTTAAAGTATTTCAGAGGAGTCGTGCGTTCTTATTTAGCGAGAGCGGTCCTCCATGAGGTTTTCGTTAACTGAGGTTCCGTCAGCCAACTAGTAGTGAGGTTAAACGATGCTTTACACCGGCGGCGGATAGGGGCTTACTATTGAACCAAGGGCGACTGATCCCTAGAAAGATGGGATTCTTGGGATGGGCTGGTCATTTCTGATCTGCAGTATTAACATTTGCCATATTGTGTATGGACAGGGTGTGTGCAAGTTGGAGGTGCTTTGCAGTAAACCCATTTTCCTCGATTCAACACTGCTCTCGTGTACCAGCATTTCAACTGAGCTTTCTGCACACGACAAAATAGATTTAGTGGTTGCTTATGGTGTAGATTCGGAAACGCTAAGGGGAGCTGTTCTGGAATTTCAGTGAGGATCACACTCTATCTGCCACCAAGGAACTGTATGAGGAAAGGTTGCAACTAGACCAGGGCCTACCAGAGCACTTTCCTGCATGATAAGTGCACAGCAACGAGTTGAATAAATGGCATGAATAAGACGAAAAGTGTTCGTAGAGACGTCATTAAATGTGTGTGTGTGTGAATGTGTGTGTGTGTGTGTGTGTGTGAATGTGTGTGTGTGTGTGTGAATGTGTGTGTGTGTGTGAATGTGTGTGTGTGTGTGAATGTGTGTGTGTGTGTGAATGTGTGTGTGTGTGTGAATGTGTGTGTGTGTGTGAATGTGTGTGTGTGTGTGAATGTGTGTGTGTGTGTGAATGTGTGTGTGTGTGTGAATGTGTGTGTGTGTGTGAATGTGTGTGTGTGTGTGAATGTGTGTGTGTGTGTGAATGTGTGTGTGTGTGTGAATGTGTGTGTGTGTGTGAATGTGTGTGTGTGTGTGAATGTGTGTGTGTGTGTGAATGTGTGTGTGTGTGTGAATGTGTGTGTGTGTGTGAATGTGTGTGTGTGTGTGAATGTGTGTGTGTGTGTGAATGTGTGTGTGTGTGTGAATGTGTGTGTGTGTGTGAATGTGTGTGTGTGTGTGAATGTGTGTGTGTGTGTGAATGTGTGTGTGTGTGTGAATGTGTGTGTGTGTGTGAATGTGTGTGTGTGTGTGAATGTGTGTGTGTGTGTGAATGTGTGTGTGTGTGTGAATGTGTGTGTGTGTGTGAATGTGTGTGTGTGTGTGAATGTGTGTGTGTGTGTGAATGTGTGTGTGTGAATGATGTGTGTGTGAATGTGTGTGTGAATGTGTGAATGTGTGAATGCGATTGTATCTTGCATGTCGATTCGTCTAGAAGTATGGATCAAGGAGGGTCTCTGAAGATGTTGAAGTGGAGATTTACGGATTAGAATAATGTGAGAAGAGTGAGCTACTGTGTAATTTTGTTGTGGTGATTAAAGACACTGCATAAACAGCGAAAACACTAGACACCGTTATCGCATATGCTGCTGAAAGGGTGATACTAAAAGTATTTCGCTTCATTCATGTAATGGAGGCACTCTGCAGTCCCGATTTGTGTCGACACCCAAAAGTCAAAGATCCTGCGCTGTATTCACTAAAATGTATCACTAAACTTATGCTGTCTGAGTTTCTGGATGTTCAAATCACTGACGATTAAGGGAAAGATGATTCAGGTGTTACCCTCGGATCACTTGCGCAGTTTCTGTTCTATGGCCTTACTGACTTTCCATCTCTGGTTGTAAAGAATTTAACGAAAGTTGTTGGAAAACCAGTGCAGGATCGTAAATGTATTGAAGATAACCAAGTGGGCATAGCAAAGCCTTTTCATCTTGTCGTGTAAATATTTTGGATAAAGGGATCCTTCACATTTTCTCAAATGACTGTAGAGAATTACTTCAGAGCTTCCCACCGTCGCTGCATATAGAGCTCGGATATCATATATTCCTGTTAACTGCAAAAGGACCTCGAGGAATACAATGTTAAAAGTCAGCTGTGATCGAAGTAGATTTGGCCATGGTCATTTTGAGTTCGATTGCGTTGATCAGGTGAAATTTGAACGGCTGGACTGAGGAATGTTTCAGGATGTATTGATTTTTCACTAGTTAGTGGTTTTCTTTTATAGGCGAGTGATTTAGAGCCGCTAGAGAAAACAAAGAGCAAAGAAATTTTCTCATCGATGAAAGAGGCTTTAGATGGTACGTCGATCGTGGATATCCCTTCTTTAGATCAACCACTAGGGAAGAACTGGAAGACAGTAGATGGAAATTGGGTGATGGCTAACGTGTCAACATTAAGTCATTTGGGTACGTTATAAGCTGACACTTATTCTGATGTCTCAGCACAATTTATGGAATGATAATACAGTTCACCTTGCCCTTATGATTTCATTTTTTCTCAAAATATCATTCAGCTGATGTTTTCAAGGATCGGACGTACCATTCGTGCCGTCCACACGTCTAGATGAACCAACCATGTACCTGACTCTAATCGACTGGAATACAATAAAGAGCCGGTTACACATAGCTCATCTCTTCATTTTCATGGAAAGCAGTAAACATCTCGACCATCCATGTTTTCAGGTTGATTAGAAAGCTAGAAGCTACGTATGTAATAGATGTTATGTGCAACATTCAATATTTTAAGGTTATCCCGGTCAAAGCTGTAAGAATCGAACCGCAAGCAGGTGAAGGTTATTTTGCCATAGATGGGGAACCGTATCGATCGGGATCGTCTTTTCAGGTTCTTCTTTCCACATTTCTCTACAGTTTATGATTTTGTAATGTTTCTGCACCATTCAGTGCTGAATACATATTTTTTGACAGGTTCCTACTTGTTGATCAAAATCAATACTAATTTCTTACATGGGAGATTTTAGGTGGTACCAAGCAAATACAGCGCTACTGTGATTGGTCGAAAAGAAGTGATCAGAAGAAATTAATCTTTATTCTCCTTTTTTGCTCAAAATCTTGTTGTTTGTGTCTTGTTTTTTGGGCTTCTCTCTAACAATGTCTGAGAGAGAAAATGACGTCATTTGACCACTAATTTTTCGGGATATTTCCAGTTCTAAATGCACTGTAATTCTTCTATAATTTACCCTACATGTTTGTACGACTCATAATATTGTGTTAAGCGAGAATAGAAAGAAATCCGAGAAAGACAGCTGCCTTACTTTCATGATTCGATTATTCCTACCTTGTGTATTTTTAAAACCTTTCTGTAGAGTAGTGTTCTATGATGATCGGTCCTAGAGTCCAAGGAAAAATGGCAATATCGTAACCTTCCTGGGAAATTTCGGCACACTGTCAGATCACTGTGAAACTCGTTTTCTATGCGATAGGATCTAAAGAACTGATTTCTCTATTTTAACGTCGAAGTTTGAGTACTGATGGATAAAGACACGGTCAAGCCATGTCAACCTTCATCTAGGTAACGCCCAAGGCATTTGAGTTCTAAAATAGTCTGGCTCACAGCTCTTGTTCATTTTTTCCTTTCATCCCTCTCTCGTAAGCACATTATTGTCGATTATTAGCGGCGTTATCGGTATACCGGACAACATTTTTTGATGACTAAATTGCCTCACCGAAGTCTACCTGGGCACCAACATTTCGTCATGAGATAGGAAAGAGCATTAACTAGTTTTGGTGAAGCCGTAATAGTTTGTTTTTTTTTCATCAGTAGAACTCAATGGTTCATTTCATTCTTCCACAAGCGTTTCGCTGAAGCGTGGAAATCTTATACAAGCAAAAAGGCTGCATAGAACAGCTTCACAGGAATAGAACTACATCATTTGGTGAAGAACTAGCAGTAGACAGAGCCTTTTTTCCAACAGGAATACATCTACAACATCCATTATCTTCGAATTGTTTTACATTTAAGTGGTATTTCTGTGAGCATTATTGTAGCTCCTGACGACAGCATTGTAACAGTAATAGTGCATTTAGTGACCATAGAACAATACTGCGCCTTGCCAAACGTTAGGGTGCTTCGGGAATCGCCCATGATTCTAAGGGATACCCGGCTGAACAATTTCACAGCTTACAAAGAGAAGAATTTGAAGCGAATTCAACATACGTTCTCTTCAATGCTTATTAATGCGTGACAGGACAATCAATAACTCGATTATATAGCATTATTATTGCAAAGGATAAAAGATGAAGCTCTCGGTGTTGATCAATCCCTTAGAGATGGGCCATAAATTATATTTCATTAAGCATCGTTTGGAGATGATTGAATGCATATCTTGCTTTAGACAAAGTTACAGTACCCTACTAATGTATCGAGCCAGTGCTACAGACAGACAAGTCTAGTACTAATATTGCGACCTCGGATGAATGGAAGAATTGATGTGTGAGGGGTCTGATGTGAATCTTTCCACAGACTTTATCAAAGTCGGGAAGCATACGTTCTGCCTGGCAAGTATTTGGTGTTATAAGGACGATATCATCAGCAAAACGAAGGTGATTTATCTGCCGACCATCGATTTTCCCTCCCATATTATCCCATTCCAATGTTCGCATGACGTTCTGGAAGGTGGCGGTAAATAATTTTGGCCAGGTTGTATCGCCCTGCCTAACTCCTCTCTTGACGTCAACGTTAATATCGTTGTAGAATGGTGAAATCTTGGTTGTGAAATTTTTGTACAGCCCACGAAGAATCTTTATATACTGAATAGAGACTCCTTGACTATTATGGGCTTCTATGACTGCTTCTATCTCAATTGAATCAAAGGCCTTCTCTAAGTCGATGAAAGTGAGACAGAGCGGTCTTTTGTACTCTCGCGATACTTCAATGAGCCTTGTTATCGTGTGAATGTACTCCATCGTACTAAATCCATTTCGAAACCCTGCTTGCTCACATGGCTGTTCTTCGTCCAGTGTTCTGTCAATCCTGTTTAGGATGACTCGAGTGAAAAGTTTGTAGACTACAGGCAGCAAGCAGACTGTCCGATAATTGCCAATGTCGTGGAGATCAGCATTCTTGAACATTAGCACGGTCTTGCTAGTCTTCCATTGAGTAGATATCTTGCACCCAGACAGGTAGTGTGTGAAGAGCCGAGCCAGTGTGCTAACGAGGACTACCCGAAGGTTCTTCAGGTGTTCAAATCTTATGCTGTCCGGCCCTGGTGCTGTTCGGTTATCGGAAGGGAGAACCGGTGGTGCGACATATCCAACCTCATCTATTTCATATGAGTGAAAGAGGACGTAGATATTGAAAAAATCTTAGTAGTAATGGTGAATGACTTTCTCCAATGCCTTTCTGGAAACCTTAACTGTTCTGTGAGTGTCGAATCGCAATCATATCGGTTTTGTAACTGGCGAAGTTTCGGTGGACTTTGCAAAATATATCAGCATTGTATTTGAAAAAATAGACGAAGTGCTCGTGATATCTGCGCAAAATATTCGTTATCCCGACTTCTGCGATCGGAACATCAGAGACTAATGGTAATAGTAATTGCCGATTCTTAAACAGGAGGCAAAATCTCCTTGCTAGAAGATCGTTCTTGGTTTCTTCGCAAAGGACACTGCTTTGTCATTTAACAAACTGCCGTCACTATTACTCATAGGAAACCGTACCTCTCATTTCATATTTAACCATTCTTAACGTTCTCGACCATTCTATTTCCAAGCTGCATAAATTTGAAGAAGAAATTCTTATAAAAACTATGTGTACGCTTGAGATGGGAGAGCGAAATCTTTTCAATAAGTTCTGAGCTTCTCAATTCCTCGAATGCTCCAGTGATAAAACAATCATCATCGGTTTTCGAAAAGGCAATCATGGATAATATGAATTAGTGCCTGTAGTGTTCAGGAATGAAAGGGCTCGTGTGGCGCAGTGGTTGGAGGCGCCACTGCGACATGTACCAGGAATCTAATCCTGCGCCCATGGCCCACTAAGCCTTCCATCCCTCCGGGGTCGGTAGACTGGTACCAAACTTGTCTGGGAGGATAGCAGCACTGGCTCGACACATCGGCAGGCCACCGCGAGTCATTGTAAAGGCCAGATATGCATTCAATCACCTCCAACCATACTCAATGAAGTCGAATTCATGGCGCATCCCTCTGGGATTGATCAACGCCGAGAGCTTTATCCTTTATCCTTTAGAGATCCTGTAGTGAAACTCTTAAGAGGAATTGATTTAGTACAATGTGCATTACCATTAAGTTTTTGAATTTGTTAGTTTAGATCACTTTTTAATCTAGTTTATTAGTTTGTATTTAACGAGTAACGCAGTGGCAGTGATGCCGAACATTAGTGACGGCGCAACCTACACACGCGATAGTTTAACGCCTATGCGGGCTCCCAGGGCTTTTCGCACCTCCGGTGTCAGGAAATTAGTACCAGACTTGTCTAGAGAAACCCGTGACGTGGAAACGTTTTCGCACGGATATCTCAAGACTCCGGGGATAATCGACTGGACGAGCATCTAACGATAATCGTAACGATGATGAAAATATCCTCAAGCAGGGATTGTACCCATAGGCAGGAAATTCGGAAACCT
Organism: Angiostrongylus cantonensis; assembly: GCA_009735665.1. NCBI lineage: Eukaryota > Metazoa > Nematoda > Chromadorea > Rhabditida > Metastrongylidae > Angiostrongylus > Angiostrongylus cantonensis. The sequence goes on along the minus strand of MQTX01000107.1, from coordinate 1,503,970 downwards.
TAGTGCGATGCATGTGTTGTTGGGCTATATGATAAAGATAGTTCTTGTTAGCTTATCAAATATTTAAGTGAATCGTCTCTTAAGCACCGATATGCACTTTCGCTGGGCATTCCGAATGAGTCCACCCGGTATTGAAGAGCTTAAGAGGCAGCGGATCAGTCATGAGAAGAATTCATTTCAAAAATGAATGAAGGATAAGGCGTTCAGCAATCATTTCACTAGAAATGCAACATGCATTCAGCTCCATTCACGACTGAATGTGTATTGGTCCCATATAATTCTTTTGTCGAAACTGTATGAAGAGGTTTGTTTGCCCGAGACTAGAACAAATCAAAGGTTGTAATGATGGTCAGATATTTACACAACTTTGAACAGCAGATATCTGCGGTGGGGAACGAACGTGCTATTACCCATTCCGTGGCTAACGCGTTCACCACCACACCATGCAGGTACTTTGTTTCGCATGTCTCTCTACTAGTTCTATCGATCAGCGCCTTCAGCAGTCACCCGTCAATGAGATTACTTGAACGCAGCCGGCTCCACATGTGGTCCATTTGCTTTTCTTTTCCTCAGAAATACGATCTGCATGAAAGATGAATTCGCCATTGTAGTCAACATCTTTGGAAGTGCATCGTATTTGGAATCCTCAGCAGGTCCAAGGTCTCATGTTGTGCTCGGCAGTCCTTATAGTCGAATGGTTAAGTATTCATTTCCATTCACACAAGTAGGCAGAACCACGTAGGCATGTGTGTCAGTGAGCATCTAACTACTTCATGCATTTTGCAATGGAACATTAGATATATTCTGAAGCGCTTCTGTTATACTTCTGAATTGCTCAGAAACGGCTTAATATAGGCGTAAACACTCCTAGTTTTGTATGTCGGCCGATTAGGGTTGTGACTAATTTCATGTCGGTTATGGACTGGAAAGGGCACGTCTACCGCAGTGGTCGGAGATGGTCTCCTGCAAAACATTTGAGAACGGTTCCTGCGCCCATGGCTCACTAAGCCTTCCCTTCTTCCGGATCGGCAAATTTGTATCAGACTATTTGGGAGGATAACAGCACTGGCTCAATACATCGGCAGGCCACCGCGAGTTACTGTGAAGGCTAGATATGCACCCAGCCATCACCAACAATGCCTAATGAAGCCAAATGCATGTCGCACCCCTCAGGGATTGAATAACGTCGGGAGCTTTATCCCTTTCCCATCCTAGGAGCATGATAGAGAGAAAACGCAAGGAAGAGACTTTGCAGTATCACTCTAGAGGCACGTTATTGCATCTACTTCAGCGACAGCAGTCGCTACGGTGGGTACTCTTTTCAATAACAACAATTTCATGCCACGAAATGAATTCGTTCGAAGGGACAGTTTTTTGTAAGCTGCTAAGTATAAAAAGTAACCTTCCGTTAGGTCACGCTGAGAAGAGTGCCATGTTTGACAGACCTGTTTCGAATTGGCCGTTGATTGAATACAAAAGTGCGACGACGAAGATCAGTGTGGCAAAATGAACCAATGGAAAGGAAATGTATCGCACGTAATTCACTTCGTCCACTCGGACCCACACGTAGATCCAACGCATGCGTAGATCATTCGCCCTAGCGGCAACATATTTCTCACAAAGCTTGGTTGTGCTGAAATTCCAGAGGTTTTTGTTAACCAGTTGTGTTTTCTACGTTTCTCCAGGTTTGATGATTAATAGAACAGTCACTCTGGCGTAACAAGAAATGGGGCGATGTTGCTCTTATCGTCGACCTTTGTTTGCCCTGCGCTCCATCACGCATGAGTCCATCCAGTCGGTCCCTAACTCTTGTCATTCTCATTTTGATTGGAGACGTGTAATGTATCGGTAGCTTTGTATTTAGTTAGTTCTGCTAAAGATCTACGATTTCCCATGAACTTCTTACCATAAAATTCATACCATTCGGCTGACGGGAAGTTTTTGCATATGTTTTTTTATTTCATGAACTTACTTTGGTTTATGTTATTGTAACGAAAAGCTACCTCTCTTCATATGAGTCCTATTTGAGTCGTATTCTTATCACTTGAGCAGATTCAAACAGGTTATTCGATGAATTTATATTTGTCCTATGTTACAATATTGACCAATAAAAGTACGAAAAGTCAATGATCTGATCACTATTGGCCTAAAAAATTATAGTAAGTCAGTAATTTGCTTAGCTCTTTGCATCGTTGTATTTGCAAATTCCCTGTGAGAACATTCGCGACAACATGCATTGAAATCAAGGCATTCTCGTTCCCGTGTTCAGTTTTTTCTTTTCCAAGACAAAATTCGGCTATGCAAGACTTCCTGATCACTTATCTTAGATCGTTATTGATTTATTTAGGGGAAATCTTCAGTGCTTCCGGGTTTCCATCACGGTGGACCGTTTTTCAAAAGGTCATTATAACAGTTAAATGTCTTATATTCAAGCTTTTATCGATTTTCTAAGGTTTTTATTTAATTTTGGGTCCTCAGGAAGAATTTTTAAATCACCTATTGCTCCAAATTAAGAATTTAAGCTCAGATTCTTTCAAAATGTTCCACTTCCTGTTGGATTGCAAGGTGGCAAAAGAAAGTCGATTCAGGAAGATCTTAACGATCATCATTTTTTACATTTCTGTAAACAAATAAGTTTTTATATCTTCTAGAATCGAGATTCTTTGATTTCGTTGCTCATTGTTTGTGATATGACCGAAATATGTTGAATTAAGTTCTTTGCTGTCATTTTCCAGAGCTACTTTTTTCCAGGCTTTTCCTACGTGTCTTTTGGAACCATGGATAGTCCAACAAGTTCTGTCTATTTTCAGGATTTGTTTCCTAGGAACTATGACTCGATCCGAACTCTGCGGCAGTGAGAGCGCGCTATTCCTGCTAGGTGTCACGAAGGGTCCAGCACAAGAGTCTAGGAGCTCGGATTCTAGTTTACTTTCTAAACCGTAAGATTATTTTTTGTCTTCTTTCTATCGGCGAACTTTCCTTTAGATGGATCCTCTTAGTGTGTTGTAGCTTTAGACCATTCTTGGTTGTTGGACGAGGTTGTTCTTATCCCTTGCGAACAACCTAAGGAAATCAGCCGAGTAAGAATTTTTATCAGCTTTGTGTAAGCTTAACATTCTAAAAAGATATATTGATTATTTATGCCGAGTTTAAGTGAAAATCGATCCAGAAAAGTAGTTTCCTATAGCATTGTTTTGTACCAACCAAATTTAGATCGAAATGGAAGCGTAGTTCGTGTGCTGAAGATGCTGTCATAGAGGATCCACCATGGTACATATCATTGATGGTCAAGTTCTCGTTCGCTGTGGCCTTTCTTGCCGGAATTTTTGCGGATTGGCTTCGAAAACGAGGTATCATCAAAGTCAACATCGCTTCGGACGATCCAAGGCACAAGGTTGTTCTTTTGAGTTTTCTAGTAGGTGCTGTACTACTAGTACTTCTCTAGGAGTTCTTCCATGCAGGCTTACTTTACAGATTGGGTTAAAAAACTGAATATTCTGTAATAGGTTTCTCTCCAGGTATTTTGATCGAATGTTTACTTTCCCTTTTTGCCAGGTGTTTTTCTGTAAGGAAACTTCATAAAGGTGCTTGATAATTATGCTTATTTTCTTCCCAGTTAGGATGAATCTTCTCGATTGGAAAGGGTACAATCTTTATGAAGGGTTTTAAATTCGTCTAGAATTCCTCAGGTATAAACATGAAGTTGATTTGCTAGGTTATATGGTCGTGTATACAGTAATGGTCGGAGGCGCTCTGCAATACATATGGGATCAATTCTGCGCACCAGGCTCACCATGCCCTCCATCCCTCTGGGGTCGGCAAATTGGTACCAGACTTGTCTGGGAGGATAGCAGCACTGGCTCGCTACATCGGTGGGCCGTCGCGATTCATTGTAAAGGCCAGGTATGCATTCAGTCACCTCCAACGATGCTTAACGTAGTCGAATGCATGGCGCATCTTTCAGGGAGTGATCAACGTCGAGAGCTTTATCCTTTAATCATTTTATGCTCTCGTAACATTAAATTATTTACTAGCACATCCCCTGTTTTCACTAAGTTAGGGTGAACTATACGATATATCACGATTTATCAACATATATCCTTTCTTTGATAAGTTTACATGAGGTTGAACAAGGCTATAATCAACGTCGTTTAAACTTATCAGAAAAAGGATACATATTGATTAGCCGTACAGAGGTTAAAGGAAAGTTGGTTTCTGAAACATCACGAATAATGTTGTTATAGGGTTTTGCACCACTGGATAATCACTTTGAAGCAATTTACATTAATCATATTTACCGAAAATCGAGTGACGTCGTCAATCGTCCGATCTGTAGTGTACCGGGTAGCGTAATGCGCTTGAAGGAAAGATATACGGATGACAATGGATGGACGCAGAAGTCAGTCATTTTCATCCAGTTCTTCTTTTTTTGTGTCTTTCTTTTGTCTTAAATTTACCTTGCCCTACATGACCATATGCCCCATTGCGAACTATATCGTTCATTGTATCGTTTATCGGCTTATTTGTATCTGTCTATTTACTTTGTAAGGAATCGCCTATAGTTCTTTTAATCGTTGACTAGTACGGACCGGTGATATCTGCATTTGCCACCGCCGCTCTTCAGAAATGTTCATTGGCTTCTCATAGTTGTAAGTACCCGACAGTGGACGAGCCTTTTTCGTAAAGCCTCCTTTCCTTGTTTTGATGAAGGAATTGCCGCTGATTACTCTCTAGGCTTTGCTGTGAACGCGGTGGACTCACGGATATTTATGGGATTCTCCAGATGATATGTGTGATTATTATTATTTATTAGGACGAACCATAACAATAAACAATGTGTTCCCAATCACTTGGTTCCAAGGTTTTGGCCAAGTAAATGGGCAAAACACGTTCTCTGTATGCTCAGATACACTGTAGTACATATTGTTTGGACATGTTTCGTGCCTGTGGATCCTCCTGAATCCACTTTCATTTTATGAAAGGTACGTGGCGCATTTGGCTTTTAATAGCATGATTTCTTTTTATTTTATACGATCCGTCTTTCACATCTGTTGTGTAGATCCTAGCATTCTCAAATTCGCTCGTTTCCTCGCTTCCATCACCATTGAGGTCTTCCAACTTTTACGTGTGGCTTATGCTGCTGCTTGAGGATTTTCATTTCATCGTGAATATCTTAAAATTTCAGCTGAGTCGTTTCTCCCTGCAGTCCTTAGATAGCAGGGCCAGGGCGTTCCCACTTGGATTGCAGAGTGCTTTTTCCCGGGCAAGTCGGGTACCAATTTCCCCAGCTCGGAGGGATGAGAGGCGGTGAGTCCGGAACCGGATCGAACCATCCGGACTGTGCTCGTGGTGATCAATTTCAACGTCGCTATTACCCCTTCCATAGAATTGTTAACCACGTGACAATTCATTATACGGTGGGGATATTATACGTAGTATTTCTAGGTAAGCGTTGTGAATTTCTTACCTGTGTAGTTGGTGGTCTTTACTAATTGTAGTTTGGGAAGCATTAGAAGTAATATTTCAGAGTTGCCTCAAAAATATTTATATAGGGTAAGCTGAACTTCGTTCCATTTGTTAGTGATATTTCTTTTCTTTTATTTTGGCGCTCAAATCACGTGACCGTCACCACTATTCAACGTCCTCATCGTCCTCAGTTTTATATTTCGCTGTCGTGTGAGCTGGCATATGTTTGCTTTAATTAGGAAGCTCAATTATTTGCCACTTTGTACTAGCTATGTGTTCCTTATGTTGTTGCGAGTATATGGAAAAAGGCATGGAAAGCAAAGACTTCAAATTTATCCCGCTTCCTGTGATGTTCTTCTCTTGTACGACATATTGAGGGGCGCGTATGGCGCAGTAGTTGGAGTTCGCCACTACGACACACGTGGAATCGATCTCCACACCCATGGCCCACTAAGCCCTCCATCCCTCAGGGGTCGGCAAATTGGTAACAGACTTGTTTGGGAGGATAATACCACTGGCTCGGTACATCGGCAGGCCACCGCGAGTCAATGTCAAGGCCAAATATGCATTCAGTCCCCTCCAACGATGCTTAATGAAGTCAAATGTATGGCGCCTCCCTCAGGGATTGATCAACCCCGAGAGCTTTATCCCTTTTTATTTACCTTCTTTACGTGCAGCTGTAAAATTCCACCCGCATTTCTCATCGATATGAAGTAATCAATAGTGGTGAAGTGTTGTGCAATAGACCACTGTCTGATCCATTGCCATTCATATGTTCTGGATGATGCGCATTGACTTCAATGAGTATGGGCTAAACGGGCAGGTGCGTTGATTCCAATTTGTTTTCTCACCGGCGGTTTTATTACCGCACAGAGTTTCTTTGCTGCACCATTTTTCGTATTCAGTCTGTAATTTTTGCCCACATATAGTGTCAAGAGTTATGCAAAAAGGTTAGATTTTTGATATACTGTATATTTTACAAAGAGCTGCACTTCGGTCATTCAGTGGTTAGTCTGTCATGAAGTGAGAGAGTATAAGGGTATCTTCTACCATGCAGGCTGTTGCTGATGAGGTCTATTCTACTTGTATCCTGAAGTTGGACATTTAGTGACATCGTTTCGTTGCAGCTTAAACCACGAAGGAGACTTCTCTTCTGTGGGTGTGGTTGTGATGTAGATGTATACCTGGTTATGAAGCTGACTCTGACTATGTCGTCGCTTCTTATTTACTGCCTAATCTTTTTAATAGAGGGGCATTGTGTATTATAGCACCTACAGGTCAATAACACTGGTGAAACACAGGCGAAAAGAAAGACTGGCAGGGTGAGGTGGTGAACGCGTTAGCCCCCGGAAAAGGTAATAGCGCGTTCGTTCCCCACCTTAGATACCTGCGGGCCGGAGTTTTGCAAATTTTGTTTGTCCTTGAAAGGTACAATTGAATAGGCCTGCATATGAGTTTAGATCATATATATCTGTAATTATGAGTCGGTTACACCATTTTTCTCCCTTAGTGGGCGTTTTACTATCCGGTGGTACTCAAGTTTCGAAAGTTACAGGTGTTTTTTGTACTTTTCTCAGGTTAAGAGAAGTTTACGCTAACTATTGTCTTTGTAGAAATGTCATTTAAATACAAACGACCCGCCATTTGGATCAGGGCAACCAGTTTTTTTCTTCCTCCAGTACAACTCACTATCTCTCCTTAACGTATGTGCGTTTATTTCTGAAGTAGGAGTGCTTTCTTCTTTTCCGAGAGTTTGTAAAGTTTCGATATTCTGTTCATAGTCTGTCTTGGCGGAAAACTCGATAGGACCAGAAAACTGGTCAAAAAATGCACTGTTTATGTGTTTAAAAAAAGTAAAGCTCTTGGCGTTGATCAATCCCTTAGGGATGGGCAATGCATTCGACTTCATTAAGCATTGTTTGGAGGAAATTGAATGCATATTTGGCCTTTACAATGACTCGCGGTGGCCTACTGATGTATCGAGCCAATGATGCTATCCTCCTAGACAAGTCTGACACCAATTTGCTGATCCCGGAGGGATGGAGGGCTTGGTGGGCCAGTGGTGCGGGAATCGATCCGATGTATGTTGCAAGGCGCCTACGACCACTGCGCCACACGTGCCCATGTTTTGTGTTAAAGGGTGTAAAAATCGCTTTTCTCTGACGGCATTAGTTGTAGTGCAATAAATATTGTCGTGTCTATTGGTGAACCATAAAATTGAACACAAAACTTTATGTAGTGATGATAAGACCCAGGAAAAAAGGAGTCGTAGATGACTCATACCGTCACGAATCGATTAATCGATCCTGGTCAATTCACTAATAGTCTTTTGTGTATTATCAATAGTGCATCAATTATTTCTGAGGCAAAATAGTGCTAAATGTGAAAAATCTTATTTTTGCAATAGAATTATTGTAAGTGCTGGAAATGGGAAAGTTTAGCTCTTTTCGAAGTTTTATCAAAACTGAGCCGAACACTTCTTCTTAAGTAGTAAGCGTGTAAGAAAAAGAAAGTGCTGAAATTATTTCTACAGATTCACAGGGAAGGAGAGAGACGTAATTAACATGGGTTCTTACAACTACCTCGGATTTTCACACAACGATGGCCTGTGTGTGGAAGAAGCAGCCCGCTTCATCGACATGTATGGCCTTCATATTGGTAGCTCTAGGCATGAAAGAGGTACTTTCTTTACGAAATGGTCTCCATGTTTCCATTTCTCTCAAACCCATTTGGTAAACAGGATAATTCTTCATTACATATTTCAGGAAATCATGTGGTTCATACTATGATTGAGGAATGTGTTGCACGTTACCTCGGGGTTGAGGCAGCCATTTGTTTTCCCATGGGATTTGCAACGAACTCAATGAACATTCCTTCACTCGTAGATAAGGTATATAATGTTTCGACTGTTATCGGATGTGTTTTAACTTCACAAACTGTTTAGGGATCTTTAATTCTAAGTGATGAGCTCAACCACGCCTCGCTTGTCCTTGGATGCCGAGTTTCTGGAGCTACCATAGCTGTGTTTAAGCATAACAGTAATGGCCTTTAATATTTATTTATAAAAGATAAAACTCTCAGCGTTGATCAATCCCTGAGGGATGTTCCATGCATTCGACTTCATTAAGCATCGTTAGTAGGAGACTGGATGCATATCTGGCCTGTACGACTTGCCGTAGTATAGCGATGTATCGTGTCAGTGCTGCTCCTCCCAGATTAGTGTGGTACCAATTTCCCTACCTCGGCGGGATGGAAGGATTGGTGAACCCGGAGCTTGTGATCGAACCAACGGCCGCGTAATTATTGCAGAGTAACTCCAACTTCCGCGCTACGCACGCTCTGTTTATTTATACAATAGATTTTTACAGCGATTTCTCTGAAAACAACCGCTGCACAGTAATCTACGTATTTTTAATCGCGTTTTTCTCTAATAATATAATAGGCAATAAGAACAAAACTAAATTTATTAGCCTTTCGTATTGTAGATGCCAAAGACTGCGAGGACAAACTACGAAACGCCCTGTGCTATCCGAGTCAAAAAACAGGAAAACCGTTTAACAAAGTTCTGATCGTAATTGAAGGAATATACAGGTGAAATTGCCTTATTCATTCACGTTTTGCTTATCAGACCTTGCTGCCTTCTTCGTATATTTCCTTAAAAGGATAAAAAAAGAATGACGCTCTCGGCGTTGATCAATCCTTGAAGGATGCGCCATGCATTCGAGTTCATTAAGTATTGTTGGAGGTGATTGAATGTATATCTGGTCTTTACAATGAATTGCGGTGGCCTGTGGGCTACCGTTATTTTGAGCCAGCACTGCTATCCTCCCAGAGAAGTCTGTTCCCAGTTTGCCGATCTCGGAGAGATGGAAGACTTGGTGAGTCACGGGCATGGGGATCGGTCCCCTTTGTGTGTTGCATGGCGCTTCCAACCACTGTTCTACACAGGTCCCTTCTCCTCTATATCTTGCACTGTGTAATTATCACTGACCTTTTATAAATCCAGTAACGAGAGAGTTGACCAAACGTCTTTTCATAGCGTTAACTTCCATCTAATGGGAGGTTACCTTATTTTTGGTAGTGCAACCGATTAGCAGTTTTACGCGGAGGTTGTTCTGTACGAATTTAAAGAGCTAACTGTTCATAATTTGTGATTCCACGCTAAGCCAAGCAGCAAGTATTGTAGTTTATTGTAAAAAAAGATATTTAGAAGAGTGCGGGCTTACCGTTTTGATTGTTTCCTCTCCTTTCTTTTATAAGCTGAGGAGCACTTTCATATTATTTCCTGCATGTGCTAGACATGGTAGAACAGTTTTTCTTGAAAATGAACTAGATTTTAGCATGGAGGGGACAATTGTGAATCTTCCCGAATTCATTCGCATCAAGAAGAAATACAATGCATATCTGTTTCTCGACGAGGCTCATAGCGTAGGTAAGTTGCAGCCAGACTTCTGGGAGCTGGGTTCTTTACCAGGGTTAAAAACAGTTAATCATTTACGTAATTTCGATATCTACGTTCTTTTTTTGGTGCACTTGGTCCAACTGGTAAAGGCGTTGTGGAATATTGGGGTTGCAATGCCGGCGATGTTGACATTATGATGGGAACGTTGACGAAAAGTTTTGCGGCTGCTGGTGGATACATGGGAGGACGGAAGGTGCCCTTCACTCATGGTTTTTATGGCTTAATTCTTTCTTGATTACGCAGTAGACAAACTTTTTCAGGCAGTAATCGATTACATTCGATGCAGTTCGGCCGCTCCATGTTACGGGGCCGCGATGTCTCCACCAATAGTTGCCCAAGTATTGAGCAGTATGAAGGTGTGGTAAATTTACAGTTGAGGAACAAAAATACCTGCTGTTATGTTGAATTTGATTGAAGTTTTGCATCTTAGATGTTTCAAGCCACTGCTTTGGAGGGAATTTGTCAAAAAATAACAGAAAACGGAACAATGAAAAGTACATTAAAAAGCATTTTTAAAGGAATCATATTTCCATAATGATGCTGAGTTATTTGCAAAACTCCGGACCTCCGGTGGGAAACTAGCCAGCTATTACCCTTTCCGAGAGCTAGCGCCCTCATTGCTAAACCATGCGGGGTCTTCACCACAGACACTTGCAGTCCGGAGTTTTCAAACATCTCAGCATCATTACGGTTATATTTCACGTAATATCCTGCCGTGAAAAATTGTAATAGGCGGCAAATAAAAATTTAACATAAATTATAGCATTGTTTTTTTTTTACTCCATGTTTATCTAGATAATGCATGGTGAAGATGGAACAGATACTGGAGCTCGGAAAGCTCTCCAGTTGTTGAGGAATTCACGATATTTCCGACGTCGACTGAAGCAGATGGGGTTCCTCATTTATGGTCATGAAGATAGTCCAGTTGTACCGCTAATGACATTTTATATATCAAAAGTTGTGTAAGTTTACAGCACAGAATTTTCGATATCTTTAACGGATTACTGTGGATTTTTTGCTTTAATGTCGTTTCGCGTTCAGGGAGTTTTCTCGGCAAACACTCAAATATGATATAGGGCTTGTTGCTGTGGGATTTCCGGCGACGCCGTTGACTAAGGCTCGAGTACGATTTTGTTTGAGCGCGGATCATACAAAGGAGCAACTGGATTATGTAAGTTTAGGAATATCAAGAACATTTAATCGTCAACTGTAGAGGTTTATTCCAATCTTTGAAATTATGTCACTTCTCAGGTTGATATTACTTGCTTGGATGCTTGGACAATCCGTCTTCATTGGTTGTGCGGGCTTCAGCATGATTTCCATTTTTTCGCAGTTTTTCTGGTTCAGTTATTGTTGTTCTCTGGAGACCTGAGGTCCAGCCTAGCCAAAGTCTCTCTTAGGACGTAGACCATCACGGGCAGTCGCCGACCTTGTGGATCAGAGCGACATTTGCCACCATTCGACTAGTTTGGTAGCAGGACGATGGTGGATCCTGGCATGGGTTCACTCTTAGCTAGGTTTCCTGATGGAAACGCCGGAGTCATTCTCAGCTTGGTAGGCCCTGTAAGAGTGATGAATCGCCCAGCAGTACATAGCAACCTGACACTGAGAGGCATGCTGATATTATGCTTCACAGTACAGTTAGAGAAGGCAATAGTATTTGCTTAAGCACAATACTCTGTTTACGATCTCGCGATAGCCACATTAACTGTCAATATGAGGACAGCGAAACATTACTTGTAAGCATTGGTTTGTCTACAGTATTTCACTTAACCGTAAAATTTCTCTGATAATGATGGACTTTGTCAAATTTTCTCGAACATTTTAACCTCTGATGAGAAATATGAGTATTGTATATGCAAAATCTTATAAACAAACGAAGTATTATTTCGTCATATTCCGTGCATATTCCAGCGCACATGAGTTGATTTCCTTCGTGAGCTGCATCGGTATACTCATAGCCAGGACTGAGTCCATTGTGGCCATAGTGTTCTGCTCGACGGCTTGCACTTTACTCAGCAGCTGAATTTTGAATTTGATCTGAAGATAAGAAATATCGAAGTTTTGTTGTATTGTCATGTTCAACATGAGATGTTGTTGGCTCGTCTCATCAAAAGGAAGAGCACATCGAATGAAGAAGGCAGAATTTTGGCACTTCTATGAACCACGTGGAGTTCGTAAAATGGCTTGTTTTGAAGCACTACAAAAATCGTATTTCCAGAGGTATCAGTATCTCAGCGGATGTTGAAAACCAAAATTGATTGTGGAGGAAGTAGTCTGCCTAAAGCAAAGGGATCATGACTAGAGGAGAATGCTGTCAGTACTTGAAGATGCCGAAAGCTGTGACGCTATGTGGCATGGTGCTGTGGAGTGCACCTCACAACACCAAAACTTAGCAAAACTAGTGAGAATATGTTGCTGGACCAAAGGTTATCATTCTTAATAATGTCGCGATGAATGTTTACGGTCAACTGCTATTACAGCGGTCACGGTATGTACTGAACACCGCTAAATGAGGAGCTAAAGAGAAAAAGAGCTTTTCTCAGTGCGTATAAAAGTGGTTGGGATGGGGCTTATTTGCGGTGGAACACCAGAATTACTCTTTATATTATTAGTGTATTTAATATCCTCACCGTTGAAAATCTTACAAGAACAGACCTTTCTTACTGAACACACGTATGCTATCAGCAGCATGATGAATAATGGTATGCTTAAAACATTGATGATGATTATGGGTATAGAAATCATGCCGAGTGGAAGAAGAAAGAGACGGTGTGGTGAGCAGTCCTAGAATTTAAGGGCTTTCGTATGATAATAAATACGATGTGATATTGGTTATTCAGTCCCATGATTATCATGTTTTACCGCTATAGACCGGAGGTTGTTAACAAGTTGTATCAAGCTGCTTATATTTTACAGTGAGTTATCAGTAGAACAGTGGATTCAATTCGGATAACCGAAGTAGAAAACATGGTCGAGTTTTCATTAAGATTCAGTGACAGGAGGTATTCTTATAATTTAACGACTTGGATGTTATCATCTCACGGTCATCTATCTCAATTGAATCAAAGGCCTTCTGTAAGTCGATGAAAATAAAAAAAAAGCGATCTTTCGTACTCTCGCGATACTTCAATGAGCCTTGTTATCGTGTCAATGTGGTCCATCGAAACCCTTCTTGCTCACATGGCTGTCCTTCGTCCAGTGTTCTGTCGATCCTGTTTACGATGACTCGAGTTAAAAGTTTGTAGACGACGGACAACAAGCAGATTGGGCGATTGTTGCCTGTATCGTATAGGTGGTCGCCCTTCGTGAACAACGCGGTCTTGCTGGTCTTTCCCTGAGTAGGGACCTTGCATTCAGACAGGTAGCGTGTGAAGAGCCGAGCCAATGTGTTTACGAGGATTGGCGGAATGTTCTTCAGGTGTTCTTATCTTATCATATCTGGATCTGGTGCTGTTCGATTTTTCACCGACGAAGTGGCAATCATCTTGTTCTTGTAATTGGCGAAGCTTCGGCGGGCTTTGCGAATGCTTTCCCAGCCTCTGCAGCTTAGACCATTACTGCTGCTCTTCTCTCTTTAAGATCGTCTTTTATCGCCTGTCTGCCCTGTTTCGCAAACTCGGACGTTAGTTCGCAGTTGCCCGCAGCTCGTACGATTCCACGCTGGTGTATTAGCTCGAGAGTTTCTTGAGACAGACGTATCTTGGTGACCTTCGAGCTCTCAGCTTTAATGGCGCTAACGTGGAGATGTTCAATGATCCGTTTATATTCCTCGTCGATGTTGTCGACAACGGCATCTTCCCAGCAGCCGACTAATGAGCTGAACAAGTCCCAGTTTGTGGTGGTTCTCGGACATCGGTGTTTGAATTTAGCGGCTTTTTCTCCTTTCCGCGGAAAATAAAATCTTGCACGAAGGAGACGGCGGTCTGATCCCGTGTAAAATTTTGGGACAACAGCGACATGGGTTATGCAAAACTTCCTATTTACTATGATGTGGTCTATTTCGTTATGGTGCTCTCCATTGGGGGATTCCCACGTCCATCGTTGACGGTGAGGCTTCTGGAATTGCGAGTTTCTATGAATGGTCTTGGTCGCCATGATAAACTCACAGAGCCGCTCACCCTCTTCGTTCCATTCTAATCCGTGGGTTCCAATGTGACGTTCCTCAAACGATCTTCTTGGTCCGATCTTGGCATTGAAATCTCCAATGATGACCTTGAAGAACGTATGGACTTCTCTGTAGAACCTCTCCAAGTCCATGTGGAACGCTTCGACTTCTTCTTCGTCATAGTTTGATGTTGGCGCGTAAACGACGAAGATTGTCAAAGCCGGTGTTGATCCACATCTTTTTAATCGTTGACGTTCGATTCGGGTTGTAAGCTGTTCAAATGAATCGATGTTCATGGACAAGCTCGTGTTGACAAGAACGCCGACCTCGTCATGAATGAATACGCCTAACAAATACAGAAAGTATGTGCCAAATCGGCGCAGCAGAAGCAGGGAGTCCATCCCCTGCATCCACCTGCGTCTCCGGGAAGCAAAGATCGCTTTTGGTCCGCGATTAACCCCCTATCCGTCACCTGGGGACGCGCCACGTAGCCTCGCGACTAACCGGCTCGAGATCGCTCATATGAGGGAGATCCGTGGTGTCAAAATAATATCGGCGATTTAGTGCCTCATGACATTCTGTTGGGCTCTGGAGCGTTGCGTTGAGGTGGACGTCTCACAGTTGTCCCATGGGTCTCAAGAATTTTGGAGAAATTTCTAGTAAGATCAAATGTTAGCAGCGCAAATGAAATACGGCCATTGAGAAACTGGCTGCTGAAACTTGGGAAAAGTTTACAAATCCTGTCCTTCTGGTAACACAGTGTTCTCCACCGTGCTGACAATTGTATCGAATCTTTTACTGTTGTGTAGAAGTCTTAATAGGAAGGAATTGTTGTTGAGCAGTTGTTTTCGAGGAAAAGATAAAAGAAAAGATAGAAAAGAAAAGATAATTGTAATTCTTTTCTTTCACGTCATTGGCTGTTCGTTGAACCCATGGCGTGCGTGTGAAATGTCAGAGTTCGTCGTAGGGTACAGTGTTCACGTATCCTCTTTGTACCAAACCTGTTCAATCGTTCATTAAAATCATGTAACGCCATATTCTTTTTCGACTGTTTAGATTTTCGCCTAAATGACGTCGATTGGTACTTGTTAGGAGCGCAGAACTTAGCTATACAAGAGCTATCTGAGCTGAGCTCTACTATCTCAATGAAATATCTTTGTCTGTTATTATTTAAGCAATAGGGGCGTGTGTGGGCAGTGGTTGGAGGCGCCACTGCGATACGCACGTGGAATAGATCCCTGCGCCCATGGCCCACCAAGCCTCCCATCTCTCTGGGGTCGGCAAATTGGTAAGTGACTTGTCTGGGAGGATAGCAGCACTGCCTCGATACATCAACAGGCCACCGCGAGTCAATGTAAAGCCCAGATATGCATTCAATCACCTCCAACGATACTCAATGAAGTCGAATGCATCCCTCAGCGATTGATCAACGCCGAGAGCTTTAGAGCTTCCAACTTTATTTTGCATCACTTTTTACACTCGCATTAAAATGGTTAAGGAGTTTTTTGCACTTTGCACTCCTTAGCGGTTTTATCGCATAAAATTGTTTAATCATTGGATTTTGCGAGAAACAACGAGGAAAGGAATCTGCTTGTATCACTTATAATACAGTTTTTTTACTGTTCAGCCAGCACATTTTCTGGTTACTCCCAAACTAATTTCCTTCAACGCTATGTTGTAGCCCTCTGGCACCTGTTTTTTTAGGTACTGGATGTCGTGGATAAAGTTGGTGATATAACGGGTACGAAATACGGGGTGAAAGAGTACGTTGGAAGGCTTATTGAATACTGAAGTGTGGTTTTGTTTATGGAATAGGAAAGCATGCTTTCTAGACTCTCTCGCAACTCTTCTATCTTCCAAGGTTTCTCTCGCTTATACTTCTCTTTGAAGAAGTCTTTTCTATCTGTGAAGAAAGTTTTACCAGAGATTGTTGATATGGCTACTTTTTAGCACGTTTTATTGCGTATGTGTACGGTTTTGTTAACTTTGCTAATGTAGACATGCTAGTGCAAGTCATAAAATCGAGGTCCCTCGACGTATCTTTCATTACCTTGCCACTCTTGAAGCAGCTTTCTGCATACGAAGTTTTTGTAAGTTTCCATTTCTTTGATCATTTTGATGAAGCCATTTTTATTTTGCTTTGTGATTTAATGAATTTAAACAGTTTTTGGAGGGCCATTTGGATCTCTTTCTACCGAGTGATAGTCATAGTGCGCGGAAAGCGTAATGGCCAAGAATATCATACAGTAGTAATACATGCATGGTATCTAGTTCGACACCCTCTGAGTCAGCCGAGGTTCCCAACCTCTGTAGTGAACAAGGATTCTTCGAATTTGTGAAATATCCACAAATAGATGAGTAAATACGCGTATAGTGTGCTCTAGTTTTGTTGTAATTTCGTATTTTTTATTACTGATTTTGAAATTATTAGTAAGTGAACGAATTGATGCTCAATTATAATCAACGGCACATTGAAGGCGATTTCATAGGAAATCCTTAATAGGGAACAATTTGAGCAGTGATAGACATATATGCCATCTTTAGTGGCTTATCACTTTGAAGAGTCATGGACACCGATTGCAAAAAGGAACCTGTGGCTGAAAATCCAGGCTTCAGTAGCCACAAAACTAACTGAATGCAATGAGATGTTGAGCAGGACGAAGCCAAATAGGCGAAATAGAGAACATTAATGACCTTAAGCTTAATGAAAAGAATAAATTAAGTCTTGTTCTTCGACCGAACATATCTCTTTCGAAGGCAGCAGACTCCTTGCATACATTGGGAGTATCCGGAACCACAGCTACACTGTCCGGCTGGTTGGCTGCAGATCACAATCGCCGGCTGCTGGGATGATGGGGCTTGAGCCACACATGTGGGCTGACATGACGGCTGGCATTGAGGAGGGCACTGCATAACTGGCTGAGCCTGAAATCACAGCATTCATAAGAGGTTGAAGAAAATTATGTCTTGGGATTCGCCCCTATTTTTCTACCATAAAGAAGATTGATAGCCCTCACGAGGTGACTTGTGAATCCATAAGTGATAATAATGTCAATTCTGAGATACTTGCAAAACTCTGGACCGCAGGTGTCTGGGATGGGGATCGAACATGCTACCTTTTCCGGAAAACTGGCCAACAAAAAGGCTAATCCGAAAATCTGCTTGGTGTGGTGGTAAACGCCTTAGCTTCCGTAAAGCATAATAGCGTGTTCAATTCTCGCTGCAGACATCTGCAGCCTTGAGTCTTGCACACATCCATACTGTACTATAGTGGTTGTATTTATGTATTCTATATACCCTGCTTTTAAGAATTGTAGTTGGCAGTAAATAAAAAGTTGACAATGTGAGTTCTTTTTAGTTTATCGTAATATTTGGATTTGTCATGACCAACAGCTGTGACTATGAACTGCTTGAGCTATTTTGAAATCGGACCCTGGATACTGCACAGCTACCCTCGTCGCCCTAGCTAGCTAGAAGCTTTTCCAGTCAGCGTGAGTCTGTTGTCTAATTCGCAAACACGGCTCAGCGCTCTGTGATGTGATGTTTTGTCGTTGGTTTTATTTGTTGTTTTAGCCGAAATTTGAGGCCAGGTGACTCATGAATATTCTGATTGGCCACCTTCGCAAGAACTGGGGTAGAATGGGGATTCTTTGTTCTGAAACATACTTACACTTAGGAACACTTAGGAATTATGGACCTCTAGGTTTCGGCTAGTTAGACTCACTTCTCCAGGATTGTAGGTTTACCATAGTCAAAATAGATCTCGATGATTCAAAATAGACTTGATTAAGTTGTGGTAGTGGTTTCATGTTTGTACGTTCAGCTATGACATGAGCTCAACAGCAACCCAACTCCGCTAATGAACGAATGACAAACGGGGCAGTTTCGGGTATGTAAACATGGGCCGGCAGACGCTCCCGCGCCCGTTATCTCGCTCTCACACAAACCTGCTCCAACACGCGCGTTTATCCCTTTGTCTTCGAAGATGTTTTCTTATGTGTCTCCTTTTAAGTTCGGCTAACATTACAGTGCAGTCTGATGACCAAATATGTGGCGATAACCATGACCGAGTATTTCTGCGTTCTTGGATAACAACAGTGAATATGAGCACAGAAATCGTTTACATTCTTCACACATTATCCCAAGCCCAACAAACTTAACAGAAAAACAACTCATGGTCGAATTGCTAACGTAGTTTAAGTAGTTGGGGCTGGTGTGTATACGTTGAAAAGTTTGGACAATGGATATCGTTAAAATTCATTTAAACAATGCTCGAGTCGAGTGGGGTTGAGAATTGCATGGTTGGGTTTATTGTTGAAGAACTTTGAGACGAGCAAAAGGGTGGGCAAAGACATACTTTATCATCTGACTGAAACTAGTGCTCCATAGATGAGAATAATAGAAAAATCACCTGACAGGGCTGACCGCATGCAGGTTGAGCTTGGATAACAGCGAATTGTTGACTGGCGCAGGCTTGCTCACAACTGCCTTGACAACTTTGCGAGCACTGGATGTTGCCGCCGCACGTACTGTGGCAGCTTGGTTGACATGCTTGTATGCAAATCTGCTGCTGCTGAACGCATTGGGCTTGGCAGACCGGTTGGCAAGCCGGGATGCACTGTTGCTGTTGCGATTGTTGTTGCTGCTGGAGTACGACAACAGGTTGAGATTGTTGATTGCAAGATTGCTGACAACTAGGCAAGCACAGCTGAATACAAAGTGGGTTGTCACCACAAGAGCTTTGGCAAGATGGTTGGCAAGTGGACTGACACATCTGTTGTGTCTGAACGCACTGAGGAGTGCAAGACGGTTGACATGGAATAGGACAGTTGTTTTGCGGTGGTTGCTGCACAATGATAATGGGATTAGATTGTTGCATGCACGAAGACTCACAACTGGGAAGGCAAGCCTGAACGCATTGCGCGTTTGAGTTACACGAGCTCTGACAGCTAGGCTCACATGCGACAGCACAAATTTGCTGCTGCTGGACGCACTGAGGAGAGCACGATGGCTGGCAAGGAGTTGGGCATGACGGCTGTGATGGCACCTGTACGACTATGATCTGCTGCTGTTGTTGTTCAACGCACTGCTGAGAACACATTGGTTGGCATGCTGGAACACAAGCCTGCTGAATGCACTGTGGTTGGCACGATGGCATACAGACAGGAGCGCACTGTTGTTGTGGTGATTGTTGTACGACAATGATTTGTTGTTGTTGTTGTTCCACGCATTGAGGTTGACAGGATGGCATACACGCATTAGCGCACTGAGCTTGAGGAGCCTGCTGTTGTAGGACTATCACTTGTTGAGGCTGCTGGTTGCAAGCGTTGCCGCAAGATTGCTGAACACATTGTGGTTGACAGGTTGGCATGCACAGCAGTGCACATTGCTGTTGTTGCGGCTGTGGGGGCGGTGGTGGCTGTTGTACGACAATAATCTGTTGTTGTTGTTGTTCTACGCATTGTGGTAAACACATTGGTTGGCAGGCCGGTGCACATGCCTGCTGGATGCATTGTGGTTGACAGGCAGGCATACAAACGAGAGCGCACTGTTGCTGAGGAGGTTGTTGAGGAGGCTGCTGAACAAGGATTATCTGCGCGGGCTGTTGCTGCTGTTGTTGCTGTATGCATACGGGTTGACACAACGGCATACACGCTGGTTCGCACAACTGTTGTGGAGCGGTCTGGCACTGATTGCAGGAAACCTTAAATTTGGCAGGCTTTGATGATAACATCGTGCTATGTGGAATTATCGTTATTACCTGGTAAGCTAATGAACCACATCCACAGCTGTTGTACTGCTGTTGAAGCTGACCACAATTACACGAGGGATTGTATGGTGCTTGGCAACCACACTGTGGTTGCAATGTGTTAGCACAGTCACATTGCTGAACCTGAAAACGTACATATGGAATCACTGGAAGGGAATTCAAAAACGGTCGACAAAAAGAGGAAAGTAAAAGCGTTCTGCATGGATCAACCATTAACGGATACTCCATGAATTGACTCTATTCGTAAATGTGAATGAATGCATATCCAAGTAGATGTTTTGTCCTTCTAGAGAGATCTAATGCCAACTCCACTACCCCAAAGGGTCGAATAGCGTGGTTTGCATGAGGTGTTGGGTCGAACCAAAAACCCTGTGTGCATTGGAGAGCATCTTTCACCACTGCTCTAAATCCATCTCATAAGAAGATCAATAAAGCAAAAAGTTCATAAATGAATGCTGCTTTTAAATTATACAGACGTCGGTCATTTCTCGCCACCCAAGATTACTGAATTACCTCTCAAGTGCTCGCAAGAAGTCCGTTGTAACCGTGATCACTGGAATGTTCAGTCATAAAACGAAGCCATGCAATTTCCAAATATGTGGGGTCTCAAATCGAGTTGCCGCAAACTATATTTAGATAGCCGCAGTGATAGTGAAATATTTGCAAAACTCGGACCCCAGGCCAGATCGAACCTGTGATGCCTTTTCTTAGGGCTCACGTGTTACTTTATGTACCGATGAGGTCCTCGTTTTGCCTTTCCCGGTTTTCTACATAACGGTGACATTAGCAATTACTTGTAAACGGGAATGATCTGGGAGCACAAATCGGCATTGAGTCCGTATTTATGTTATAGATATATTAAGATAGTTGGCTAAAACCTCGTGATATTGCACTTACATTGAGACGCGCCTCAGGAAGTCAAATTGAAATGTGCCTCTTGTATGTAATTCACGCTCAGTTATGCGGGCCTAGATGGCCGAGAAAGACATGGGGATTTGTACTCGATGAGATGAGAAAACTACAGTCGGGATTACATAGAAGTAGACGAAAGGCAACTTGAAGTTCTTTCCAACAACTAAGTCTCCAGCTTAGTGCACTCTACTTGACAAACTACTCTTGGAGTTATCCAGCTCAGAATACGGCGAGTGACCAGCGGTTATATTCTCGTCAAAAAAAGTAAAACCAAAGAGCCCACACATGTGGTGGTTTTGACGTCGCTTGAACGAATCTAGCCCATTGTTCGGCTCTAGGATGAGTGGACAATTTAAGTGGTCACTTGAGTCATTTGTCGACTAACGGGATTAGAACTGATACCGATGAATTGATTAATAAAGAAATATTGTTCGAATGACATACCTGCAACAAAAGTGCCATGCAGTTGCATTGCGGCTGCTGTTGTTGCTGTTGTTGTGGGCAACAGCTTGACTGCAGCTGGTAGCAACATTGACGTTTTGCTCTGCTGAGACCCTTTATTGGAGGTTCCGTCTAAATTCAGCAAAAATTCCACTCGTAATGGTTTATGGGTTATCATTGCCTGCTGCTGTATTCTGCACATGATACCTTCGTATTTATCAGTGGCAAAGTTTCAATAACACTACTTCTTTCATACTAGATCTCATTTGCAAGGTTATATTAAGAGAAAGTGGACATAGAAGAGCCAGTTTTACCTACTGGTCATCTTGAAAGGTTTTTTCTCAGGTAGGGTTTGCTTTATTAGCCACTCGAGCACGGTAGATGTGGTTGTCTAATCTATCGTCTTGAATGTCAAACAGAGCACGCACGGCGAGCGCAGGAGTCGCCGATGGAAGCCGAGAAACCGAAAACTCTAACAACTATACGAACACCACTGAACACCGTTCTAGGGTTTTATGAATACAGTGTACTACTAAGCGAGACACGGCACTCACATTGTTTTTCTCTTCGATTTTCTGCTGCTCACCATGAACCGCTGTTGAATGGGCTCCTAAAAGAAGCACCAGAGGCAAAAGATACAGTCGCGTCGCTCTCATTTGGAGCTGGAACAATATGGTTTGTTGTTGACCTGAGCTCTAGATGGCTAATAGCAATCATAGTGTCAGGTTGAAAAGCATCCATAACAAAGCAACCGTAACCGCATAAACAAACGGCCACACACACATACACAAACAGAGGGAAGGTGGTCTAGGAGGTCCGTCCACTCAAAGTTCAAAGCAAACATACATGCAACTGGCCCACACGGTCTCAGCACCTTAGAGACTCTCGAAATAGCAAGCACGATGACCCAGCTGATGGTGATCCCACAACAACAGAATATCTTGGGCATCTTTAGGTGACTTGTCGCCAACCCGGGAACGAAATGAATGCATTATCGCCGTAAGAGAACAATAAAACAAAACACCGTAGATCGTGGGACAAATTATCACACAAAGAACCGAAGTCTCAGATCGCTTAGTACACAAAAAAGTGCAACAAAGTGCTAATACAAGGTTATTATTGTATAAGGTTGACAGCCTTCCATATGCTGAGGTCCTCACAAAGAACGCATTAGCTCTATTCTTCATTTCCTACTGTAATAAATAATAATAACTGATCAAAACTTTGTCTACTAATGATGTTTTTTGAGGGATAGCTAAAAAATAAGCTGCGCGTCTGAATTTTGAAAATTGGATTCAAATGTAGTATTCATCGGGAAAAAAAACTCTCGGGATAACGACTCTTGGTAAAATGGAACAAAAGTTTGACATTGAATGTAGTTTCAATAGTGGAAAATAAAAAAGGTAAAGGAAGAGCAGTGCTGGGCAAGTAGCCATTCAGCTTAATGTTTGAGACGTGAGGTTCGACGATGAGAAACGAGAAGAATGTGCTTCATATCGCGGTGGGCGGAGCACCTGAGAAAGTTTAATTTAGACTCAACCTCGATGAGTCGTTTTATGGTGGATGGAAAGAGGCTAGGGATGGCGGCCTTTAAGCCTAAAATAGAGTTGGATAAAGCTGCGGCTATGCGATTTCCTCCCACTCAACCAAAAACGTCAACGGTGACCCACAGGTTTCTCGAAAGCATTTCTTCACGGTGAGTGTAGTAACGGTAAATTCTAGTAGAAAATTACTTACAGTTCGAGAAAACACGTAAAAAAAAGATTTTGTTCTGTTTATTTATCTGGTCAGGTAGAAGAATCACTTTATTCGGAATTCGGAATCCAGGTACCGAAGCTTTCCAGTAAGATATTAGAAAAGTTCTTCTGGATAACCTAAAAAGGGTTCGAGCACACTAAATCAATGCTAGAAAATTAAGAAAATGAAGGCGCTTACTTTGAAGTACAGATGAATAGCATCAGCCTGTAGATGTCAAAGCTCATGTTGGAAAAATGGAGCGGAACCTAGTAACGCTTCCATTCAAAGCTTTCTTGCCATGAAGTTCCTCAGTCGGTTGTCTTTCGCCACTAAGTGAATGAAATGAGCGTTATGATCGATAGTTAAGAGACGGGCGAAACGAAGGACCCGCATAGTATGGTGGTGAACGCGTTAGCCCCGGAAAGGGCGATAGCGCGTTCGTTCCCCACCGTAGGCATCTGCGGTCCGGAGTTTTGCAAATATCTCAGCAACGTTGTGGTTGCATTTCGTTTAATACCCTGCCGTAAAAATTGTAGTAAGCAGAAAATAAAAAGGAAAACGTTGTGATCGAAGTTTGATGCTCTAGGATGTTCATTTTCCTGCAAAAATCCAGCACGTTACATCTATTGTCCAACGAGTTCATTGGACCTCACGCCCATTAAATCTGATATTTGACCCTAAGGTCTATACAATGGTGTCCCCAATTAAGAACGTCGAATAGATTGAGTACTAAAATATCGTTCAATCACGTCCAACAGCGTCTATTCGTTCACCGTAGCCATTCTTGTAGAATATGAGATCAACAACAAGCAGTTATGGTCTAAAGACAGCAGAGCTGTAACGATAAGATGGCTTTGTATTGCTCTTGTTTCACTTGTCGTTACTTCCATGGTGATGTTCTTACCTCACATGATGTCTGACAGTTCACTTTCACAAGCCAGACTCATGTATTAACCATCTTTAGTGCGTTTATTACGTTGTTCGGGCTTTTCTTATCTGAACCAAACATTGTAGACTCTTTCAACAAAAATTGGAAGTGTCACTTCCCATATTTGAGGAAGACTTCCGAAACCTCAATTGTAAAAACGATGTGATCTTTCTGCTTAAATTGATTTCATGGTAAGTGGCTATTTAAGGTTTTCGGAATAGGTGAGCCTCTCTGATGCCCTACCGAAGTCGTTAACTATGATAATAAGTTAAGCGTGATGAATGCCTTCATCAGTTGAGCGATGTCAGAATCCCCCTTTTAATATGCAAATGAAGACAGACGACTTCGGTTCATCATGAATTTGTGATTTACTTTTGCCTGAATAATCTCGTGTAATCAGTTTTGTGACTAGAGCTCGAAAAAACTTCTCTATGGATTTTTTAAGCGAATGGAAATCAGGCTTGCGATATTTGGGGGAGCACTGAGCCGCGTCCTCCAACGCTCCAGAGCAAACACCGGCTGGTTTCTATAGATAGTATTTACCCTATCAGCCAAGCGCAGGTATTTTCTAGATAATCTCACGACCTCACAAATCTTGCGTATTTCGATAGTGAAATGGAACCATGCTTTTTTTATGTCGGAGTTAACGAAGAGGCGAAAAAGGTTTGCTGTAGCTAAATTCTCTTAGTTTTTGTTTTTCTTGTCTACTGGACTCGACTTGAGTTGGCTATAAAGACCAGTTCACAGAGATCAGTTGATGTTATTAGTTAACTCCATTTCGGTTTTGAAGAAGTCGATGGCGTCGAAACCTTAGCCACAATGAAGTTCTACATCAATTCTGTGTAAGCTTACCAAATAACTAAGACATTGAAACATTTCCGTCCTCGGTTAAATATGGTCTCAGAAAGAAAACACCGCACTTGCTTGTCACTGGCGTAGTAGATTCATGAAAAAAACGCATTGAATGTTATTTTTTAACAACGTTATTTCATGTGAAGGTGACATCGTCACAGATCACAACTGGCTAGCACGAGCTGTTATTTAAGATCACGCTAGGATAACTTTAGACATTTTATTTGAAATACAAACACAATGATGCTGAGATATGAGCAAAACTCGGTGCTTCAGATGAACTTCGAACGTGCGACCACGCTTTCCACGGGCTCACGTGTTATCCACAACACTAACCGATGCCCCTGCTTTGCATGTTTTTTACCCTAACGGTGCTCTCCCTCCCAACGGTTTACCGCTTCATCGTGGCTGAGGTGTACCTGAGTGTCGGGCTGCGATGTACATCGGGAGATTCATCCCTCGGCAGGCTCTCCAAAGTTGAGAAGGAGACCGGCGTTACCGCTAGGAAGCCTAGCTAAGAGTATACCCATATAAGGTTCTGCCACCGTCCTGGTATTAAAGTTGCATGATGTTAAATCTCCCTCTGATCCACAAAGGCGGCGACTGCCTGTAGTGGCGAGACCTGAGGCAGGCTTTTACCAGGTTGACCTCGGGATTCCAGGGAGCCACAATAGCTTAACTAGCAAATCGCCGAAAAATGGAGATTTTGCTGAACCCTGTATAACCAGTGAGGACGAGCCGTTCAAGCACCAAGTATCAAGTAGCGGTGCTGTCAGCCTTCACTAGTCAACGAAAATGATCTGGTGAGTACAAAAACCGCACAACTCATATAGTTGACTGTTGGCTAGCTCAACATTCCATTACGTCATCTCTTAGAGAAAACAACTGTGCGCGAAACTGAGTACCGAGAGGAATCGTCACTTGTTGCCACTTCCTCCCATATAGTTCGCGAAAACCTATCGAAGAATATCCTCTGGAATTAGAGGAAATGCGATGGTTATCTCCTTGTGAATGAAAGGATTAGATACACTGATCATCGTTTACCCAAGTGTTTAGACTCAGTGAGGTGGATTCTTAATAAGTATGCTCAAGTAGTGATAACCAATAACCAATTTGTTCAGTGCTAATTAATAGTTTGCGATGGCTAAAAGGAACAGCCGCACTGAAAAAAATGAAATGAGATGATTATATGACTTATAGGAAAGAAATAAAAAATAACAACAGTGCAGTATCCTTCCATAACAGTGTTCGCTTCATTGTCGACGATAAGTATCGGTCTACGTGACGGAGTCGTAGCGGGCTCCTGAAGCCTAAATTCAACCAAAACAATCATAACAACGTCTTTTCACTGTTTTTATATGATCACACATTTTACATATCGTGCGGATTTCGAAGGTTCTTATATTCTCTTCGTGTTGCTACGACACGAGGATCAACTCTCCTCGGATTCTTCAGGTAGCTGTGCTAGAGCGCTTCCATATTTCAAGCAACCGTCATCATTTGCAGGTTGTAGGAACCCGATCCCAGAGAAGTCTGGTACAAATTTGCCGAACCCGTAATGACCGGGAGGCTTGATGGATGTGGAGTGAGTCGAACGGGAGCCTTCCTGGTCCTGAAGATGTATTTACATGACTCCACACCGAATCGCTATGGTTTCACTCCAGTAAAAATGACTAAAGATCGTCAGTATCGTTAACTGACTTTTAGTAACGTGCAGCTATTGAAGCAGAGAATCACCTGTATCACCTGTGGGCCCGTTGATCGTCGAGTGACTTGAGCGGTCGCCAGTACATGAGGCTTGATGGATGTGGAGTGAGTCGAACGGGAGCCTTCCTGGTCCTGAAGATGTATTTACATGACTCCACACCGAATCGCTATGGTTTCACTCCAGTAAAAATGACTAAAGATCGTCAGTATCGTTAACTGACTTTTAGTAACGTGCAGCTATTGAAGCAGAGAATCACCTGTATCACCTGTGGGCCCGTTGATCGTCGAGTGACTTGAGCGGCCGCCAGTACACCTTCCATTTTTCCCTGTGGCGTGCAAGCGTCGTCCAATGGGTTCTGCTCGCTCTAATGATTGGTAGAGCATCATATCTTTCTTCTCTAGGCTCTTCGTGAACAACTCTGACTATCGGGTCGGTGGTCTTCCTGCAGTACGTTTGACATCCCGAGGAATCCAGCCACAAACAGCTCTTGTCCATCGATTATCATTCTTACGCATTTCGTGTCCGGCCCACCTCATCTTCGACTGTTTGGCGTATAGAACGGCATTTTTAATTTTTGATCGCTGACGCAGGTCGGAGCTTTAGATCCCATCCCTTACTTGTGTGAAACGGGATACTACTAGCATTGTCCTTTTGACTCTGCTTTCGATAACGCTGAGTGATCTTTCATCATGCTTACGCTGCGACCAGGTTTCTGGCACATACATTAGAGCAGGGAGAACCGTTGAGTCGAAAAGGTGGGCACGGAGCCCGGTGTTCTTTGTTCTCTTCAATACATCCTTGATGCTCTTGAAAGCTCCCCAAGCCGTTCGTTTCCTTCTGCTCAGCTTTGAAGCTAAGTCGTTCATCATCTTGATTTCCCCACTAAGATAGACATAACTGGAGCATTCGGAGATTCGTTTTGTTCAACGTGAATGGTGCATACGAAACTAATCCGTTTCTCATGAACATCGGTTTCGCCAGATTTAGTCGAAGACCAATCTTTCCACAGGCTTTATCAAAGTACTTTTTGTACTCCCGCAATATTTCAATGAGCCTTGTTATTGTTGGATGTGGTCCATCGCACTAAATCCTTTTTGAAACCCTGCTTGCTCACATGGCTGTCCGTCATCCAGTGTTCTGAAAATCCGGTTTAGGATGACTCGAGTGAAAAGTTTGTAGACGACAGACAACAAGCAGATTGGGCGATAGTTGCCTATATCGTGTAGGTCGCCCTTCTTGAACAACAACGCGGTCATGCTGGTCTTCCACTGAGTAGGGGCCTTGCATTCAGACAGGTAGCGTGTGAAGAGCCGAGCCAATGTGTTTACGAGGACTGGCGGAATGTTCTTCAGGTGTTTTTATATTACCCTGTCCGGACCTGATGATGTTCGATTTTTCATCGAC
The DNA here is from genome assembly GCA_009735665.1 of Angiostrongylus cantonensis. Lineage (NCBI taxonomy): Eukaryota > Metazoa > Nematoda > Chromadorea > Rhabditida > Metastrongylidae > Angiostrongylus > Angiostrongylus cantonensis. The sequence goes on along the minus strand of MQTX01000107.1, from coordinate 1,476,182 downwards.
GAAATGGAAATCATCTTGGTCTTGTAATTGGGGAAGCTTCGATGGGCTTTGCGAATGCTTTTCCCAGCCTCTGCAGATTCCACTATAGCCGCTGATCTTCTCTCTTTAAGATCTTCCTTTATCGCCTGTGTGCATTGATTCGCAAGTTCAGACGTTACTTCGCGGTTGCCTGCAGCTTGTGCGATTCCTCACTGGCGTATCAGCTCGAGTGTTTCTGGAGACAGACGTCTCTTGGTGACTTGACTTTCAGCTTTCCTAGCGCTGAAGTGAAGATGTTGAATGAGCCGATCGTATTTTTCGTCGATGTTATCGACAATGGCATCTTCCCAGCAGCGGACTAATGAGTTGAATAAGTCCCAGTTTGTGGTGGTTCTGGGACTTCGGTTTTTGAATTTAGCGGCTTTTTCTCCTTTCAGCGAAAAATAAAATCTTGCACGAAGGAAACGGTGGTCTGATCCCGTGTGAAATTTTGGGACAACAGCGACATCGGTTAGGCAAAACTTCCTATTTACTATGATGTGGTTTATTTCGTTATGGTACTCTCCATTGGGAGAGTCCCACGTCATCGTTGACGGTCAGGCTTCTGGATTTGCGAGTTACCATGGATGGTCTTGGTCGCCATGATGAACTCAGAGAGCCGCTCACTCCGTTTGTTCCATTCTAATACGTGGGTCCCAATGTGACGTTCCTCAGACGATCTTCTTGGTCCGATCTTGGCATTTAAATCTCCAATGATGACCATGAAGAATGTATGGTCTTCTCTGTAGAACCTCTCCAAGTCCATGTAGAACGCTTCGACTTATTCTTCGTCATAGTTTGGTATTGGCGCGTAAACGACGAAGATTGTCAAAGCCGGTGTTGATCCACATCTTTCTAATCGTACACGTCCGATTCGGGTTGTAAGCTGCTCGAATGAATCGATGTTTATTTACAAACTCGTGTTAAGAAGAACGCCGACACCGCCTACTCCTCTATTGTCGCATGTTCCGAGGAACAGTTCTTCTTCAGTGTCATAGACGACGTTGAATGGGTGGCGTCGTCTCGTCTCGGCCAGGCCGATGACGTCGTAGCTTTGGTCCAATCTTGGCATTGAAATCTCCAATGATGACCTTGAAGAATGTATGGTCTTCTCTGTAGAACCTCTCCAAGTCCATGTAGAACGCTTCGACTTATTCTTCGTCATAGTTTGATGTTGGCGCGTAAACGACGAAGATTGTCAAAGCCGGTGTTGATCCACATCTTTCTAATCGTACACGTCCGATTCGGGTTGTAAGCTGCTCGAATGAATCGATGTTTATTTACAAACTCGTGTTAAGAAGAACGCCGACACCGCCTACTCCTCTATTGTCGCATGTTCCGAGGAACAGTTCTTCTTCAGTGTCATAGACGACGTTGAATGGGTGGCGTCGTCTCGTCTCGGCCAGGCCGATGACGTCGTAGCTTATCATTCTTGCTTGCATGAGCAAGTCTTCTATCGAGGACTCGGATGCAAGCGTACGTTCATTGTAGGTACAGATCGCCACCACAGTTCTTTGTAATCCAGGCAGCTTTCGGCCCTGAGATTTTAGCAGCCTCTCCGTACTCGTGCTACCAAACGCTGAGAATTGTAGGCTCTTTCGGGGTTAGATGAATAACGCCCCTTTTTTCACTGTGTTTAGCATTTTGATACCTACGTATAACTTGCTGGGCTCTGAACATGGGGTTTGGGCATACTCACGAGTAGCTTGCCAGGCTCTCCCGGAGTGCACATTGAGCTTATTTGTTGCAAGCGGTTCCTAACCGCCTACCATATCCTTCCTCTCATTTGGTTGCAGGCTTTTGGCTCGTATAATACAATCCGCATAAAGCGAGAACGTACCCACACACGTATGCATGAATACGCCTAGCAATTACAGAAAGTATGTGCCAAATCGGCGCAGCAGAAACAGGATGTCCATCTCCTGGCTCCAGATGCGTCTCAGGGAAGCAATGGTCGCTTTTGGTCCGTGATTAATCCCCTATCCTCCACCTGGGGACTCGCTACGTAGCCTCGTGACCAACGGGCTCGTGATCTCTCATATGAAGGGGTTCTGTGGGAAGCAGAGAATGTGGTCAAGAAGCCTTACGCCTTAATTGTATCAATTTTTCTTTCCGGAGATGTGATGAACGACTTAGAGAAGAACTGGATAGGAGACCTGAGCAATGTGGAGATTTGCCCCTGTCTTAAGCAGAAACCACCCATCATCTATGGGGTTAACATTAAGCACTCACCTGCTCAACTCAAAAGTTGCTTCTCAGTTTTGCTATGCAACTAAGCCGTAGACTGATATCTCGTCCGTCTCGAGATTCTTTCTTGCTGCTCAGTGAGCGCTTGGACTTTGTGAGATGACTTTTTGACATATGAATTATCGGTGTCGCTTTACCGAACGTTCTAGCAACCTCATTAAGGTGATCCAACTGAATAAAAAAAGAAGTTAAAGATCTCGGCGTTTTTCAATCCCTTAGGGATGCGCTATGCATTCGACGTCATTACTGGCAACTGCGCTGCATGAGATATGGTTTGCCAGTGGTGACCCTTAGTGCTAAAATAGAGTACGAATGGATGTCCATTCAAGCGGTTCCATTTCAATATATTTTTCTCTTCGACCTCTTTTATAAAATCCCAAGTCATGCGAATAACACAATAACACATCAGTAGGAAAAGCGTCATATCTGATAAGTACTTATTATTGAATAACAACAATAGTTAAACGGTACATAAAGTAGCATCTCTTCGACCTCTTTTATAAAATCCCAAGTCATGCGAATAACACATTGTTCAGTAGGAAAAGCGTCATATCTGATAAGTACTTATTATTGAATAACAACAATAGTTAAACGGTACATAAAGTAGCATTATGATAATTGCGGCCAGGACCGAAGTTCCTATGGTAATGCAGATCAAGGATGGAGCAATGACAATCTGGATAAAGAGCTAGACTTCCTAATGATAATACACTGTAGTAACAACCGTTAGTGTTCGTAGCCTAGCGATGTATCGAGCTAGTGCTGCAATTCTCCCAAACAAGTCTGGTACCAATTTACTGAAGCCTGAAGGATGAGAGCTTGGTGGGCCATGGGCCCAAGGATCGATCCCATGTGTTTTGCAAGGCGCCTGCTACCACTGTGCCACACGCGCCCTTCCAATTGAATGTGCATCGAAAATAAATACAGATCGGTTAATCAAGTGATGCGAGCAGTCGACGGCACATGGAATTGAACAAAGGCGGAATTTTTTTTAGTAACTCCCGCGTCCGACTTTCTATTAACCTCGGCATTGATGGAATAATTAGGTTTTTGTTAAGTGGAGGTCATAGAGAGCGGTGAGTGTGCAGAGACTCTGTGTTCAATGTGATCGAAATTTTGGTTTAGCATTTTCTCTGTTTGGTTATGGAGGTGTTTGGCCATGTAGATTGCAGTCAACTTGACCTTTCCAGGCTCTGAGGAAAGCGAAATCCGCCGAAACGTCAGCTTGTACGTAAATGGAGAAATAAAATAACACCTCGCGTTTGCTTAAACAGGAGTAAAAAGACTGAATTATTCTAAAGACGAAGCAGTTTTCCCTTGGGACACATTCACTTCACATATTTTTGTTTTGCGTTCCATTTCAATATATTTTTCTCTTCGACCTCTTTTATAAAATCCCAAGTCATGCGAATAACACAATAACACATCAGTAGGAAAAGCGTCATATCTGATAAGTACTTATTATTGAATAACAACAATAGTTAAACGGTACATAAAGTAGCATTATGATAATTGCGGCCAGGACCGAAGTTCCTATGGTAATGCAGATCAAGGATGGAGCAATGACAATCTGGATAAAGAGCTAGACTTCCTAATGATAATACACTGTAGTAACAACCGTTAGTGTTCGTAGCCTAGCGATGTATCGAGCTAGTGCTGCAATTCTCCCAAACAAGTCTGGTACCAATTTACTGAAGCCTGAAGGATGAGAGCTTGGTGGGCCATGGGCCCAAGGATCGATCCCATGTGTTTTGCAAGGCGCCTGCTACCACTGTGCCACACGCGCCCTTCCAATTGAATGTGCATCGAAAATAAATACAGATCGGTTAATCAAGTGATGCGAGCAGTCGACGGCACATGGAATTGAACAAAGGCGGAATTTTTTTTAGTAACTCCCGCGTCCGACTTTCTATTAACCTCGGCATTGATGGAATAATTAGGTTTTTGTTAAGTGGAGGTCATAGAGAGCGGTGAGTGTGCAGAGACTCTGTGTTCAATGTGATCGAAATTTTGGTTTAGCATTTTCTCTGTTTGGTTATGGAGGTGTTTGGCCATGTAGATTGCAGTCAACTTGACCTTTCCAGGCTCTGAGGAAAGCGAAATCCGCCGAAACGTCAGCTTGTTCGTAAATGAAGAAATAAAATAACACCTCGTGTTTGCTTAAACAGGAGTAAAAAGACTGAATTATTCTAAAGACGAAGCAGTTTTCCCTTGGGACACATTCACTTCACATATTTATTTTGTTTTGTATTACCTATCATCACACGTACTGTGCCGATCTCGGCATTTGCACTCGACTCGTTTCCCTCGCACTCATCGTCCAGTGGTCTTCGAACATTTCCCGCGTTCTTTCAACGGCTGCTGGAGGATTTCATTTTCTTCATGAATGTCGTAGAATACTGGTGAAATGTATTCTCTCTGCAATCTTGGAGATAACCGGGTTAAGGCTTTCCGACGTGGATTAGAGGACAGCGATGGGGATCGAACTAGTGCTTTTCCTTCCTAATCGACGGCATCACTAACCACGTCTCTATCCCCGCCCCATTAGCACACAGTAACGCTTATCATCAAGTATCTTCAACTGACATGAATAAATGCTTCGAAAATGCTTTGAAAATGCGATGATATATGTCCGGAAGAAAAACAAATAGTTATCAACGGACATTATCATTATATTCACCATCAGCATCGTGTATAAAAGGGCACCACTGAATGAGTGTGCCTCATTCGAGGAGACGGACCGCTGAAGAAGACCTGACTCGACACGAAGGCGAAGCCGCCACATCGAGGCGAAAGACAAGCGTGGACCATCGACTCGGATCATCGGCTCTGATGAAGACGAAGACGTCGAAACGTTAGCCGATAATAAATATTATTATCAACCTCGTGTAAGCTCATCAAGAAAAAATACATGTTGACATGAATAAAGTCTTCATTCGTCCTTATACTAGTCCAAAGATACCTAGAGGGTTTCGCTCGTTAGAGAACACCAAGAACAACATATTTCGAAAGTGCTTATTCCAAATTATTTACTTTTGCTGTTCCTGGATATAGTCATGGATTACTCGTAAGGTCCTGCCAATGTTTGTTGAGTGGTAGTTTGTGGTACACTGCTAAAAGAGAACTTAGCATTTGAAGCGTCTTTCAGGTAATTTCCGTCGACTATAGGCGACATAGTCCAGTATAAAAAAGGGAGGAGCTCTCGATGTTGATCACTTCCTCATAGAAGCCCCATGCATTCGATCCAATTCGTAGCACCATGAAAGTGGTTGAATGCGTACTTGGTCTATATATTAACTTGCTAGAGCTTTTCGAGGCATGGATTTACTGTTTTCTATTCTCGCAAATGGGTCTAGTATCAATCGGGTGGTTTCAGGATGAATGGCTTGATTTGCTCAAGGAGCGAGATCAAACCAACACACAAGTGTCTATTGTAACGGATCTCCAACCGCTGTGCTATAAGCGCCATAATATGGGTTCCAAAAAGGATATAACTGTGTAAAAAGGAAAAAAAGACTGGAAAAAGCTGTAGATTTGTGCTCATCCATGAACTGAAAAGAGTTCTAGATGAGTATGTGTGCCTGCACCGGATTTTTTCCTATTGGAAGATATCTCCACTAAAAAAAATTCTTATATTTTAAACTCAAAAGTTAATAAACTATCAAACATTCGTACAAACTTCAAATTTCACACGTGTCCCTTGCACACATGCGTCTCCAGCATCAGATAATCTGCTCTAACAATAATACCTGCGCCTTACGACTTTTTTTTTTTTAAAAGCCTGCTTTTCTATTTCTGGTCTATTTTTTCAAAAGTCTGGACATTACAATAGTTGTTACTAAATGTACTGGTTCTATTTTTTTAAGGGCTACAGCAAAAAGTTATCTTTATGACGAGCATTCCACAACTGGAAAGCGTGGAGGACTTCAAGAAGTTCATTTCCCAGTGGAGGTAAGAGTGTTTTTCCCATAAATCTTCTCTCTCCAGACATTTGAAAACTGATTTCATGGCGAGGGAATTTCTATAAAAGTCTTTCATATGCCAATTTAGAGTCTAAGAGGTCATGACCTTTTTTCTTTAGGTTAGCAGTTGTGCATTTCTATGCATCATGGGCTCCTCCATGCGACCAAGTCAACAAAATGCTGAGGGATTTGAAGGTTTATCCCTTTTGCTCGTAAAATTAGGTTGCTGTCATGTTTGTTTCAGGAAGACTATAAGTCCTATTCCGTAGGAGTAGCATTCATCGATGCGGAAGGTGTAGCTGAAGTGTCGGCTATGTGTTCGATTTCAGCAGCTCCTACTCTATTATACTTTAAGGTATATACTTTTCTAGTTATTTCTTTAGTAGATGAATCGTTCAGCCTCTTTTTGTATCTGAAAGGATTACTAGGGTTAACTAGAGATTTAGGACGGAAAGGAGGTTGATCGCGTGGATGGATATAAACCGAGCGAAACTGAGATGAAACTCACTAAATATTCCTTCGACATCGCCGCCATGCCACTTCAAGCGTCAGTAGAAGCCTCTATGCCAATTCCATCGTCAAAAGAGCCTAAAGAAGTGGGCAAAATACTTTCTATTTGTAGCCTCCTTTTTCTGTTTCAGACGCATTGTAAAGCTTTCAGGACTTGAATACCCGTTTGAAGAAGCTAATAGAATCTAATCGTCTTATGCTTTTTTTGAAAGGATCTCCAAACAACCCAAAATGCGGTGAGGATTGTAAAGCAGTAAAGGTTTTTCATTCTTACTCAAAGGAATAGTGGATGACATTGCTCTTTGTTACGTTTGTTGCTTGGGATTTAACTTTTGGGTAGGTGAGCCATTGAAATGCACAGATGTGTCGTTTGATGATAAGGGATAAAGGATAAAGTTCTCGGCGTTGTTCACTCTGAGGGATCCGCCATGCATTCGACTTCATTAAGCATCGTTGGAGGTGATTGCATGCATATTTGGCCTTAATAATGACTCGCAGTGGCCTATCGATGTATCGAGCTAGTGCTGTTCTTCTTCCAGACAAATCTGGTACCAATTAACTGACTCCGGAGGGATGAAGGCTTGGTGAGTCTTGGGCGCAGGAATCATTCCCACGTGTATTGGTGGAGGGCTCCGACCACTGCTCTGTACACGCCCTGTTTGATGATAAGAGAGGGTAAACAAATTTATAGTGGATATCCCTTGCCATATTGTTCAATCTTTATGCAGGTGCGTAGTCGGTTTTAACTTATTTCCGTTTGATCTAGAAAGATGTTGCTGGATTACTGTGTAATTGCATTGGATCAGCGTAGGTTCTTTTGTCCTACTTATGGATCCAACTTATGGGCGCGTGTAGCGCAGTGTTCGGAGAAGCCCCGCAAGACACACGGGATCGATCACAAACCCCAGGCTCATAAAGTCTTCCATTCCTCCTGGATCGACAGATTAGTACCAGATATGTCTGGGAGGATACCAGCACTGACTCGATATATCGGCAGAGTCATTGTATAGGCCATGCATTCAATCACCTCTAACCATGCTTAATGAAGTGGAATGCATGGCACATCCCTCAGGATCGAGAGCTTTAATCATTTTTACTTGTTATCGTAACTTCGAGGTTTTAGAATTACTACTATGTTAAGCAAGGGCTTGCATCGTTATGTGACGTGGTGTCGTTCACATATATGCGATTGCCCCTTTATTGAAACGTCCGCTCCTGGTACCTCCGAGAAATCGATTATATTAGGGCTACCGCTTGCTAATGAGATGCTGTAACACTGGGTTGTTTATTGTTCAATCTCAGATGGAAACTTCGCAATGTCTTTAAAGTATCAGTTTAGCTCAGTATATCTCTTTATACCTGGTTACTTAGTTGATTTAATAATAATGCTAAGAAAAGATTTATGGCAAATGGAAATTGTTGTAATTCTGTGGTCGGCCGCTCGATATGTTGAACATGTGGGTGTGACAGCGCAGTATGCGTGTGGCGATTTTTGATCAACTCGTGAGACTTTGGGAAATATTGAGGGTTATGTGGAAAACAAATAGTGGATTTTACAGTCACAACTTTTCGCCTAAGTAATTTTTCTTTTCATTTCTGTGCAGGCTTCTCAAGACAAATTGTTGGTCTTTTGAATGATCTAAGTGCAAGCTATGGTTCGTTTGACATTCTTCAAGATGAGGAAGTAAGGCAAGGTCTTAAGGTGGGAATTGCATATGTAGCACTTTTTAAATGCTGCAGAATTGTGGGGGAAGTCTTGTTTTAGACGTATTCGAATTGGCCAACGTTTCCACAGCTGTATCTTGACGGTGAGCTCATTGGTGGCCTCGATGTGTTTCGTGAGGAACTCCAAGATAGCGAGTTTGTCGCTAAGCTACCCAAAAAACAGGTCAGTATTGTTGGCTTTAGTTATTTATATGCTTATAGCTGAGACAAGTCTGTTGTTATCCTCATTTAGGGAAATGATTTGGATACGCGTTTAAAAGCTCTGATAAACTCTCACAAGCTGATGCTGTTTATGAAAGGCGATCGTCAGCAACCACAGTGTAGTTCGTTATCGTTTATTGGAATGTTGGTATTCCTTGGCGTCCATGAGTGTCTTCTATAATATTGCAGAGTTTTCTCGTCAAATTATTGATTTGTTGGATGGAGTTGAAGCAGACTATTCTACTTTTGATATCCTCAAAGACGAGGAGGTGCGACAAGGGCTAAAAGTAGGTACATTTTACAGCGTTAGTATCTATGAGTTCTTCCCGAATGCGCTGTTTGTGTTAGACAACTTAGATCGCAGTGAGTTCAAAACTGTGCCTTTATTCGGCATATTTTGAGTCAAAGAAGGGAATGGTTTTGTAGCTGGTCATAGAGTTTGAACGATATTTAAGTGGTACAAATGTTTCTAGAAGTTATATGTTGTTCCCCTGCTTTAGTCTTTCTCCAACTGGCCAACGTATCCTCAGTTGTATCTCAATGGTGAGCTGCTAGGAGGATTAGATGTGGTCAAAGCGGAGATGTCTGATGCGGACTTCGTTTCTTCGTTGCCGAAAAAGTCAGATCCTCGTTAAGAATATCCCATTTATTTGATATGGGAACAACATTTTTATCTCAGTTGTCAAGTGTGCAATCATATATGATACAGTAAGTTGCTAATTCATATATGACAACCGAAGGAATTGGATTGGAGTTTAAAATCAATATATCTTCCGACTAAGTGCTTGTCCTTTTTATTGGAAGACTTTTAGTTGTCTTTTTTCCAGTGGGACGTGTCTGCGTTTGCATGAATGGTTGAAGGTATAGAGAATTCTCGGCCTGCCTAACAAATATCTATAATTCTTCTTTTTTGAATTCTCTTCCCAGGTGGTGTTCCTTTATTAAATACGCAAGATTATAGAGGGTATTAGGTAGGTAGGGAATTCTGCATTTGATAGAGAATTTCTTAATAGAAAGCGACCTGTCAAGCTCTGTTTTATTTTACGATAAATCTTTCCTATGTTTTAACCAGTTGCCCTTTTCGTGGAATTGTGTTTGTCATGACATTGAGAATGCTAAGTATTTAATGAAAGTTCGTTTTCCATCCACAGATCTTCCTGATTTCAGGGAATAAGTGCGCTACTTGTAAAATGAACCAGGGATCTCCTTCTTATGAGGGATCTCGAGCCTGTTAGTCACGAGGTTACGTGGCGCGTTCCTAGGTGGCGGATAGGATTAATCGCGGGCCAAAGGCGAACGTTGCTTTCCTGAGACGCAGGTGGATCCAGGGGTTTGACCCCCTGTTTCTGCTGTGCCGATTTGGCACACACTTTCTGTATGTGCTAGGCGTATTCCTGCATGCGTGTGGTTAAAGAGAGAAGACCAGCAGTAATGGTCGAAGCGGCAGAGGCTTGGAAAAGCATTCGCAAAGCCAACCGAAGCTTCGCCAATTACAAGACCAAGATGATTGCACTCCGACGCCCAGATGGAGCGACGTGTCTGCGTTTGCATGAATGGTTGAAGGTATAGAGAATTCTCGGCCTGCCTAACAAATATCTATAATTCTTCTTTTTTGAATTCTCTTCCCAGGTGGTGTTCCTTTATTAAATACGCAAGATTATAGAGGGTATTAGGTAGGTAGGGAATTCTGCATTTGATAGAGAATTTCTTAATAGAAAGCGACCTGTCAAGCTCTGTTTTATTTTACGATAAATCTTTCCTATGTTTTAACCAGTTGCCCTTTTCGTGGAATTGTGTTTGTCATGACATTGAGAATGCTAAGTATTTAATGAAAGTTCGTTTTCCATCCACAGATCTTCCTGATTTCAGGGAATAAGTGCGCTACTTGTAAAATGAACCAGGGATCTCCTTCTTATGAGGGATCTCGAGCCTGTTAGTCACGAGGTTACGTGGCGCGTTCCCAGGTGGCGGATAGGGGATTAATCGCGGGCCAAAGGCGAACGTTGCTTTCCTGAGACGCAGGTGGATCCAGGGGTTTGACCCCCTGTTTCTGCTGTGCCGATTTGGCACACACTTTCTGTATGTGCTAGGCGTATTCCTGCATGCGTGTGGTTAAAGAGAGAAGACCAGCAGTAATGGTCGAAGCGGCAGAGGCTTGGAAAAGCATTCGCAAAGCCAACCGAAGCTTCGCCAATTACAAGACCAAGATGATTGCACTCCGACGCCCAGATGGAGCAGTTACAGCGTCCAGAAAGATCATGGCGGAAATCATTCACGATTACTGCTCAGATCTCTTCGATAGCCACGTCCACCTCCCGTCATATGAAATAAAAGAGGATGAATATGTTGTACCACCGGTTCTCCCTTACGAAATCCGACATGCCGTTTCGTCGGTGAAAAATCGAACACCACCAGGACCGGACAGGATAAGATCAGAACATCTGAAGAACCTTCCGCCAGTTCTCGTAAACACACTGGCTCGGCTCTTCACACGTTACTTGTCTGAATGCAAAGTCCTTACTTGAAGAATAGCAAGACCATGTTATTGTTCAAGGAGGGTGACCTACACGATATCGGCAACTATCGCCTAATCTGCTTGCTGTCTTCCGTCTACAAACTTTTCACCTGAGCCATCCAAAACATGATTGGCAGAACACTGGACGACGGGCAGCCATGTGAGCAAGCAGTGTTTCGAAAAGGATTTAGTACGATGGACCACATCCACACGATAACAAGGTTCATTGAAGTATCGCGAGAGTACAAAAGACCGCTCTGTCTCACTTTCGTCGGTTTACAGAAGGCCTTTGATTCAGTTGAGATAGAAGCCCTTGGTAGTCAAGGAGTCCCTACTCAGTACATAAAGATTCTTCGTGAGCTGTACAAAAATTTCACAACCAAAGTTTCACCATTCTACAACGATATTAACGTTGACGTGAAAAGAGGATTTAGGCAAAGCGATACAGTCTCGCCAAAATTATTTACTGCCACCTTCCAGAACGTCATGCGAACATTGGAATGGGAATAAAAATTGATGATCGCCAATTACACCATCTTCGCGTTGCCGCTGACATCGTCCTTATGATACCAGACATTAGCCAAGCAGAACGTATGCTTGTCAAAAACCTGGTCGCTGCGTAAGCAGGATGAAAGACTCAGTGTTGTCGAACGCGCAGTCGAAAGGACGACGATGCTAGGAGTATCCTGTTTCACACGAGTAAGTGATGGGATCCAAAACTCCGACCTGCGTCAACAATCATAAATCAAAGATGCCGTTCTGTACACCAAACAGTCGAAAATAATGGACCGAACACGTAATGCGTATGAATAACAACCGGTGGACAACAGCTGTTAGTGACTGGATTCCTCGGGATGTTAAACGTACTGCAGGAAGACCACCGACCCGATGGTTGGAGTTCTTCACTAAGAGCCTAGAAGAAAGATATGATGCACGACGAATCCCTAAAGCGAGCAGAACCCACTGGACGACGCTTGCCCTCGACAGGGAAGGATGGAAGATGTACTGGCGCCCGCTCGAGTCACTCGACTATCAACGGGACTACAGGTGATACAGGTGGCAGTTGGGAAATGCATATTCCTAAAACAGACGGAAATATGTGCTATATATAAAAACTGTGTGTTTTTGAGAGAAGGTCTCCCTAAAAATCTCTTCACGGATTGAATCCCTCGTGTCAATTTCACGTGCTAGCACTGATAGAGGTTCAGGCATATTTCCAAAAACGTAGACTTCGTGTTCGTTTTTGCAGAACTGAACAATCTGCCCATGGCTCCACTTAGTTTTCTCAAAGAATCCGAGAGAGTGACCGGTAAGTGTTGTTAGGCCAATCAAAAGAGCGCTGTCTTGTGTGCCACGCTTCAGGGACGAGTGCACACTTTTTTCTTGTGCCCTCAGTTTTTTGAATACCAAGAATATAGGTGATGCAGGTAATTAGCCAGTTTAACAAACGGAAAAGCGGCTAGCATTGTCTATTAACAGTACTGTTCTGAACTAAAACATCATGGAAAGGTGAATTACACTAGGTATTTTAATGCGTAGTACTGTCTTTCTGTCCTCAACAGCAAGTTTAATCGACCGCAACGCCACAAATTCGTAGAGAACCATGAACTCTAAAACCGTTGAAAGTTTGGAAGTAAAACAATTGCATTTCACATGTAACTGTGTGGGAAGAGCAACACTGTAGACTCACCATTGGTTGCAGGCGCGAACAGTTAAATCGACTTCAATTTCGTCTTGTGGGTGTTTTTCTCCCTAGAAACATCCAAGGTATTTCGAGAAACTAAATGAGTAAACAGATGTTAACTTTTTATTTGCTGCCTACAATAATTTTTTCACTGCAAGATGTGATGTGAAGTTCAATCACAACGATGCTAAGATATTCGCAAATCTTCGACCATGGGCCAGATTGAACTACGATCATACCCTGTCATGAGGAATTATGGTAAGCGGCAAATAAAAGGTTAACATTGTGATTTCGGTTACAGCCCCAGCTTAACTATGTTCAATGCCGATTTGTACTCTGCAGAGCAATCCCGCTGATGGGTGATTGCTGATGACAACGTTAGGTAGAAAACTAGCTGAGATGAAAGCAGGGCAAGGGACTCCGTAGTGCAATTCTAATAGGCGAGCCCCCAAAAAGGATAGTCATGGTTCGATCTGACCTGGAGTCTAAGTTTTGAGAATATCTCAGCATCTTTGTGAGCAAACAAAATTAAAAGTAGAACTGCAATCGGTCAACTGAGTCATCGGGTTGCAAGCTTGCATACTGAATAGTTATACTAGTGCCGATTTGGCACACACTTTCTGTATGTGCTAGGCGTATTCCTGCATGCGTGTGGTTAAAGAGAGAAGACCAGCAGTAATGGTCGAAGCGGCAGAGGCTTGGAAAAGCATTCGCAAAGCCAACCGAAGCTTCGCCAATTACAAGACCAAGATGATTGCACTCCGACGCCCAGATGGAGCAGTTACAGCGTCCAGAAAGATCATGGCGGAAATCATTCACGATTACTGCTCAGATCTCTTCGATAGCCACGTCCACCTCCCGTCATATGAAATAAAAGAGGATGAATATGTTGTACCACCGGTTCTCCCTTACGAAATCCGACATGCCGTTTCGTCGGTGAAAAATCGAACACCACCAGGACCGGACAGGATAAGATCAGAACATCTGAAGAACCTTCCGCCAGTTCTCGTAAACACACTGGCTCGGCTCTTCACACGTTACTTGTCTGAATGCAAAGTCCTTACTTGAAGAATAGCAAGACCATGTTATTGTTCAAGGAGGGTGACCTACACGATATCGGCAACTATCGCCTAATCTGCTTGCTGTCTTCCGTCTACAAACTTTTCACCTGAGCCATCCAAAACATGATTGGCAGAACACTGGACGACGGGCAGCCATGTGAGCAAGCAGTGTTTCGAAAAGGATTTAGTACGATGGACCACATCCACACGATAACAAGGTTCATTGAAGTATCGCGAGAGTACAAAAGACCGCTCTGTCTCACTTTCGTCGGTTTACAGAAGGCCTTTGATTCAGTTGAGATAGAAGCCCTTGGTAGTCAAGGAGTCCCTACTCAGTACATAAAGATTCTTCGTGAGCTGTACAAAAATTTCACAACCAAAGTTTCACCATTCTACAACGATATTAACGTTGACGTGAAAAGAGGATTTAGGCAAAGCGATACAGTCTCGCCAAAATTATTTACTGCCACCTTCCAGAACGTCATGCGAACATTGGAATGGGAATAAAAATTGATGATCGCCAATTACACCATCTTCGCGTTGCCGCTGACATCGTCCTTATGATACCAGACATTAGCCAAGCAGAACGTATGCTTGTCAAAAACCTGGTCGCTGCGTAAGCAGGATGAAAGACTCAGTGTTGTCGAACGCGCAGTCGAAAGGACGACGATGCTAGGAGTATCCTGTTTCACACGAGTAAGTGATGGGATCCAAAACTCCGACCTGCGTCAACAATCATAAATCAAAGATGCCGTTCTGTACACCAAACAGTCGAAAATAATGGACCGAACACGTAATGCGTATGAATAACAACCGGTGGACAACAGCTGTTAGTGACTGGATTCCTCGGGATGTTAAACGTACTGCAGGAAGACCACCGACCCGATGGTTGGAGTTCTTCACTAAGAGCCTAGAAGAAAGATATGATGCACGACGAATCCCTAAAGCGAGCAGAACCCACTGGACGACGCTTGCCCTCGACAGGGAAGGATGGAAGATGTACTGGCGCCCGCTCGAGTCACTCGACTATCAACGGGACTACAGGTGATACAGGTGGCAGTTGGGAAATGCATATTCCTAAAACAGACGGAAATATGTGCTATATATAAAAACTGTGTGTTTTTGAGAGAAGGTCTCCCTAAAAATCTCTTCACGGATTGAATCCCTCGTGTCAATTTCACGTGCTAGCACTGATAGAGGTTCAGGCATATTTCCAAAAACGTAGACTTCGTGTTCGTTTTTGCAGAACTGAACAATCTGCCCATGGCTCCACTTAGTTTTCTCAAAGAATCCGAGAGAGTGACCGGTAAGTGTTGTTAGGCCAATCAAAAGAGCGCTGTCTTGTGTGCCACGCTTCAGGGACGAGTGCACACTTTTTTCTTGTGCCCTCAGTTTTTTGAATACCAAGAATATAGGTGATGCAGGTAATTAGCCAGTTTAACAAACGGAAAAGCGGCTAGCATTGTCTATTAACAGTACTGTTCTGAACTAAAACATCATGGAAAGGTGAATTACACTAGGTATTTTAATGCGTAGTACTGTCTTTCTGTCCTCAACAGCAAGTTTAATCGACCGCAACGCCACAAATTCGTAGAGAACCATGAACTCTAAAACCGTTGAAAGTTTGGAAGTAAAACAATTGCATTTCACATGTAACTGTGTGGGAAGAGCAACACTGTAGACTCACCATTGGTTGCAGGCGCGAACAGTTAAATCGACTTCAATTTCGTCTTGTGGGTGTTTTTCTCCCTAGAAACATCCAAGGTATTTCGAGAAACTAAATGAGTAAACAGATGTTAACTTTTTATTTGCTGCCTACAATAATTTTTTCACTGCAAGATGTGATGTGAAGTTCAATCACAACGATGCTAAGATATTCGCAAATCTTCGACCATGGGCCAGATTGAACTACGATCATACCCTGTCATGAGGAATTATGGTAAGCGGCAAATAAAAGGTTAACATTGTGATTTCGGTTACAGCCCCAGCTTAACTATGTTCAATGCCGATTTGTACTCTGCAGAGCAATCCCGCTGATGGGTGATTGCTGATGACAACGTTAGGTAGAAAACTAGCTGAGATGAAAGCAGGGCAAGGGACTCCGTAGTGCAATTCTAATAGGCGAGCCCCCAAAAAGGATAGTCATGGTTCGATCTGACCTGGAGTCTAAGTTTTGAGAATATCTCAGCATCTTTGTGAGCAAACAAAATTAAAAGTAGAACTGCAATCGGTCAACTGAGTCATCGGGTTGCAAGCTTGCATACTGAATAGTTATACTAGGAAACTCTTCGGTCATTGAGAAAAGGAGAGTAACCTTATCAAGGTGTGTTAGTTCAATTCGGAAATAAGAATCTTTCCTTCCTTCACAGCAGGTAACTGTTTTCATACTTAAGTTCCAAATATGATTAGGACGAACCTATACGAGTGCAAGGTTTTTTAAAAAAAAGATTGCTATGGAATTTAATGCTCTGATATACGTCGATGCTTCTCGTAATTTTTTTTTGGGCACTTGTTATAGTTTTGGATGGACTTGGGTCTGTAGTCTGCGGTTTAGATTTATCAATTTTGCGGTTCAGTAGATCACTTCAGCCCGTTTTCTGTGAAAGCTACCATCTTCTGGTGAGAAATGGTGTTAGGGGCAGCTAGGAATCCATGATAAGTTCCCTTTATGGGGTAAGTTTGTAATATGACAGAATCAGTGGTAAACCAAGGAGAGAAAAGAGAACAAACATCTTGTGCCTTAGTGTCGCTGGATAAATAACATATGGTATTTTGTGAAGGAGGTTTCGTCTTGAAGTAGACATCGGACCATCGAACCAAAATATAAAAGTTACATAAGAATGACGATGAAAAGCAGTGAATTTCTTTTCAACAAGGTCATAACATAGGAGTAAACTTATATTAGTATGGACGTATAGGAGATGAGAAACAAGGTTTGTCCGAGTTGTATGTGCAAAGCAACGCAACAATGTGCATCGCAGGGCACCTTTAGCACCTGCGCTGCATGTACCCACTCCTATTATTCAATGAAAAAAGGATGGTTTTCATGTTGAATTCATAAACATTGTTTTCCGAAATGATCCGGGAAAGGCTTGCGTTAGTAGAAGAAAGAACTGGTAGATGATTGAAATATGTTATAATCGCAATCAGCCAAATTTTTCATGGAAGATTACTGTATGGGAACAACTTTACGATTTCTTCGAAATTTTGGCAGCATCTTTGGAATACTTTACTATTTTGTTGATGTATCTAGTCTGTTTGGCAGAGCAGATAGTGCACTGATAATAATCCCGTTCATTACCCGGACGATCCAAACTACCCAAACACTGGTTCAACACACAGGGCCACTAAGCCTATCATCGCGACGGGTAGGAAAATTGGTACCAGACATGTCCAGCACAGTCTCACTCGCTCTAATCCACGTTGAAACACCTTAGCATGGCAACGCCAGGATTCCAGGAACAATCGACTCAACTTGCACTCAATGAAATTCGTGGCGAATTTGAAATCCTTCAGACATGTCCAGCACAGTCTCACTCGCTCTAATCCACGTTGAAACACCTTAGCATGGCAACGCCAGGATTCCAGGAACTCAACTTGCACTCAATGAAATTCGTGGCGAATTTGAAATCCTCAAGCAGATGCCGAGCCTCCAAGTAGGAAATTCGAAGACTTTCGTGGATAACGGATACGAGAAACGAACCACGTGCAAAAATCTCTAGTTCCCGCACAGTGTGATCTGATGTCGGGTCGTGCAAACAAGCATAATAACAAGAATAATAAGTTTGAGTTTCTGAGATTTTCTATTGGTTCACAATATGTATTTGGCAAATAGGATATCTTCTATAATCGTATCTAGATATTTGGAAGACTACGGACCGCAGCTGTCTGCGGTAGAGAAAGAACGTACTAACACGCTTTCCGGATGGTAATGCATTCATCACCACACCATTGTAATAGACAGCAAATAAAAAATTAACATTGCGATTTCAACTATAGCTTCAGGTTAATTGGATTCAATGCCGATTTCGGCCTTCCAGATCAATTCTGTTAACGGGTGACTGCTGACAGCACTGTATCACCTGTATCACCTGTAGTCTCGCTGATCATCGAGTGAATCGAGCGGGAGCCAGTAAATCGGGCATTTTTCCCTGTCGCGTGCAAAAGTAGCCCACTGGGTTCTGCTCGCTCTAGGGACTGGTCGAGCATATTATCTTTCTTCTAGGCTCTTCGTGAAAAACTCTGACCATCGGGTCGGTGGTCTTCCTGCAGTACGTTTGACATCCTGAGTAATCCAGTCACTAACGGCTCTTGTCCATCGATTATCATTCATACGCATTACATGTCCGGCCCACCTTATCTTCGGCTGTTTGGCGTACAGAACGGCATCTTTGATTTTTGGTCGTTGGCGCAGATCAGAGCTTCGGATCCCATCCCTTACCTGTGTGAAACGGAATACTCCTAGCATCGTCCTTTCGACTACGCGTTCGATAACGCTGAGTGATCTTTCACCGTGCTTACGCAGCAACCAGGCTTCTGACGCATACGTTAGGGCAGGAAGAACCGTTGAGTCGAAAAGGTGGCCACGGAGTCGGGTGTTCTTTTCTCTCTTCACTACATCCTCGATACTCTTGAAAGCTCCCCAAGCCGCTCGTTACTCGTTCATCATATTGATTTCCCGACCTATGTAGACATAACTGGAGCATTCGGAGATGTTCGTTCCGTTGAGCGTGAATGGGGCAGACGAAACCAATCCGTTCTTCATGAACATCGTTTTCGTGAGATTCAGTCAAAGACCAATCTTTCCACACGCTTTATCAAAGTACTTTTTGTACTCCCGCGATATTTCAATGAGCCCTGTTAATGTTGGATGCGGTCCATCGTGCTAAATCTTTCTCGAAACCCTTCTTACTCACATGGTTGTCCGTCGTCCATTGTTCTCACAATCCGGTTTAGGATGACTCGAGTGAAAAGTTTGTAGACGACAGACAGCAAGCAGATTGGGCGATAGTTGCCTATATCGTGTAGGTCGCCCTTCTTGAACAACAACGCAGTATTGCTGGTCTTCCACTGAGTAGGGACCTTGCATTCAGACAGGTAGCGTGTGAAGAGCCGAACCAGTATGTTTACGACGACTGGCGGAATGTTCTTCAGGTGTTCTTATCTTAACCTGTCCGGAGCTGGTGGTGTTCGATTTTTCATCGACGAAATGGCAATCATCTTGATCTTGTAATTGGTGAAGCTTCGGTGGGCTTTGCGAATGCTTCTTCCAGCCTCTGCAGATTCGACCATTACTGATGCTCTTCCCTCTTTGAGATCTTCCATCGCCTGTCTGCATAGTTTCGCAAGCTCGGACGTTAGTTCGCGGTTGCCTGCAGCTTGTGCGATTCCACGCTGGCGTTTCAGCTCAAGTGTTTCTGGAGACGGACGTCTCTTGGTGACTTGACTTTCAGCTTTCATAGCGCTGAAGCGAAGATACTCAATGAGCCGATCGAATTTCTCGTCGATGTTATCGACAACAACATGTTCATACAGCCGACTAATGAGTTAAATAACTTCCAGTTTGTGGTGGTTCTGGGACTTCGGTTTTTGAATTTAGTGGCTTTTTGTTCCTTCCGCGAGAAATAGAATCTTCCACGAAGGAAACGGTGGTCTGATCTCGTGTAAAATTTTGGGACAACAGCGACATCGGTTAGGCAAAACTTTCTACTTACTATGATGTGGTCGATTTCGTTATGGTACTCTCCACTGGGAGACTTCCTCGTCCAGCGGTGAGGGTGGGGCTTATGGAATTGTGAGTTACCATGGATGGTCTTGGTTGCCATGATAAACTCATAGAGCCGCTCACCCTGTTCATTCCATTCTAATCCGTGGGTCCCAATGTGTCGTTCCTCAGGCGTCCTTCTTGTCCCACTCTTGGCATTGAAATCTCCAATGCTGACCTTGAAGAATGTATGGTCTTCACTGTAGAACATTTCCAAGCCCAGGTATAACGCTTCGACTTCTTCTTCGTCATAGTTTAATGTTGGCGCGTAAACGACGAAGATTGTCAAAGCCGGTATTGATCCGCACCTTTTTAATCGTAAGCGTCCGATTTGGGTTCGGGTTTCTGATACCACTACTAGATAGAAAACTATCTGAGACGTAGGCGAAACGAAGGAGCCGCCTAGTGTGGTGGTGAATGCGTTAGCTCCCGGAAAGGGTAAAATAGCGCGTTCGTTCGCCACCTCAGGCATCTGCTGCACGGAATTTTGCAAATACCTTAGCATCGTTGTGGTTGCATTTCGCATATTACCCTGCCGTGAGAAATGGTCATAGACGGCGACTAAAAAGTGAACAGAATGTCTTTTGTTAGAAACCTCTATCAATCTAAATATTCTTTAATATTCTATTTATATATTTTAAAGATCATTTTATACAGTGAGAAACGTCTACCGTTTAGTTGTGGATTCTGATCACTAAAGAACTTCCTGTTTTGCATTTTGCTTCCACTTTTATGACATTTGGCCATACAGTATTCATACCAGGTCTAGAAAGAAAATATTAATAACTCTTTATTTATAGCAAGTGCAGCTAGAAGAAATCAATGACTTTGTGTCTGTAGCATGCTTCAATAAAAAAATTTTCATCCAGGTATCAAATTGCTGAAATCTTCATTGCTCCGGTCGAATGAATTTTGAACTCCTCGTACGTCCATACGAGTCTATTCGGATTTGTCCCTCCTAAAGGATAGGAGCTTGCTCTGCCAAGGCGAGGATTCAAACAAAGGAACATGTTTACTTCTCATGGGATGTCCTATCACTGCGCCAAACACTCTTAGTAACATATATCGTAGCTCTTATGACCTATTGTTCTTGACATTGTGATAGATTGGAAAGTAATTTCGAGTTTTCTGTCTCATTTGAATGATAATGTAAGAAACCCCTTGAGCAGGTATCTTGAATCCAATAATACTGATGGCTTGCACGGGACGTAGGTTACGTAGGTTAACGTAAGAGGATTCGTTAAAGAATCAAAAATTTAACCCCGAACATGGCATTTCTTGAATTCTTCATTACATTCTCGGTACGCTTGTAAGTTCTATAAGCCGACTGTCGTGTCTTGCTCTGTTCTGGGTGTTCACGAATTTATGTTGATCTTCCGTCGCAGATAAATGCAGCTGAATCTCAGGAATTTTCCTTGGTTAGGCATAGATAGAGCTAGCATAAACGAGTCTGTTTCTCATGGACGTCGTTTTTTTTGAAATTCAACCGGATACCAGTCTTTTTAGAAACAATCAACTAGAGCTTGTCCCGCCAAGCTGGTGCATCACTTGTAAGAACGATATTATTGGCAAAATTGAGATGTTTTCTGCTATCGATTTCACTTTAATTTTATCCCATTTCCATTTTCGTGTAACGTTTCAACGAAAGTGACGTTGGCAAATCTTGTTGAAATGATATCGCCTTGTCAAACACCTGTTTTACGATGACAATGTCATTGTTCTCATGCAGTTGGGTTGAGGAGAACCAGTCATGCTGATAAACAACGTGTGAAAGGCAATGATCCCATCCCTCATCAACCAGCACATGAGGAAGGACTTATATGCCTTTACCTCAGATATAAGGTGGTTAATCTTAGAAAAACTGTTGTCGAATTTATCTTGCAAATGACCAACCCGATCTTGTGTTAGCCGCTTCCCTCACCATGACAGTTGGGTGACAAAACTCATATAACTTTAGTGTCACTTCGCTCCACCCTTTGCTCGAGCACTGTTCAATGAAGCTTTCCCGATCAGTTTAGAATGTTCTAGTAGAATAGAATGACGCTGCGAACATATAAATTTCATCTCTTCTAGAACGTATCGTTGTTCTCTCAATAGAATCAAGAAGACGTCATGCAGCCTGTGCTTTCATTCACCTTTGGCAACAGCAACGTTAAGGATCCTGAAAGATCTAAGGGAATTTTAGTTAGCGCTGACTGGCATGTGGTGAGGCAAGTGCTTCGTAACGGTGAAGTGGTGACAAGAAAGCTTCTATGACAACTTCCACCTAATTGTATCTGCACGCTTTTCTAGCCAGTACCGCAGGTTTTCGTTATCAACACAGGAATGATGGCGGCGACTTTCGTGAGTCTGGAGGCTGATCTCATTGATGACGAAGTACGAGAATCCACGGGACGTGGTAGTTGTGTACGGTATCTTCGCCGTTGTAGTTGACGGCTTCGAGAAGCATACTGTTTTTAACAGATACCTATATTAAAGAAAAATAACAGATTATCTTACAAAGAAGTCCTAGAGAGTGTGGACTTTTCTTACTACTTAAATTACTAATGAAAACAGTTGGATGGTTAGAAGCCATCCTTTCAATCTCGTCATTCATAAGGAAAAGTAAACTTGTTGTGGCTGGATAAAGTCAGTCGAAAAATGTAATTTCAAAGTTTGTGATGTTTTTGATATTATGAAGAATAAATAGCTCAGGGTAGGGGATACTGAGATGCCGCACTAAAACGGAAAGCGAGACGGAGATCGAATTGTTAAGTTCCGAAGCGTGCAGTGAATAATAAGGCGTTACCTCCAGGGCCTACTTCATATTCTCGTGTGCTGTGAATCGCCATTTGCACGATTCATCGACGAAACAGACTGTATGAAGATCGTCTGATTGAAACTGATCGGAACGCTTTGGATGGGGGTCATAATGAGCATAAGAAACATGGAAAAGAAATAGTCTTCTAACTTCACGACCGACATCTAACTTCTTTTAAGTAAAAGATATTCGAAATGAGATGTGTTCCAGATTAGCTAAGCCTAAAGAGAAAGACCACCCATACAAAGGATTTTAGATTTCGTCTAATTCTAAGACGACCTCTTTTGTTCGTCGTTAACTTCCTATCAAGTAAACAATAATTTCTCCTCACTTTAGAACATTTCCCACTGTTAACACATTCGCGATGACTTGACCTCTTTCTATTTTCTACCACCCTAACTTAGGACAAATAAGGCAATATTATAGTAAACAACCGACAGCAAACAGCTTGAGTGACATATTTGTCGATGTCACGGAAGTTTTCTCTGCTCTACAACACTACTACAGGATGTATTCTTTCGTTAATCAGCTAACACGACGTTGATAAAAAGAAACATTATTCGAGCAATGCTTTGACGTTTTCGTTATCCTTAGATAATTCGACTCGATATGAAGAAGACACCGCATCGAGAGTACAAAGGACTGTGGAACGTCGACGCACGAAGACGTTGAAACGACAGCGGAATGAAGTTTTGAATCAACCTCGTATCAGGTTATCATTGAAGGAATACATGCTGATTAGTCATACCGGGCTTAAAGGAAATTCGGTTTTTAAAATACTATAATTTAGTCCTTCACTGTTTAGGCATCTTACATTTTGATCGGTATCACGTGGAAGTCGAACCAACCCGTTGTTGAGGAATGGTGTTCAGCGTTCTAGATTTTGTGAGAACGGTTTATCTGATGACTGACGACAAAATATACTAGAATTGAAAGGAGCTGAGACATCGTAGCTATCCTAATGTCATCTTGGCATTGTAGTCGAAAACTATGCTGATAACCTTACGTAGGAATCTGACGCTTCCAACCGAAACTTTGAATCCCAACTTCCCTTTGATAAATGATAAGAACACTCTACCTTTTGATACAGAACTAAAAACCCTTCCAATACTTGAGCACTAACACATGAAGCAACAATAAAATGCCCAAAGCGTTATAAGAAATGTCTAAACCCAAGCATTTTGAGGAGTGAGGGTCCAAAGATCTCAAATAGTGGCTTACCTCGAAAGATTTTCGGGTCCGCAACTTTTCCAAACCGAATTTCTCAAACAACGAATACAGGTTGCATCACTAATTTGAATGCACAGGATATGATGAAAATTGAGGAATAAATCTAACTGGTAGTGAAATTTCCAGTAACACAACAGAATAAGAAAGTTTAAAGCTCGCACCAACCTAAAGCATTCACGAGGTCAAATTTTCGCTGCCTGAACCCGAGAACGACACCTAGCCACCAACCGATTCCGAATGCATTGAACTCGATGCACTGTCTTCCATCATGTCCCATGTTGTCATTGACGTGTTAAAAAACTGTTCTACCAGAATTCATAAAAACTGCAAAAAATACATTCGTAATGATGTTTGCACAGATTTCAAAGAGTCTACGTCAGCAGACATCTTTATTCTACGCATTACAGCATTTTTCGCATTCGATTCTTCTGTGAACAAATTGAATTCAAAGTCTTCCGATAGCCGTCGGAAATTTCCCTACAACTGAGGTACTTGAGAATCGAAATATTTGGTATATCTTGCACAGAATAAAAAAAGCTCTCGACTTTGGACAATCCCTGTGGAATGCCTCGTACATTCGACTTTATTAAACATCACTGGAAGTGATTCAACGCATATTTGGCCTTTATGACTCGCGGTGGCCTACCAATGTATTAAGTCAGTGCTGCTATCCTTCCAAACATGTCTGGCACCAATTTTCATACCCCGAGGGGATGGCAGGCTAAGTGAGCCTTGGGAGCAGGGAATGATCCCATGTGTATTGCAGGGCACCTACGACCACACCATTGCGTAACACGCGCCCTTGCACAGAACATTCTCCATGATATCGCCGGAGACTGCACATTGCCCTAAAAATGTGTACAACTAATTTGTGTATCGATGGACACGTTTTCTTTACTCTATGGTGGTTCTACAACGCAACAAACATTAGTTTGTACTCTTTAACCGATAACAACATGAAAAAATAACAAGTGGAAGACAATACGAGTTACTTCTTCCTTAAAACAGCGACCTTTTCTTTCAACACCATCTCGGGAAAGTAGAACGGAAACGATGACGTCTTCCTGTACATGTTACAGAGTGAAAAATACATCAAAAACATCTTCAAAAAAAGTTTATAGTCGACTTTCAGTGCCAGTGAAAAAAAGCCGTTAAAAATGAATCCATTTCATCTCAAAAATTGAATAGATCAAGAAAGAATGCATGTTGTAAATATTACCAAACATGCAAAACTCCTAAACAGGGAGGTCCTTTCATAGCGTTTTTAACATAAATTAGTTTGTAGAAGTCAACCAAAAGACTATTCGCATAAAGTCAATTCAAAATTAGCAAGTCTTACTTGACTACTTGTATACTTAGATGACCCATCTTCACCGGTTCTCAGCATCGCTTCCATTTTTTCGGAGTTTTGCTGGTTTAGCCATTGTCGTTCCCTGGATTCTAGAAGTCAGCCTAGCCAAAGTCTGTCCCAGATCGTCACCACTACAGGCAGTACTCCGCCGGCCTTGTGAATCTGAGGCACATTTGCCATCATGTGACTGGGTTGATACTAGGGTGGTGGAGGAGCCGCTATTGGTTTACTATTAGCTGGATTTCCTGATGGAAACTCCTTCCCAGCTTGGGAGAGCGTGCTAGGAGGATGAATGTGCGATGAGGGGATCAACCGTTTAAAGGAATTCACAATTCTAATGAGGTAAAATATACAAATAGTAGCACACTAACTACTAGTGTGAAATTGCGTTTTGTTGGTATTACATCCCCTAAAGGAAACAGTTCCACAATTTCGAAGAAAAATTGGAATTAAAAGACGCACTTGGTAGTAAAGCGATGAAAAGCCGACACGGCAAACATCACCCGATGGTAATTTGAATAATTAGCAACTACGATCTGCTTCAGATTCCCCGAATACGTGCCAATCAAAAGAAAATCGAAGCGTTCCATGTCAGATGGTGCCAAACTCTCTGTCTTGTTATACCTGTGAAAAAGACATAAGCATAGAAAAGCGCTCTTTTATTAGTTCATTCATCATAAATTTAGAGAAACCGTCCACCACAAATAAAAAGGTCTTATTTTCATGGAAGTACAGTCGAAAAAAAGGAGAGAGTTAAATTCGTGTGGTTCTACATATCACATTTAACTAATAACGAAACGCCCAATCCTTCATAGGCTTCCGTCAATTACTCACTTGGATATTTGGATAGCCTGTCTCCACTGGCTATATGGGCTCCAACACGATTTCCACTTTTTCGGAGTTTTGCTGGTTTAGCTCCTGTGGTTCCCTGGAGTACCGAGGTCAGCCTGGCCAAAGTCTTCCCAGACACAATCACAGGCAGCCGCCGTCCTTGTGGATCAGAGGGAAATTTGCCACCATGCGACTAGTTCGATACCATGGCGGTATTGGATCATGGTATTGGTTTATTCCTAGACGGGCTTATTCGATGGAAACGCCAGACTGCTTCTCAGCTTGCGAGACCCTGCTGAAGGAGATGGATCCTTCCAGCAAATCGCAGCCCGACACCAAGGAATACCCTCAGCCACGATGAGGAGGTAAACCGTTGGGAGGTTCCTAGTCAATTACTGCGACAAACTATGGAAATATGTTTCTCTTTAAAAAAAATCAGGCAACTAGTCATGAGGAAGAGTGACTTACTCCCAGCTATCATAAAGCTGCGTGAAACGACTAACTCCTGTTTGAGCGCACGCATTATCAATATACACAGATATTGGTTTGCCAGCATCGAACCGTTGAGTCCACTAGAAGAAATAAGACCAGATTTAGACAAAATCTAACATGATAAAGATAGGTGACACCTGGAGGTGTACAATGGCATCACCACCCGGGTAATTTCTGGCTCCCGCGTAGAGAAATACAGCAGTAGAAATAAGATTGGCAACGATATGTAAGCAGCAACCAAGATAGAGCACACGACGAATTATAGACTTATGGCGATTGATGTGCCTAGGAAAGGCATATATTTAACGGTAGTTTCTCTACAATTCATGTCAAAATGACGTGAAATTCACTACAACAATGAATTCGGCCACTCCAGTTGGACGTACTACACGGGTGGACGCAATATTTAAAAATACACTAACTCACATTCTTGAACAGAACACAGCAGCGGAGAGATTGAACAGCGGAAATGAGTAGATAATGAACCTAAAATCATTAACTATTATTAGTTAGAACTATGAACAAACTAAACTAAACCTCCCAATGGCCATATCGAGGCTGAGAGGTGTTCCTGGGCCCCGGACTGTAATGTATAGCGAGGAGATTCATCCCTCCCTCAGCAGGGTCATCCATGCTGCGAAAGAGTCCGTCCTTTACATCAGGAAACCGAGGTAAGAGTAAACCAATGCCAGGATCTACCACCGTCCTGCTATCAAACTAATCGCATGGTGGCAAATCTCCCTGTTATCCACAAGAGCGGCGAGTAGGTGACGACCTGGGCAGACTTTAGCATGGCTGACTTAGAAACTCCAGAGAACCACAATGGCTATACCAGCATAACTCCGGGAAAATGAAAAATTCGCTGGGGCTCGCATAACTTGTGAAGATGGGCCATCGAAGCAATCAAGTAAATAAGCACGAATAAACACATTAACTATGAATTAAATAATTTTAATATTTCGAAACCGACTTTCCTTTAACAACCTCGGTGTGACTAATCAATAAGTATTCTTTCTTTGATGAGCTTGCACGAGGTTGATAAGCATGCTTATCTTCGTTTTTAACTCTACCTTCCTCAGCGGTCCATCTCATTCGAGGAGATGGACCACTGAGGAAGACCTGACTCGACACGAAGGCGAAGCCGCCACATCGAGACGAATAACGAGCGTGGACCATCGACTCGGATCATCGGCTCTGATGAAGACGAAGACGTCGAAACGTTAGTCGAAAATAAATATGCTTGTAAGTAATTTTAGTTCTAGTTCTCTTTTATCTTAAAAATTTAGTTTGGAATTCTAAAAACAAGTAAGGTTATACCGACCATGTTCTAAATCAGAAACACCGTTGGTACCTTTATATCAAGAACCATATCAAGCTAAGAAGAAATGTTGGATTGAAACAATACCGAATGGTTAATCCCTCCCAAAAATCCAAAGGTAGAATTAAAAACGACTAAAAAGTACTACCGTGTCGTGCCGTCCAAATAGTAAAAATATGGCCCACCTGAGCTCTTTGTGAGGTAAAAAACTGTAAAGGAAGACAAATATGAATGCAGGAAGAACAATGTTTGTTAGCCGCCGATCCATAAACGGCCCGAGTACGACCAAAGGAAGACTCATCATTAATCCACGAGGGAGGCAGGAGTAGAAGTACCACAAGAACGGTGAAATCTTAACTGAGAGGCTTCAGTCCATAATGTGTAATTTTTATAAAACTCACCCCATATTCATGACTTTTGTTATGAAGAATATTGAATTTTACTACTTCTAATTCAGGATATACAAGTCTACCCCAGAGCACCGAGTCGACGGAAGCGGTAACAACTGGAAAATCAATATGTTGCACTATTTAGCAAACTATTAACTTCAATCGAGCAAATAACCTACAAACTACTTTAACAGCCGTCTTAACACCAATGACTAGCGCCCCGTCCCAACCAAATAGTGGCAGCCGCCCGGTTAGAATTACTCTTCCGAAGATAGGAGCAAACAGAAGCACCAACTCACATCTAAATGAATCCTATGGCTTAAAGTTAGAATAGCAACATGTACTTGTACCTAAATAACACTACAACTGTAGTGGCCCATCGGACAGCACTCTCATAGCGATTTTCCAAGCACCTCTGGAACACAGTGAGAACTGAAATAGTGGAAGGCATCTCAGGTGAAATGGTGAAGTCTACTGAAATCTACAAACCTAAAATGAGAGCGAACGTGTTTGGAAGTGTACGTGACGCATAGAAAAGCATATGAAATTGCGAGGCGACAATAATCCTGAAATACCGATAGGCCAGAATCCATAACTTTGGTATCCCAAGAATCAAAAAACGTGTACTGTCTGTGTTTTCGAATTGATGATTTCAACTTTTCCCACAATCATGTAGCAGAAGCTCAGTGGAAATTTGAGATTTCGAACTCAATTACCTCAAAAACATAGCAGTTTCAGGTCCAAAGTTCTTGCTTACAGCCGTGGCGAAGTTCAGAAAAGAAATTACGGTAGTCATTCCAAGAACAAAACGAACTAAAATCAAGTCTATGAAAGTTTGATTCGCCAGATTCCAGACTGGCTTCGAAAATTTTCAGACTCTAGACTGGAATCGAAAATAGACAGATGGCGAAGCAAAATACAAATTCCAATCCCGTTAGAAGAAATATGGGGGAATCAAACATCTAAGAACCGCTACACGCAAATCAAAGATGCTTGTACTACTATATTACAAAATAAAGAATATAGCTTCCAGTGCTGATCGATCCCTAAGGGATGCGTAATACATTCGACTTCATTAAGCATCGTTAGGATACACATCTGGCATTTACAATGACTCGCGGTGGTCTACCTATGTTTTGAGCCATTGCAGCTAACCTCGCAGACAAGTTTGGAACCAATTTGCCAACCCCGGAGAGGCGGAACGCATGGTGGACCTGGGGCACGGGGATCGATCATATGTGTAATATAGGGTATCTCGGACCACTGCGCTATATGCGCTCTTACTACTGTTATTATTCACGTATAAAAAATCATCTTCTTACCTACAAATAACATCCAGTACTTTGGGTAGCCCATCAAGAAAAAGATAAAGCGTATAGGAACACCAAATACAGCGAGGTATATTGGACCGATAAAAGTTCTCGGAACAACACCAGGGAATTCATGATGATCATACTGGAAGCAGAGAATAAAAATTTGGAACCAGTTGAAACATGTCAAAGGTTAGACTAATAATCTCTTCAATAAAACACTATATTGAACTCAATATTCTTCAACAACACCAGGGAATTCATGATGATCATACTGGAAGCAGAGAATAAAAATTTGGAACCAGTTGAAACATGTCAAAGGTTAGACTATTAATCTCTTCAATAAAACACTATATTGAACTCAATATTCTTCTGCTCTTACTACTGTTATTATTCACGTATAAAAAATCATCTTCTTACCTACAAATAACATCCAGTACTTTGGGTAGCCCATCAAGAAAAAGATAAAGCGTATAGGAACACCAAATACAGCGAGGTATATTGGACCGATAAAAGTTCTCGGAACAACACCAGGGAATTCATGATGATCATACTGGAAGCAGAGAATAAAAATTTGGAACCAGTTGAAACATGTCAAAGGTTAGACTATTAATCTCTTCAATAAAACACTATATTGAACTCAATATTCTTCTTTCGTACCCCTTCAATGTAATTAGCTTTCCGGTGAGCAGAACCACCTCCAGAACCACGTTACTTAGATAAATAGTCAAGTACCTCCCACACACTGGTAATAGGCTTTGCGATACTTTGGCAACACAAAAGGCAATTAGTCGCCCATGTATTTGTGATTGTGGAGCGATAGAAATCTCACCACTATCATCACCATAGCGGGCAAATCATTCGAAAACAATTTTTCTCAGACTACATCTGGCTCAACATCTATGATATGGGAGCTATTGTCCAAACACAAAAGATATTACGAACACAGGAGACAAAACAGATGAAACAAACAACAGGGAAGAAGATAAGTCGCATATGACTCTCGCCGGCGTACTCATGGATCATAAAAATAGGAAATTACTAGTAAGCGCAGTCTCTATGCACACCCTACAACGATTCTACCTCCAGCCTGTGATAATTTCCTGAAGCTTCGCAACTGGGCCGTGTTTTCCTCTGTTGGAGTTACTTCTACATACCCTTCCGTCTTCCCTCTGTGATCATATTTTGTGCATAAATTGGGAAAAAACTATGCAGTACTATTTACTTCCAATTCTTACCGCAGATATGTTGTAAGTGTGGTAGATGAGATCGTGGGTTGCCTGCATGTTGAAGCTCTCCTCGACTTTCGTCCATGGCGCCATAAGAAGGTGCATCAACATGGCGATCACCACCAGCCATTCGGAGTTGCTGATATTCTCCATTCAATCCTGCAAACTATTCAAAATTTCGGACACATTGGCTTTGTTACAAGGAAACAGAACCAAACCGTGTTCACGAGAGCCTCTGATACCCATTGTTATAGAAAAACTAGATCTGGTCATCTAAACAACAAATATGGTTTTAGAAACTGACAATGAATATCTGCTTCTAATCACCAATACGCGAATTTTCAACCCACGCTTGATCAACCAAGGGACACTATGCCACTGCATCAAACTGCACTGGCATGTTCGAAATTTTCAGCTAAGTGCAAAAGTAAATGCAGTTCCCAATCGTTGATTTTAATCCAACATAACCAGGCTCAGACATAAAGAATAAAAAGACAAAGCTTTCGGAGTTGATCAATCCCTGAAGATGCACCATGCGTTCGACTTCATCAGGCATCGTTAGAGGTGATTTAATGCACAGAGAACGACTCGCGGTGGCCTAACAATGTATGGAGCCAGTGCTGCTATTGCAGCTATCCTTCTAGACAGATCTGGTACCAATTTTCCGACCCCGGAAGGATGGAAGGCTTGTTGGGTCAGGAGTGTGGGAATCGATCTCATGTATATTGCAGGGCGCCTCCTACCACTGCGCCACACGCAGGCTCAAACATAATTCCACTAATTCGAATAAGAACTATAAGAACCCACACTTTTCCCAACAAGAAACATGTTTGCGAGCCAGAACAGCACAAAAATCTGAAACCCTGTAAGTGACGAATCTTTCCGTCATTTTTAAAAGTTCATTCGTTCTTAACGATTTTTCGGTGAAGGCAGTTGCCGAGGTTGAATTCTCATTTCATCAATGTCAACACAGTACTCATCTATTAGGAACGTTCCCACAAGGTTTAGAATGTTGTGTGTGGTGGGCACACTCTACATAGACTACAAAGCACCAACCATAATCTTCTTCAAGGAGAAATTTGACTTCGGGGAGTGCTTGAATATTTCACCTATCGTTTTCTCTCTTAGCAATAGCGAGGTTGTTAAACAGCATACGTTTACTTCCATACAATAACACACATGCAACACAATCTTCCTCGGTGGAAGACAGATGAAAAAAGCGACTCTGAAGAAGGCGATTTTGCGGAAACGTCAGCTACGATTGTGTTGTATGTGTGTTATTGTATGAAAGTAAACATACGCCGTTTAACAACCTCGCGATTGCTAAGAGAGAAAACGACGAATTCACAATCCAATGCCGAGGTTAATAGAAAGTCGATCCTGGGTACTATTTCACCTGTGTTCTACCAATGCGCTGAACGTTGTCGGTTCAACAGAATGTTCTCTTCGTAGCTAACAACGCGATTAACAAATGGGAGCAGACTTTAAGAAGACGCCTTCCTCAATCTTCGATCAGCTCAGGAGCTACCTATCTGATATGCTCATTCTTGTTTCCAATTTGCTTCAAATACCGAACTATCGTAGATTGATCCACGTTGCATTTCCTTGCAACTTCCCCTAAAGCTTATAAGCTTCGACAATTGGTCTGAGTTAGTCATTAACAACCTAAGATGGCCTTCAACAAAGAGTATGTAGTAAACCTTGATAAGAAAGGAACGTAAAACAGCAATGCGCATTCAAATTATGAACAACACAACGGTATTTATTTAAGAATCTATTCCAATATAAAATGTCAAGCTTCAACAATTCAAAGACTTCAGTTATTCTGGCACCAAGTCAATAGGCTTCATTTCCGTTCTTCCTTTTTCAATTCGAATTCAAACGCTTACGGATAAACAATGAGAATCAGTGGAAAACATTACAACATTAAGATCTATCGTCAGTTCAGAGGACTATAGCACGACAGTTGGAATGGATTCAGCACACCTCATGCGTTCTAAATCCCATACAGAAAATAAGAATTGGAACAGGTTATACAGCTACAAAAAGCATTGATCAGGAAGCCATCTGTTCAAGTAAGCTTTGGAGCCTTTTCACTTCCTCGTCAGCACCACTTGCAACTCCACGCGCCTGCCAGGCTTTCTTTTCGTATTTTTCGATCACGTGAGGTTTTACCTAGTAGTTAAAGTTGTTAGGAACACACAGCAAATACAACAAATACTAGTTAGACCTAGGAAGAAAAACAAATACAGGATACTATACCACGAAGTGCTTACGATGCCCTCCTCTCTGCTTCGGTACACTAAAGCTTCGTATTTGTCTGCTTTTCCAAGAAACTGTTGCCGCCTGTCTTCATATTTATGAAGAAGTCGTTCCAAACGCGAAACAAACTCAGCGCGTTGGGATTCCTAATAACGATACCAATAGATTGCTACGGAAGAAACAGGGAATTAAAGTACTCGGTAATAAAAGTACCAAAAAAAATTGCTTAACCTCTTCAATTCTTTACTAAGAAATGCAGAAACTACAATGAAATCCTGTTTGAGAAAGCAAATCTGCAAGCAATCGAAACATCGATACAAATCAAACCTGCATTTTGAGTGAGAGTCGCGCCTTGTGACCGGGTACTGGACAGGTCATGAAACCAGGTAGTACATCGTGAACAAAAGGAGTGACGTCTGATAGGTCCAACTTTACGAGGTCGGATAATATTGGTGAGAGCCGGAAGAACTCAATAGAAATATTGTCGGAATGTAGTGCTCCTAAACAATCTGTTCCAAAACGAAGTTCCTATCACGACAATGAGAAATAGGAAATCTAACCGGTGAAGGACATTGCGGAAGGCAACTGAAGTTGTTGTCGTATTGATCGGACAACATTCACTAATTCTAAGAGAAGGTCCATTTCATATTCTAGCTCAGTGTTCCGGTAAAATTTGAAGAATGATGGCTGAATTTGGCTCGTAAATAACATTTTGTCGCTAGGCCGCAGAGTTAACATAAAAACACCGGTAAAAAAAAACTACAAACTTCTATTAGACCATAAAACTGTTGATGTAGAAAAATATATTAAATGGTAAATGTCATTAACCTTCACAAAATCAAAGTAGATAGATCCCGGTTCTCTACCGAAAGCACGCTCGTACAAGTATTCAGCTATAAATGGCATAAAAACCGAAAGCTGGACTAAGGTCGGTTGAACAACTCGACTCATTGTCGTTCGAATCTGGGCGATCCTGACAAGATCCGCCTCCCAAACAGCTCGCTTTGTAGATTCCTAAATCCAGAAGATCGATTTTCTATTAACATCGACATATCGATATATGTTTTCCCACAAACTGCTGTTGTTTAGCTGACGCAAGGTAAGAACATATAAATCAACACGCGTCAGCTAAACAAAGGTACTTTGCAAGACTCCTAATCATTATTAAAAAAAAAATAAACATAGGGTTTGTCAGTGCGGTTTTCTATTTCGATATAGATTTTTTTTCTTCTATGGCACATAACTTACGATGTAGACGTCACAGAAGGAACCCAAAATAAATTTGTACAGGACGGCGAATGCAAGATGCGGTGTATGCTCGGTCATATGCTTATCAACCTGGATCAGCGTATCAGCAAGCCGGGAAAGAATCCATTCATCCTGGAAATTATGACAGCGAAAGTCTTACAAAAGTGTGAGCAATCCGCACTTCAAAAATATAGTTCTAGCCGACCGCTGGATGGTATGAGTCCACATCTCTTGACGAACACAATTTCTCATTTACAGATTCCAAATAAGCGACCATGTTCCATAACTTGTTACAAAACCGATAACCCTGAAATTGTTAAACTCAGTATGAAACTGCAAACTTTAGTCTGAATCTCATACGCTGACTGAGTCACCTGAGTCTCATAAGATATCAACAGGATCGAAATGGACGCTGATATAAGTACATCATAACGGATAAAAGTGTGAGACCAACCTCAGCAGAAAGATCAACTACGTCTAACAAAATATCAGAAGAGAAAAGATTGTGTCGTAATAAGGCAAAACGGAGAGCGTCAGGTCCACAACGAGATATACCTTTTGGATAGCGAGTAGAAACAGAAGATAATGCGTCGGCTATAACGACTTACCCGTCAACGAACCAAATTATAAAAAAAAAAAAAAGAAGTAAAAGATCCTCACCCATATCATCTTCAGAAAGAGAACTGTTTTTTATACGTTCTAACATTTTCTCTCGAGAAATGCCATACACCACATCAAGCGGATCAATCACATTTCCGAGTGACTTGCTCATTTTCTTTCCAGACGTATCACGAATCAAACCGTGTAATATAACACGAGAGAATGGTACTTGACCATTGGACAGACTATGAAAATCAGAAATTACATAAAAACTCGATTCGTAACAGGAGTGATGCAAGATGAGAAACTACCGAATAGTCATTGCAATCATTCTTGCGACCCAGAATCCCAATATATCCCATCCGGTTTCCAACACATTCAGAAGAGGTGCCGATGGATTGAATTCTGGACCCGGCCACCCAGCCATGACCAATGGAATCAAGGATGAACTGGAATAATTCAAGAAAAGAATACATAGTCTACTAAAGGTTATTTTCTGAACTCGTTTAGTCATTTTTAAACAACGGCTATGCTAACCATATGATATCGTGGATCTACGCAGTTGCTTAAAAAGCATTATTGTGACAGCTTACGATATCAGTTTCTGAACTAAAAAATCTGTGGTAAAAGTACAATAATCTTCCATTTTTAAAGAAGAACAGATTCAAAAACACTTAAAAATTCATAGAAAATTCAGTCTTTAAGAAACTATGTGAAAAACAATAATAAACGCAGAGCTGTTCAACCAAACAGATGTCGTTCCACTCCACTACAACGTCAGAAATGTCCAAAAGGAGGAGCCCATGGAAAAAGCCTCTAAACGACATCTAAGAAAACATTAGATGAATAAAAAATACGTTCCAATTACTGGTTTGTTAAACGGACTATGATCATAAGAGCTCGCATGGGTCTCGGGAAATTCATTACATCGTACTCGTCATCCATTGTTATTTTCTAATTCGACTAAGTGATTTGTACGAGTATCACTTCGTAATCCAAAGATCCACTTCCAAAGACGAACACAGCGGGTTTAAGTCAACAACAAAAACGTGGGCATATCTTGAAAAATAAAATTCCTCATTCATATCATCTTCTGGGGCAGACTTTGGTAAGGCTGTCCTCAAGATTCCAGTGAACCACAATGGTTTAACCAGCAAATCTTCCAAAAATGGAGATTCTGCTGCTGCTCGCACAACCAGTGAGGAGAACAAGCCGTTCAAGTATTAAGTATTAAGTATCATCTTCAGATGAGTGTCACACATACTATTGAAGGATAATGATCGTCTTATTCATTCGTTGCAAACTATCATCTAGAGCATTTTGGTTATTTGACATCACCGCTAAACCTAGCTGAAATCACGTTTTCGTCCCCTAGGGATGACAACGTACCACCACATTAGTAACCCGACATACACGCCTTGTCATTTGTTTCTCAAGCGATGACCAGAGACCTTTTTTCAAACCATCGCTAAATCTTATGGTACGAAGGCTAAGTCCGCATGTTAACCGGAAAAGTCAAAAAGGTAAGCCGACGTAACAACTGATGTGATATCAATTCATTTCGAAGTGTGCGATTCTAGACAAATCATGGAATAGACATAGTGAAGCTTGAGTTTAGAGACATTTCAAGGCAGGTGGTAAGAACAGTTTTCCCAGACAAGTCTGATACCAATTTGCAGACCCTGGAGGGGCTTGGTGTGCCTGGGATCCGCGGGGATCGATCCCAAGTGCATTATAGGGCGCTTTCGACCACTGTGCTACATGTGCCCTTTCCAGTGATGATTAACGAGCCTAATTCACAAAGCAATATGTAGATTCGCTCACACATATATAGCAGCCAAAGCTATGAGACCAAATCCAAATATCCATTTAGAATTTTAATGGAGAATGTAGATTCCGTTCTTTTGTTCAGATTACCGAAGTTCAAACCTGAACCATGTATCAAGCACATCATCATCTTGTACAATGACAGCTTCTTTACCAAAATGTTCACGAGCGTCATCCATTGAATTTGCGACGAACCACGGAGAACTAAAAATGAACGTTCTCAATATTCCATAAATCTCAACAATCGAAGATAAAATGAAACAAAGACCCACTTCTCACTACGAAAAGCCGGAATACGATGACCCCACAAAAGTTGTCTACTGAGACACCAAGGATCCTTATTTGTTAACCAATCAAACAGTCTCTGTTCTTGATTTGATGGAGAGATTTCGATCTGAACAAATCATGTTCGTCGTTACAAATCGATAATCGAAGCTAATCTAATACAAGCTAATACAGATCTAAATAATATTCCACAAAACGTCACATACTCTTCTACTTTTAATCGCTTCGACGGCATTGGTGTATAGCTCCGTGGTGTCCAAGAACCACTGTTCAGCGAGACGAGGTTCAATAATATCACCTGAGAAGAAATCTATCACTGCATAGAACATTTCGAAATTCCTACATAGAATAGAAGAGACAAATATTTACAAAAAAATGGGATAAACATAAGCCTTCCAAACGAATGAGATAAAGGATTTTGCGACATTTCGAATGATTTTTGATAACCGATGGAAGAATGGGCCAAATCTTGCCTGAAGACCTCCAAATGCCTTCCAGGTTTTCTACAAAGAGATCCAGAAGGTGACATTTACAGTAATCTTTCCACTCTATCAACTATTTCAGGAAGGATTTCATTTCTCAACAATAAGAAAAACGTCGCTCATTCTTCCATCAACGTATCTTAATAATTTAAATGCTTTAAACTTGGCAACGCCATAGTTTGTGGCAATCACACTCTGAACGCTCAGCACCGCACAGGAATTAATCACGATCACCTAACCGACTATCGGAAGTTTTCGCAACTTCTTTCTCAACGATTTACTCGATATGGATATCTTAGCAGATTGGAAACGCTAGCAAAGAAGACTGAGTCACCGTTTCAAAATACTATACATTAATAGCCATAACGGTGACTAGATATTTGTAAAACTCCGAACCGCTGGTGTCTGCGGTCGGGATCGAACACGTTATCACCCTTTCCGGGTGCTAACGCGTTCACCACCACAACACCATTCGAGTCCTTCGATTAGCCTTTCTCTCAGTCGTTTTATTGAGCTATAGGGGTGTACCTGTTTGCCTATATACTATATAACTACACCTTTACCCACACGGAAAGTAGTTTCTCAATGAAAATGAAAATGTTATGGGAAATTGAAGCTATGTCTTTGATATCAACCGAACTCATAAAAATCGGTAGCTATCCAACCAAAACTATCGATATGTGAACAGAAAAGAAAGTTTTCCAAGGAAATATGGTTATTGACTTGTAATAGGACTTGGAAGCAAACCCTACTATAAAAAAGTTAACTTAAAAACCGCATCCTAAACAAAATAAAAACCACTAGTGTAAGCTAAAAGATTCACACAACTTGTTATTGTTTTGTTTTCCTTGTTATGTTATGTTATGTCAACTTGTTATGTTTTCCAAGCTTTGCTTTAGATCTTCAGATGCTCAGGTTCAGATTATATGCTACAGACCACAAAAAACCTTTCTGCCAAATTTTAAACACCAGTGACAATCCAAAAGCAATGTCTGTCATTTCTTTACATTGCAAACACTAAAATTGTAGACAAAAACCGTTCAACAATTTTACTTGGGGATGAGTAACTATAGCGACTGGACCGCATACTGAAAATGCACCAACCCATAATGGTTTGAATTATTTCCCTTTCGGTGCTCTGAAACCCTCTTTTTCTCTTTCTACCGAATAGATGGCTCAGAAAACTACCTGTTCTACTACACAAACTAATTTGCCCTTCGTGTTTCAATGTACCAGAAAAAAGGCCAAGCGAGTCCAATTGTTGAATGACCTATAATGAAAATAACACTACATGGAGTGAATAGTGATCCTCATTGATATTGAGTTCCTCACCCTGATCCTTGCGTCAAAACGATCCAAGCCAACAAATTCACCCGCTTGTTGAGTTAGTCTTCCATGGTCATCAATGCAACTTGTCGTTTTCGCTGTACTATCTTGGCGAAGAATTTGTTCCCAATGGCGCGAGGCAATCTCCCAGTCAAGTTTGTCGTGACATGGAGTAACTTTTAGAGCCCCTGAACTGTTGGTAAAATGAGGGATACTTTGCTCCATATTGAATAACATGCTATAGGTAGTGGCAAGATTTGCACAGCAACATATACATGGTCGTTGATATAATCTCATGCCCGATCAAAACAAACTCACAATCCATGTCGAGATTGGTAAGTTGGTACCAGACTTTGTCTAGCAAGATAAAAAGCTTTATATAATGGCAAGACATCATAAACCGCAGGTAAAGTATACATTCAATCCTTTGAATGAAGTCCAATGGATGGTCCATTCCACATTGATCGACGTATGGACGATTTACAATGAGCAATACTCATACCTGTCCCTTTTTCCTTCTGTACCATCTCATCCGCAAGTACAGGAATTTCACGATTGGGTAGCAATGGATGACGAACCTTAACTTCATTATAAAGTGAATTTGGAGAGTCAAGAATCTAAAAAATACCAACTATTCCCCAAAAATGAATGAGATTTTTTGCTGACGAAAGAGGGTTTGTAAAAATACAATTCTGTTCTATAGGATGATTCCTGAGATCTTAACACCGTAGAAAGGGAATCAACAAACGACTCCTTGCTATACAAATAGGAAAAGAGACCCCACAAAGCGATTAACCAGATTCTAAAAGCTATTTGCGGCCTGCATAACGAAGTCGCTCAACTGCGACGAAAAGCCAAAATGCTTGACGAAAAATTCCTACCAAACATCCGCTTGGCGATGACATCTTCGCGATTTCCAGGAGTACGAGCGAAACAAAAACGACACTCTTAAGAGTTTAAACAAAGAAAAGTAATGAGTTGACAGTGCATAAATTGGAAGAAAACTAATAGTCATCAAAAACTCATAGTGCGAAGGAAATAGAAGGAAATCGACTGATTCTCCAATTCGAATAGTTTAGTGGTTGGACTATGACCTGAATACCGCTTGGTCATGTCATTACAGAAAATGAAATGAGGTAAGAATTGTACACGAAGGCAACACGGGCCAAGTTCGCCTTCTCAAAGAAGTCACTGAAAATCTGACGTAGCCCACCGCTCACCTTTCTGACTCGTTGGTTTTTACAGTGCTCTG
Organism: Angiostrongylus cantonensis; assembly: GCA_009735665.1. NCBI lineage: Eukaryota > Metazoa > Nematoda > Chromadorea > Rhabditida > Metastrongylidae > Angiostrongylus > Angiostrongylus cantonensis. The sequence continues at coordinate 1,436,263 of MQTX01000107.1, read as the reverse complement.
CTATGCAACGCATATTACTTACGCAGAAGTTTAACAACGCTTTCAAGAAGCCAGTCCTCGAAGGTGTGAACTGTACTGCGTAGTTGAGACCCTCGAAAGCTATATCATCCAAGGAGAGTAGACATCGAAATCAAAGCACACAGGACAATCAGGTAATGGGAAGAATTAGGGGCAAATGAACAGGAAGAACAAAAAAAAATGCTTTAAGGGCATAACGGCCTCCATTAGAATGAACACATATTAAACAAAAAACACATGTTACTTTTTTCTAGAACCTTCCTGTAGATGACGCAGATATTCCCGAAATCACTAAACCCACCAACTGTCCAATAAACTGTGAATATCTCTCATCGTCTGGATGTACGGCCAACGCAACATCTGCGAATATCGTTTCTGGACGGGTGGTGCCCACTTCAATAAACCTAAGAACAATAACAAATAGAATTCAATATGACATAGACAAAAATTTTAAAAAAAGTACCTGTCTGAACTCTTTAAAGGATATTTGATACGATACATAGCTCCCACTTCAACCGTACGCTTTCCTCCTTGCGGAGCAGGAATTGCAACTTTTGTTGGAAACGGAACATCGACATGGTTCACTTCCTAAGAGATTTACAACTTTGAAAAAAAGCTAAAAATGGGAAATTAAACAAACAACTATAAACCAGACATGCACCTGGTCTGACAAAGATGTTTGTAAATGACAGCACCAGTTCACTAGTCGATTGTCTCGATAAATAAAACCATCCCGATGAAGAGTGACGAATGCCAAACTGACGGCCGAAGAGAAACTCTCAAAGATTGGAGTTTATATAAAAGTTTAAAAAAAAAACAACACAGATGGACTCTGTAAGGAAAAACATTAACTCACATTGTCAAGGGTATAGTAAGAATTTTGCCAATCTAATGTAGCACCAAGTATTTCAAGTTGTTTTCGGATGGCAGCAGAGTTTCTGAAAACCATCGTTATTACTCCACCTCAAACACTTTACCGAAACGCCCCGAAACCATAAAAGAGTATAACTGACGGCCAAACTATCAAAATCCTTCCATCCACAAAGTAATAATAAGATGTATCTACAATGTTTTAAAAAGTATACATAGAACTAAACCCTGATTTTCTCTCACTGAGTTTCTGGCTCTTCATAATTCAACACGACAGAACATCAGCTATAAATCTCAGAATACATTTCTGATATCCAACCTTTCGCTCCATTGCTTACAGTATTCGACGAACTGCTCCCTGCTCAACAAATCCCGACGCAACGCTTTTTCCTTCCACAAATGCCTTTCGACCACGGATTGCGTTGCAATACCGGCATGGTCGAATCCAGGAATCCATTGCGCCTAACAAAAAGTGAAGTCACAACAAACCAATGAAAATGAAAGAACTAAAGGTCGTAAGTTGATTCAGAACAATTTGCTCACTAACTACGCCTCCCTTTATCCTGTGATGTCGACATAAACTGTCCTCAATTGTGACCGTAAGCGCGTGACCAAGGTGCAGCTTTCCAGTTACATTAGGAGGAGGGAGCACCATTCGAAACACACTGCCTAAAACACATAAAACTTACTTTGATACTTGGATGGCCAGTCTTCACTGGTTTCCAGCACAATTTCCATTTTCTTGGAGTTTTGCTGATTTACACATTTTATGGTTCCCTGGAATCCCGAGGTCAACCTAGCCATGTCTGCCCTAGGTCCTTACCGCCATTGTAGATCAGAGGGAGATTTGCCACCATGCGCCCATGGTACCACGACAGCAATGGATCCTGGTATTGGTTTGCTTATAGTCTGGCTTCCTAATGAGAACGGCGGACTCCTTCTTAGCCTGGGACACACTGCTGGAGAGACTACTTCCTCTGTGTATCGCAGCCCAACACCCAGGAACACCCAGCCACGATGAAGTAGTAAACCATTAGAGGAAACATGTAAAACGACCCTTCTAAATTCTGGATCAAGAGAAGAAAAGCGGAAAAGAAATAGTAAGGAGGACTTCTACACTTTTAATTCTGTAATTTCTTGTAGATGACTATTGAAGAAGTACAACAACTTGCCATTGTTTCCATAATTCGCAGCAGCCCACCCAGTTCGAGTATCATATCTTTTTGTAACTGCATCCACATCGAAAGAACTAAAACAGAAAGATTTTGGAACTGATTAGTGATACAGAACGTGTTCTCTTACTTGGTACTTGGATGCCCCGATCTTAATGGTTATGTGGGCTCCAGCATAACGTCCAATTTTCCGGAATTTTACTGGTTAAGCTATTGCGATTCCCTGGAATTCCAAGTTCAGCCTGGCCAAAGTATGCACCCGGCCTTCACCACCATAGGCAGTCGCTTTGTGGATCACAGGGAAATTTGCTACCATGCGAGTAGTTTTACACCAGGACAATGGTAGATCCTGGTGTTGGTTTACTCTTAGGTGGGTTTCCTGATGGAAGCGCCGAACTCGTCCTCTGTCTGGGAGACCCTGCTAGGAGATGAACCCTCCGCTGTACATTGCAGCCCGATACCCAGGAACATCACCCAGCCACGATGAGGCGGTAAATCGTTCAGAGGTCGTGCTAATCTTCTCTGCATTGTTCCAATTTTAGTACATGTTCAAGAATGAAACTGTTATGTCCTCTGTGGTAAACAAACCGACCACTGGACTGAATTTACGTTTCATTTCTCAAACACAGTCAATAAACTGGCAAAATAGCGAAGCACGCAGTATGGAAGTCATTGGAAAAATCGCATCACCTCACAAAGGCAAAAATCACTCTTACTGTTAGGCTTCTTTCTTTTCTCTTAATAACGAACTAAAATAGTACATTCACATCTCATCAAGATGATCCCTTACACCTAGGAAAGGGAGTCGAGGACGAATATTACGAAGAAGCAATCACAGCACAGTTATTCCCCATCTCCTGACACAATTCATAATGTTTTATGTCGCAATAAAGAATATAAGAACAATGTTCTGGGCATCGATCAATCCCTGAGATAAACGCCATTCATTCAACTTCACCAAACATCGTTGGTGACTAAATGCATATCTGACCTTTACAATGACTCACGGTGGCTGGTGGCTTACCGACGTATCGGGACACTACTGTATCCTCCCAGAGAAGTCTGGTACCATTTTACTGATCCAGCAGGGATGGAGGACTTGGAGGGCGCCCACGACCACTGTGCTGGTAGTTCCTATAGATTATTGCTGTAAAACATACCTCTTCGGTTTCATACTACATCCTCGTCTACTGCATAGGCAAAGCCGGAACATTTTCCAATGTCCCACCTGTAGATCCGTCAAACTAGGTACAACCATTTTCAAACTTGTGCCGAAACCACATTATGATGCTAAAAGTTTAATACATCTAGCTTCAGAGTTCACCAAGCTATAAGTTAAGAAGCGGATTTGATTATTTTCAGGGATATCATCAACATCGTAGAGTTACGATGAACGAAGAGGAGAGCGAAACCAAGCAAACATTCCAAATTTCCTGGCGAATCCTTTATTCAGTGGACAACAACCTACGTATAAAGGTGCATACAGGACGCGATGATAAAACGGATTAATTAACATTCACAAGACGGAAAAGGAATGAATTTTACAAGGAACAAATCCACTGAAGAGTTAAAACACACCTTGTAGGAGGGTTAGAGACACAGAACGTTCAAAAGCAAAAACAAGGTAATAGAAGATAAAACTATGAACAACATAAAACTTCGCTTCGAAATAGTCGAACGGCTGACAAGAGTAAAACTAGGGAGTAAAAGACTGAATGCCGAATACTTCGCGAATACCTGTCATCATAGCGCATCAGACATGCCCAGTAAAATGCTATACAACTGACTTAGCTCTTGAAAAAACCATACAGGTTGAACTGCTTCTAAGGTTATCTATGTACACAACATACCCTTTTACGACCGTTCACACACTGATTTCAAAACGTACACAAGCCGACTACAGACTTTGTACGTGAGAATTGCCAATTAGCATGCTTTTTGCCCATTTCTTTTGCCTCCCAGAGCCACCCTTCTTGGCAAGCTCAACGAAAAGAAATGTTGTTTAGAGCTCTGTTAAGGAAAGAGCTCTATTCTGCACTTAAAAATGAACAATAAATCCTCATTCGAACGGTTCATGGAAGCTCCTTCCACAACCCTGCCATGTTCACAACCTCTAAGACTCTCCAATTATTAAAAGAAGGTTATCGGAAAAAGCGTGAATGGTCGCGAAAGGGTTTCACTCTGACGGAGAAATGCATTCCATGCGTAAATATACAACGAAACTCAACGAATTCAACTCTAGTACAACTCAAACGGATAAACAAGTACGTGAACGTAGAGGTTCTGAACCATCAACATAAATTGTACCAACAGGCAACTGATACCACTACGCTACGCGTTTTCACCAAATAATAAATAGGTTTAAACGAATAAAGTACTTTTCATTACATAAAATAAAATTGAGACACTCCGTCTCGCTGTACAATCTGTGAACATAAGGAGCAAAGAGATATATCACCTGATAGGATACCAGTCTTGGTGCAACGAATACTGGGTATACAAATTAAGACCTTGTAATTAATAAGTGTTTAATTAATTGAAATCTGAAGCGCAGAAAATGTTGAGCTCTCAGCTGATATGAAAATTATATGCTGGACCCTCGACAACACTCACGAACGTTCGGCAGGACCCACGCGCTAAAATATTACCCAATGAAGTTTGTTATGGAATAAAAAAAAACACTATGGTTCTTTAAGAAATGTCAGAAAATGACCATAGGAATCATTCCTAAAACGAAGAAAAGGCCGTTTGGAATCTCAATATGGCGCAATATGAAAAACTATTAAGACAAAAGTAACAACCTGTCCAACAGCACAACGTCATCCAAGACTACTACCATGAGTAGTACTGAAACCGAATTCTTGCCTCTCAAAACTGTCACAAAGCTCGCGCAAACGACGGGCGATTGACGCAGATGTCGTGTTTACTGGTTTGCGCCCTAGAATAGTGTGAGTTCTGCGTGGATCTCTTAGTCTCATCTTAGAAAAACAATGGAAATGAACAATATCGCTGTTCCCTAATTCACAAAGTGAATCCACTGAAGAGACTTAGTGAGCAATAAGGACGTTAAAGCAACGACTTCCCTTAAGTACACTAACAAAAGACGGAGATTGTTTTGCGTTGCTTCATCGCCTTAAGGATAAAGTCGTGTAATAGGCCTTCTGACATTCGAGCTAAGGATAGTCGGGTTTAAGAACATGTCAAAAAAAAACGCCCACTGATGTCACAATCGTTCAGCTCCGTGTTGCTGTTGAGAAGTTTTGCTCGTAAGGTTGAAGATGTGTTGCACTCAATAAGCATTGTATCTAAAGAAATTTAGAAATCGTATTAAAGAAGGATTTCCACTTTCATTTTGTCCGTCCGAGTTACTTCTGACGATACAAAACTACAAGAATGAATAGACCGCTATTGGTCCAAGTGCCAAAATACCGGGAAGAAAGGTCCTTAAAAATAACTCGCTCTTAAAAAACAATAACTCCTCCATAAAGAATCGATAACTCACCAATTGTTGATCGTTTCGAGCGTTTTGATGATGTCAAAGTTGATGACGTTTGCCAGGACATCGTTGAGAAATCTATCTCTTCGTACACTGGAAAACGATATTCGGA